>OZ025291.1:358939509-359539509 GCA_964019185.1 Maratus speculifer
CAAAAGACAAACTGTATGCCATTAATATGCTTTTTCCTGCTTTTTGCATTCAGCATATATTCTTAACTATATTTAATATGTATTAGCTACATATTAACTATATATTGGCTATTATATATTAGCTATATTTAGTTGGCTTCGACATCAAAGTTGGATTTTTTGGTAAATATTCAGTTGTTAAAAGAAATATTCTGTTGACACATTAGAGCTCCGAATGTTAAATTCGTCGTTCATCCTTGTAAAACGCAATGAAATGCATGGTATTTTTTAAGCATAACTTTGAACGTATACGGTAAAACTAAATCTTATTTTCTATTTGTACATTTGTAGTTTCTGGAAATATAAACTGGAAAAATAAATATTGTAAATAATAAAAAATTATTTAAATTTAAATTTAAAAATATTTTCATGAAAGTATGAATTATAATCTGTAAGTGCTTTTAAATCATTATGATTAAACTCTAAACTGAGAATATACAAAAAAAAATAAATAAAAATAAACAAAGGAAAATCCATTTTTAATTTTAGCACAAAATATGAAAAAATAAAAAAAAAATTAAAAATTAAAAATTTCAAGTTTTTTAAGTTAAAAAAATAAATAACCAAAATGTCGGATTTTTTTTAAGTTTGAAGACTATAAAGAAACACATATTTGGTTATTTTTTTTTTATTATAACTTATGTACTTTCAACGTAATAACACGCGTAAATTCTAAATTCACTGATCGGAGAAAACAAGTTTTAAAATTTCAATATCAACGGACTTTCAACTCTCCGTCATAACTCGAGAAATATAGCAGATTTTTGAATGGAATTTTTTAGAATTCTGATCAGAATTTTTAAAAATTAAGAGTAAATCAAAATCTAAAGTCTTATTTCTGTGTGTGTTTAAATGTTCTATAAAAACCAATTCACAGATATTGAAAAGCACGTCATGTCACAGATATTAAAAATGTCATTGATAAGCTTGAAAGGATTCTCAAGTTTGATTTCACCAACTTATGATAAACTAGCTGATCTGCCCGTCATTGCCATGGACCATAGATGTTTTCAAAGAAATTGCGATTATTTAAAATCATCATATATATTAAAATAGAAAGAAAGTCAATTCTATCTGGAGAATATTTTAAATTTTAGAATATTTTAAATTTTATCTGAGTGAAGATATGTATATATTTCGGTCACGAAAACCCTGTTTTGGAAAAATAAAGAAATAAAGCCGTTGCTTTTAGCTATTTTGAACTACAAAAAAATGCAATAATTCGATTATTTTAAAATTCCATTCTTCAATGAGACCTACTCCATGCAAAATCTTCTGAACATGCGCGTGAGCTTCAGCGTTGTTCAGATGCGCATCTGAACAAACCCCCAAAAAATAAAAGGAGTAATTACCTAATTTACTACTTTTTTTTGGATGGTGCCATGGACGGATTATGAAGATTGATTACAAATCAATCACAAAAAATAAAATCATCAAAACAGAAAAAAATAATAAATGCGTGTTTAATTTGTTAGTAGCATTCAGCCGTAAAATGCAGTCGTTAAAGCCTATATTTACTGCTTGCTCTTATTGGCTGTCTTCTTCATTGCTGCGGATTGGTGGCTAGCTAAAAATAGGCTCTAACTTAGCTGCTTAGTTGCCGTGATTGGTGGAAAGCTGTAAATTTCCTCTTATGCAGTAAGTTTTAATTTTAAAAAATCCAAATTGAAATTAAAAAATCCAGTTGCGAAGTGCACTTTCCAGTTTCAGCGTCCACATATGACAAAAATTTCAAGGACCTGGGTGTTATAATTTCGGCGTTATCCGCGGTCACGCAGGCAGGCAAAATGACATCTCTTGTTTTATATATATAGATTACTGTGTTTTCTGTATGTTGCTAAATTTTTTTTTTCATGGCTTGGTTAAAAGCGCTTGGAAATTCCGACAAAGTTCTTCACATTTGTGAATCGATTTTAAATCATTTTATATTATTTTAAACCTGTTTTAATAAAAATTAATTTATAAATATTTTTAAATATTTATGTGTTCATTAAACAAATAGAACAGTAGCAAAAACGGCAGGAGGAATTTTTTTTTCGAGATGCATTGTTTGTTTGTTTGTTTTTAAACATAGGTTTCATAGGTTTATTCCTCCTATACAACTCAAAATTTCAATTTATTGTAAAAAATTCATGAGTGAATGCACCAAGATATATTCCAATGACTAATATCTTAAAAAGAAGAAAATGGGATTGAACACGTTGGAATGTAGACTAATGTGATCTATCAATGAGTTTCAAAGAATTTAGATTAATTAGAGCTACATTATAATAGACATTTTAAAAATATTTACACTAGCAATTTATAGAGGGGAATACAATTAATGGAAAAGAATATAACTAAAAGTGCGTCATACCAATCCGTGACGATTAATCATTCAAGAAGGTATATTTTGTACATCACTGGATGTTATAAATTAATACATACATGCTAGAAATTAACGTTGAGAATATTGTTACTAACGCTTATAGTACGTTTCTCTCAAGAATATTTTCTACAAGGTAATTACATATATTTTTTATTAATCTTAATAATATTACACAATTTATTGATTAATGTACATGTTTTTTAAACATACTCAACACTCTCTATTTTTTGTTTCTATTTTATTTTATTTTAATTTTTAAACTTCACATTCATCTGCTCTTCTTTGTCGAGCAAATTTTCGCAAATCATTAAAACTTTTAATATTGTAACCATAAAATATATTTTACAATTAAGCCCCTGTAGAAAGCTCATGGAAAAATGCCTTAAAATTAAGCACTAAAATTATTAAAATTTTGAATTATCATGTATCATAATTCGTACCATACATAATACATAAATATATACACATTCATAATACATACTTTTTGTAATCTTTCTTATCAGGAAATGGAGGAAAAAAATCTATTACAAAATTCAATCTTTATAGCAAAAACCAGGTACAATTACGTAAAAAAGGGTATTTAATGTTTCATTTTACGCATAAGTCTCCACTTTGGTAATAAATAAGAATTGTGGCATTGTTTATCGAACTAAGCACACTTGCTTCAAACAAACTTGATTTTTCATTTAGTTGGAAACGCACGCATGGCAACGCACACTTGGCAATTGTAGAGATTCCAGAACCAACTACAAGCTTGAAATGTCACATAATAAATCACGCAAGAAGTTTGTTGCACCAAACCTGATTTTAATTTGATTTTAAGTGAAAAAGGCTAAAAGATGATTGTGCAAATATTTTTTGTTGCGCTGTTTTGACGAAAAGGAATGCAAACATGACATGAATCATGTTTGAATGTCATGTTTTAGGCAAGCTAAGCAAGCATAAATTCAGTCTACCATGTCAAGTTAAAAACAAGCTGGGATGATGTAAATTTCTATACTTGATTCAAGCTCACATCGAGCTTGCAGACTTTATCTTTTAAATTTGATACAAAGTTGGTAACGTGAAAAATTTAGTTTGGAACAGATAGCTTGCTGAAAGCTTTTTGTGCTGTCAGGTATATTACTTATTGATATTTTGTAACATTTTAACTTATTCTGTGTGTAAAATATTTAGTTTCATACGAGATCTTCTGCAACAATCAATATAAATACTTGAAAATGCATTTACAATTTTACATGTTTAAAGTACATTTAAACATGCAAACTTGCATGATTAATATTCACTATTTTATTACCATATATATATATATATATGTGTGTGTGTGTGTGTGTGTGTATAATACTAGTGTTAATTTTTACAAAACTAAATAAAAAATATACTATGACCGCATTGGATTTCTTTCTGGGTGCTAAATTTCAGATAACGCTAAAAACAACTTTTCCATATACGATAACAAATTATTTTAGAAAAATAAAAAGTTTGACTAAATGTTGTCAAAATCCTTTTTTCTCGTCGTGTATTTTAAAAATTTAGCTTCCACTTGTGGAAGATATTTTCTTTCATTCTCTGAGGAGTAAGAAATTTATGTTTTGTGTACATGCATAAAGCATTTCCAGGCTATAAACCTTCCGTTGCTTTCAAGTAAGCAAAATTGTGATATCAACAAGGACTTTTGGGATTATGAGATAAAATATATTGGGTTTTTTTCATACTTTTAAACATTCGTTTTGATTGGTAACAAAAAAAGAAAAGAAAAATTAAAAAAATATATATCCTAAACAAAATGTTGAAAGGTTTTTTCTTAAACTTAAAAAAAACATATATATATATTGTACCAAAATAAACTTGGGGTACGAAATGAGCAAATCTGATGTGGCTACATGTCACATTAAAATGAACACATAAATACATCATATTTATTAATTACAGATTTCAAGATTATTTATTTTGGTACAAAAATTTACATTAAACGTTGGTACAATAATGCATATGCTTGAGACTTCAATTTTCATTATTAGCCCTAGGGATTGAAAAACAATACATAGCAATTTAATTTCGAGAAATTTTGTTGCAATCTTATTTTCTAAGAGCAAGTCAAAAACATGTTAAATTCAGCATGACAAGACTAAAAGTTCATACACGAATGCATCAAGATAAAGCAAACTCCACAGTAACCACGCTTTGAAATTGCAAGAAACTTATCGTGCAAGCTGTATTCTTGTTGCATCAATATTACTGCAAAATTCGTTGCAAATTAATTATACTGTTATGTCACAAATTCTGCAAATATGTATTAATTTCCGAAAAATACAGTCAATTTCCAGAATTTTAGTTACAGTACAGGTAAAATAGGATTTCTTGAAACAATTGATGGTCATTCACTAAAATCTGGGAAGAACTTCGTTTTGATACTAGAAATGAAAGACTTGATGAGTCTCCGATAAAAGTTTATTTACACTATTTTGAAACTATAGTTCAGAGAAGAAAAGGGATTTCAAAAATAATTTTAAATAGGTGAAATGGGATATTGTTTATTGTGTATTTATAATTACGAAGGAAATTAAATCATTGGCAAGTCGATATGATAATTTCTTACAAACTTATGGCTGGTTGTGTGAGTACAAAGAAGAAAATTAAAGTTGTTCAGTTAAAATAGGTTTTGAGAGTATTATCTAAGGACCATAAAAGAAAATATTATATAAACTTCCCACTGACGGGCGATCTTCAAAATTAAGATCTTCTGAGCACCAAAAAAATGGAGTTGTTTTGCCTTGTTTTGTGGGAAATAGCTAAAGTGGACATTTTAAGTCGCTAAGGGAGGTTCAGAATTCAACTGTTTCATACGTATCTTTTGAATCTGATAGGAACAATGCCATCTGCATGTCGATGAGACTTTTTTTAAGTTTCAGCAAGTTTTATGGAAATAAAGTGGAAAATTATATTTTATTTTCGAGCACTAATTTGCCATATTTATACCAAAAAAATTTATCTTATATCATATTAAATATTTTCAAAATCATTAAATGTCCTCAAAATATTAATCATGAAAATCACAGGCATTTCCTTCTCTTCAAAGTAACTAAAGCCGCAAATAATCGCATATAAGCTGTTTTAACTTTGTAAGGAATGATTTTATGAGCTTGCGTGAGGCTTGATTCAAAGTCATAACAACGATATCGCACTTGACCTACTTAAAGTAAATTCAGCCCTCTCCCGTCAAAAATAAATAAATAAATAAATAAAACGATCAACATTTTTTATTTTGGGGGAGTCAATGGATATGTCTAGTGACAAAGAATAATTCTGTACAAATTATCGTAAATGTCCATTAATTTTTGCTGTAAAAATATATTTTGCAACACTAAAGTGTAAATTTCGACTTCAAATTCGTGAAATCTGCAGTAATTATGTAATAACCGCTTGTATCCACAGAGTGTATCTTTCGATTCACAAAAATACAAAATAAACGATTTTCGTCTCTCAATCTACTTAATTTTTTTTTTTTTTTTTTTTTTTTTTTTTTTTTTTTAGATATGTCCGTTCCACTCCATGGTTTAAAAATGTCGCCGAAACAAAGATTTTTTTTTTTTTGGGGGGGGGGGAGTAAGAGAAACTCAGATCTTCATTTTTTGTGTCAAAACGAACTTCTTCACAAAAATTGGCGAACGGTAATCAGTTGACAAATATCACTGCAGTTTTAGTACACATATTTTACTTATATTTATAGAGTTGACGACTATTATAATAACCATTTCTGGGTTGTGGCTATTTTGTGCAGCTTTTTATACAATCGGTGATTTCTCAAATGCTCTACATTTTTATACTAAAGTGAGTGAATAGACAAGGAAAACGAACATTTTACGAAATGAACAAAAATACACATAAAACGAATGTGAACGAATACATATCTATACTAATAAAAGAACAAAACGCTCTGTCTGTCTGTGTGTGTGTCTGTGTGTCTGCGATGGCTAGCAAAATCTACAGCACGTACGAAGCTCAAAATTTTTTTGAGAGTAGCCCAATGTCTCTCCTGATGCACCTGAAGCTCGGAATTTCAAAATTCTATTTATTAACTGAGTAATTAATTAAATTCCAAAGCTCACTCTCATAAAAAAAATCGCCTTTTTTCGCTTTTTTCCCCTTTTATTTTCTTATGGTTGATTGGTTGCATAAAATTTTCGAAGAAATAATTAAAAAAGCTGAGACAGACCTTTAAAATTCATAGACTGGCAAACTGTCATTTTAAATGATGATTTTTTTTATCACAGCTGCTGTACACCATGGAGAAAAAGATAGGTGGAGGCGAAGTAAACCGAAAAAAAGGTTTGCAATATTAAACCATTTATCGCTGAAATTTTAATGTCTCAAACAAAAGCACGAGGAAGGAATTTTGTATTAATAAAATGAATTAAAAGAAATGAATTACAGCTGAAGCATATTTTACGAAGAAATAGTAATTTTTTAAAATGGTTTTTTTTCTATTATATTATTTAGATTAAAGTTAAATTGCATTTATGTTATGGTTAGAATAAGGATATGTTACAATAAAGTGAAGGCTAGGTTACATTTCTGTTATATTTAATTTACGATAGGGTACTGTTAAGTCGCTGTTAGGTTACAGACAAGTTCTGGTTACGGTACAAAAGTTTAAGGTTAGGAATTTATGAACAGAGTGAACATTACGCAAGATTTGATTAAAAATAACACTTACTTTTGTTAAATAGCTCTGAAATTATAATACTATATACCAATCTTTTAGCTACCATCATGTATCGATTTCATTCATGGTATAGTCGGATTTAAGAGTGATATAATTAGTTTGAAATTCAAAATATTTCACTTGGGATTTGTATGTGAAAATAATAATTAGTTACGTGACTTAACAGTGATTTTTACGGGTAAATATGAACTTTTTAACACGAAAATCATGCAATCGTTGAATACATATTCCCTCTCGCGTTTTTCATGGCTCATTTTGAGTATTTTTAGAGCTTAATATTAGTTGTTTTTAAAACCGATTTTTCAGACAGTTAGTGGCTACATATTTCAGACAATGCATTTCTGCATGTAACGAGTTAATGATAAAATCATACAAATTTCAAGTTCGTTTAATATTGTTAATACGGACCCGGGCAACGCCGGGCGGGTCAGCTAGTGAAACAATAAAAGAATAAAACGAACAACAAATTGTCGCCAAGAGCAGCTACGTAGAAGAAATTATAAATACTTTAGACTGTAGTCAAAAGTAATTTTAATTTCTTGTATATAGCTGCCCTGACGAAAGTTCATTTTCGCTTAAAATATTTGCTAATAATTGCATCTTGCTTTCTTCCCCATAATTAAATTTACTTGCTAAAGCCTTCGTCTTGATACCCCCCAGAAGAATCTGATGGGGGAATCAAGAACTGTATGTTAGTTGGATACAGGAAAAATTGCCGAATATACAAAATCCTGTTGCTTTTTTTCAATAATTTTATTTAAAATTTTACTTTTTTGCTTTTTTGATTTAAAATAAGGTGGTCTGGTGTAATAACTCTAGGCGGGGTAATAACACCAAGTGCTAATATTTTGCATAATTATGAAATAATCTGGTAAATGACACCGATGTGCTTTGCGCAGAAGGGTTTTGAGTCATATAAATCGTAAAAAAACAGCTTTAAGTTAATTTGTTTCATTTTTAGGTCTCATTGTTTTTACAAGCAACTAAAATTAACGCTTGATCTAAAATTTGCGCAGATACGTTTTGTGATGTGAAGACTATTTTTTTTTATCCGGAAATACTTTGTTAATTACATAAATTTGTAGTACATTTCATGGACTTTCAAAATTTTGTTGAAGATTTTGGATATCTTATCGAGATAATTTGTAATTTAAAACATACAGCGCAATAACTAGAACGGGGTAATAACGCCACTCCTTGGCATTAATACCCCGGTTGATTCCCTACTGTGGCCGAGCTATATACTGATTCAAATAAACACAGTTAAAACTGTGCAATGTTTCTAGTAATTCTATTTAAGCGGTCCTTTTTAAGCAAAAAGAAGCTCACGGTCTGATATTCTTTTGCCTCATCCTCTCCCCCCCCCCCACCCCAACACCTTTATTTTTCTTACACTTTCACAAAAAATTGGACATTTTCAATAGCTTAGAATGCAATTTGCCAATTTCTAAGTTTGTAGAGTTTGTATTTTTAGAATTGGGCAATCTACATGCAATTATTCCATCTTATTTCATAGTTTTGTTTGCATGGCGTTATTACCCATATAGGTGGGTAATAATGCCAAATACCATTGGTCAATAAATCATGCCATTACATTTTATGAATACATATCTGTTAAATAATTTTTTTTTTATATAGATAGTCAATGAGTTGCTGTATCAAATCATATATTTGTTTGAAAAATACAAACTAAAACTGAGCCGTGAAAATTGGTAGAACCTTAACGTGGCTTTATTACCCCAGGGTACCTTATGTAACTAATTTAAGACAGAAACATTTAAAATCCATTCGGAGAAAAAAAAATAGCAAAATAGCATATACAAAGAAATTCAATCATTGTTGTCAAAACATTATTTCAAGTTACCACGCATAAAATATAATTATTGAGGAGATTTGCACATGTGTAACATAAAAGTACGAAGAATATTTTGCGACCACTGCAACTTTTCATGTATTTTTTCATGTGCCTTATTTCATCTTTCTTTTCAAAAGCAACTTAAATCACTTAAACATTTATACTTCATATCCTTTTACTTATCGCATGCAATATATATGTTTAATAACGCAAATTTATGGCGTTTAAACTCTATTTTATCTGAATTTATTTTTATATAAAAAAAGGTGAAAATATATGCTATTTGCTATTTTATTTCACGCATAATGTGATTTTATATTTTTAATATTTCAGTTTTACGGAGTTAAACTCTATTTTGTCTGAATTCATATTTTTATATGAAAAAAGGTGAACGTATATACTATTTGCTATTTTATTTCAAGCATAATGTGATTTTCCTATACGTACTGGAAACAAGTGAAAAAGGACGAAATACCCCGTTTTTTATATTTTCGTGAAATATGTCATGAATTTTATTTTGTAAAAAATCTTTCGTCCTGTCCGAACACTTCAAAAATGTTTTAGTTGATGTAAATCTGAATTATTGAAATGCTTTAAAATGATTATGTTAAAATACGACATTTAATTACTTTTAGCGTAGAAAAAAACATGATATCCTTCAGACGCGATCTAGCATGCGTTTGCCTGTATATTTGAAAAGGCTAAAAAATTTTTTTGTTGCTATTTAATTTTTTTTTATTAGAAATAGTTTCAGCCTTCATAGCGCATTTCTCTTTTGTGATTGCCTCTAAAATCGAGTCTTCGAAAGGCGCTGTAAACAGGAGAAAAAATGGTTTTTGGTAGGACATCACATTTTGAAGGGTTTTTTTTTTCTTTTTAAAGGATTAACAACAATATTTTTTTAATTGATTGTGGAATTTCAGACTAAGTACACAATCTTCTAGAATGTGTAATTTAGAATATGTTAATTTAACTTTAATAATGGTTTACCTAAGGGAAATTAATAAATAACGGCGAGATGTCCCCCAAAATTCCTTCTTTCTTACTTGCATTTCCTCTCGATGCTTAGAGAATCGGATCATGTTCGCGTGCTTTTTTCCTCTCGAAAGAACAAAGATAAATTTTTAATAAGAGTTCTTTGTAATTTTTAAATTATAATTGTTACTATCCATTTTTTATTTAAGATTCTAATTTTTAAGTGCACCAGGAGAGGCCTTGGTCTAACCTCTTATAAATTTTCAGCCGTGTATGTGCGGTTGATTTTGCTAGCCATTGCCAAACAGACACACACAAGCTGAGTGAAACTTTCCTTTATTAGTATAGAAGATATACAAATGAATAATTAATATGAATTAAATGACATGTGTTTATGAAAATTATTGTCTGCACAATAATGAGTAATTGAAGTTTGCAGTTGTTTTGGACATATATTTTATTCCATACGTTCACCTATAAATTTTATAGTGATACATATATACAGGATAATTTGAGGCGAAATGCCATGGCATTTCGCCTCAAATTATCATATATGACATGTGTTGTATAAAAGGCCGTATCACGTATTTCTTATATGCGCAGGCGCCCTAGGAAAACGCCGCGCCGCTTAATTGTAAGCCAGAGGATTTCCTACTAATATTTTAATCATCATCAGATAATATTGGGGAGGGAACGGACTTTAGCGGGAATGACGATAGTTCAATAGTTATTCTTCTTAGCGTATATAAAATAATTGTTCGGTATTGGTTGATGTGGAATATCGAAGCTTAATATCTTAGATGACTATATAATCAATTTCAGTACCTTAGCTGTTAAATTAACTTATTTTTGGACGTAAAGGTGAAGTTTTAAAGACCTAATTTTAAAAAGTTTTAAACAGGTGGGGTGAACTGAAAACGCTGGTTTGAAGCTAGATTTCTGACAGTGTATGAGACATGGAAACATCACTATGATCCCGAGTCCAAATGACAGCAGTCACGCTTCATCTACTGTCACAACTTTAATCCCACAAGCTTCAAACCAGCCTTTCACCCTTCTCTCCAAAAATATGTTAATATATCAGGTATGGCTCTCAAATTGAGTATATGCATCTAAGACTTTAGGCTTATATATTTCACATCCACTATCTTTTTTTGTATTCTAGTCGCAATAATAATTGAACTATCCTCTATTATATATATTATTTAGAAAAGTAAATATCTGCAAGTACCTAAAAACTAGAGTAAATTTACTTAATTTCTCAGCCTAAAAATATTAAATAAACACATCATTATTCATTTTTAAAGTGCTTTTTTTTTAAATGGTTCTTTTAATCAAGTAATTAGACACTAAATCATAACGGTTACATAATTTATACGTAAGCATACTATATTCCTATATACAACGTGAGAAATACCGTTACACATGTTATTTCATGTAATAAATTAATCTTAACAGTATGCTTTATAATAAAAGACTTCCTTTATTATGATTATATTTCTCTTTCATAATCTTCTAATTTGCATAAGAGATTTTTTTTAATTTTCTTTCTTCAGGGAAAGGAAATAAAGCGATAAAGCGGTCTTTACATGAACAATGTTCGCATGAGTTCACTGTACAAAACGATATGGTAATGCATAGATATAGTTCCAAATTAGAAAATTATCTCCGGATTAAAAGCAGTTTAAAGAATAAGATTCAGTGCTGGGTTTGTGTGTCTTTAATGCATAAAAGCTATCCTAATTTGTTTGATTAGTACATGTCATTCATATTACATCAGTGTTTTTCCATTATTTTTCGGATTTCTCTATTAAAATCCGAAAAGAAATAATTACGAAAATTTGAAGTTTGAAAATACCCATGAATGAAATTTTAAATATTTTAGTGAATTTATTTCATATATGCAATGTTTTATTACTTTTTAAGTCAAACATACACATTTATGAGCTGGAATTTTACTTAAATAATATAAACTCACTGAAATATAGGAAATATATTTTAATGGATTTCCTAAGCCTAAGATTGGCAGATATATTTACAATTAAACTCTGCAACATCAGGTGTTTTTAAAAAAAACCTATAAAAATTTTAGAACTTGAGTAATAAATATTAAGTAATTTCAAAATATGTGAAGTAAGAATTATGGAAAGAAAAAATATTTTTGCAAGCTATTATTTATTTAACGAAAAAAATGGATTGTTGTTATTTCTCTCTACATATTTCTCAGAAAATATCATTGGAAAAAAATACAAATTTTATAAAATTAGATAAAACGGGATTTCTTTATATTAAATATTTTAAAATAAACATTTATTAGCATTTACGGAATATTAAATAAAATTTAAAAAGTTTAAGGTATACTCATTCCAAAATCGCGGAAAAATACTTATTTATCGCACGATGTTATAAAATATTCTATCGAAAAGACTAGGACAATTAATTTTATTATAATATCTGAAGAGGAATAGGTGCAAATGTTATTTACATGACTCTTTTAATTTGTTCAATAAACAAAACGGCTTTTCAGAAACAGTACATTAATTTTAATATACTAAATATATCTCATATAAAATTAATTCAATATTTAAATTTACACACAAGTATATTTATCGAGTTTAGCTTTGTTTATCCAAGTAAACGTTTGTCCTTCTTTTCTTTTTTATCAGTGATTATTCCATATACAGTCGAGCCTCTATATAACGAAATCCATCGTTCCAATAAAAAATTCGTTATATAGAGAAATTCGATGTATAGAGTATGATGTTAAAAATAGTATTTAATGTGTAAATTTTGAACAAATATTATTTTTGATCTTTTTAATTAAGAATTTGAAATGTTTAAAAGTATATATTAACCTAACATTTTATTTCTTACTTATTTAAGCAGTTTCAAAAAAGAGAAAAGACATTTATTTGAAAGCTTAATGAAAATCAAATGAGGAAGACTTACATAAATTTCAGAGGAAGAAATCTGTAATTTTTTGTTGTTTTGTTTTTAAAATTACAATTGTTACGCTCTCAAAAAAAATTCTCAAATTTTAGCAAGGAATGAAAAATTTTAGTTGATATTTTCCTCCATTTGAAGGTCTCTCTTATGTGCTCTCATTGATTCCTCTCTTATATGTGTAACAATTCAATTGACTGTTTTTGAGAAGGATGTTGAAAGTTGTGTGGGAGGTGGGATGAACTTGTTAGATTTAAAGAATAAGGAGAGAAGTAATATTTATTAAAAAAAACCTCTCCACTGAACGATAAATCAAAAATAAGTGATGGAAAATTGATTCCATATGATTTCGAAGCTTTTTTAAAACTGAATAAATTAAGATCAATTTATGAAAAAATTCGTTATATGGAGATAGATATTTCGCTATAAAGAGTCTGTTTTTAATGTAATCATGCGAAAAGGGGACCGTTCTTACTAAAAATTCGTTATATGGAGAAATTCGATGTATGGAGTTTCGTTATATAGAGGTTCGACTGTAGTTAATTGTACAAGGTGATCGAATTGTCTTACAACCCTTGAAAAAAATTCTATTTACTAAATCACAAACACGATTCATATCGGAAATATAAATTAAATAGAAAGAATAAAAATACTAAGATATAAAACTGAAAAAAAAAATCAAAGTTGTTACATGAAATATAGAAAATGTGACAATTCTTTCAGATGCAAATATGTATGCATTTTTTCACATTTGAGGCCTATCTTCTCAATCTTTATACACCCATTTTTTGACTCTTGTTCAATTTTGTTCATAGATGAAGTTTGTTTTCACCAAAAACACGCATATTTTTGCGGATAATCTACGCTCCATCGTTGACCTGAAAACAAGCATTTAACTAAATTTTGTGTCACAGTATTGTTATTCTTTCAATTTCTTTTTAATGTTTATATTTTGAAATATGTTAATATATTAGTAAAACAAATTTTTTAAGGGTTGGGTGACATTTCGTTCACCTTGTATATAACACAATTAAATCAACACATTTTTATAAAATTCTTAAAAATGTTACCAATTTAAAATTTCCATATGTTACTTATTTATATGTATATAGTTTTACACATATATGTATATATATATGTGTGTGTGTGTGTGTTAAAGATGAAAAATATCGCAGATAGGATATTTGAAACGGAAAGATTGTGTTCCAGGTGAATTCGAATATTTTGTTGTTGGAAAATGCATTTTAGGCGACCTGATGTCCATTTCATTTTATTAGAGGAGAGAACAAATCCAGGAGTATTTTCTTGCCTATTTTAGTCTGTTTTAACTGAGGGCCACTTCTGAGTTTTTAGTTTATTTTTATTATATATTTTACTTTTATAATTTGCGACCGTTCTCATGTACTTTACAAAAGCTACATTTTCTTTAATGCATTCTCGACACCTAAGCACTTTTATATGATAAAAGATAATTTTTTAAAAATACATTATGCGCAAGTTATGTTATATATAAAAAAAATTACTCGCGATATTTACCGAATCTATTCGAATTTTTCTGCATATTTACTTTTTGTGTATCGCTTAATAATATGTATTATTTATTTCTATTTAATTTTCTTTTAATTTTGAAATGCGTATATTAATAATTATCTTATTCAAAAACTTAAATTTAGTTTTTTGACCCTTCATAAATTTTAGTAATTATATCCAATAAGTAATATTCTCCGAAGAGTTAGTTTTTATTTTCGAATTTTTAAAATCATTTTACTATTTTTACTTTCTTCTATCTTTACAAGAAGAAAGTATTGGATTCACCGTTTTCATGTACTTTACAAAAGCTACATTTTCTTTAATGCATTCTCGACACCTAAGCACTTTTATATGATAAAAGATAATTTTTTAAAAATACATTATGCGCAAGTTATGTTATATATAAAAAAAATTACTCGCGATATTTACCGAATCTATTCGAATTTTTCTGCATATTTACTTTTTGTGTATCGCTTAATAATATGTATTATTTATTTCTATTTAATTTTCTTTTAATTTTGAAATGCGTATATTAATAATTATCTTATTCAAAAACTTAAATTTAGTTTTTTGACCCTTCATAAATTTTAGTAATTATATCCAATAAGTAATATTCTCCGAAGAGTTAGTTTTTATTTTCGAATTTTTAAAATCATTTTACTATTTTTACTTTCTTCTATCTTTACAAGAAGAAAGTATTGGATTCATGAAAATCTTCGACTTCCGGTTTTCGACGGATTTATACGTTTTAGAAGGTCCTGAACACGTTTTGACTATTTTTAGAAAATGTCTGTCTGTGAGTCTGTCCGTCTGTCTGTCTGTCTGTCTGTCTGTCTGTGAGTCTGTCTGTCTGTATGTGACAAAAAATTTGTGGGCGCTCTATCTCAAGAACTAATGCTCGAAATTTAATAAAATTTTATATTCAATTAGACCTTGATATGAATTAGTGCCTATTGGTTTTTGGTGAAAATTGGCCGGCAGGTGGCGCTGCTATACTACGTTTTTCATGATTTTCAAGATTGCTATATCTCAAGAACTAATGCACAGAATTTCACCAAACTTCAGATTCTGCGACCCCTTGATATACATAGGCGCTGATTAAGTTTTGGCGTAAATTGGCCAGCAGGTGGCGCTGCTATGCCACGTTTTTCATGATTTTCATGATAGCTATATCTCAAGAACTAATGCACAGAATTTCACCAAACTTCAGATTCTGTGACCCCTTGATATACATAGACGCTGATTATGTTTTGGTGTAAATTGGCCAGCAGGTGGCGCTGCTATGCCACGTTTTTCATGATTTTCATGATAGCTATATCTCAACAACTATTGCACAGAATTTCACCAAATTTCAGATTCTGCGATACCTTGAGATACGTAGCCGCTGATAAGGTTTTGATATGAACTGCCCTATAGATGGCGCTGCTATGCAACATTTTGCACGAATTTTGCGATAGCCATATCTCAAGAACTAATGCAGAGAACTTTATCAAATTTTAGATTCTGTTACACTAGAATATATAACATAATTAGACGCTGATTACATTTTGGTATTAACCTTGCAACAGGTGGTGCAGCTATGCTGCATTTTGCACGATTTTTCCGATAGCTATATCTCAACAACCAACGCACAGAATTTCATCAAACTTCAGATTTCGTTACAAAATATGTTATACCAACATATAACATAATTACACGATGATTACGTTTTGTTACAAATCCTTCAACTGATGGTGCTGCTGTGCTATATTTTACACGGTTTTTTTTAAACTAACTATATCTCAAAAACTAATGCACAGAATTTCATCAAACTTCAGATTCTTTTACACCATAACATAATTAGACTCTTTTTTACGTTTTGGCATAAATTTCCCAAGATATGGTGTTGCTGTGCTGCGTTTTGCAAATTTTTTGTTGTAACTATATCTCAAGAACTAATGGACGAAATTCTCACAAATTTCAGATTCTGTTAGGTCTTGATATAAATAGATGCTTATAAGGTTTTAGTATAAATTACCAACATGAGGCACTACTAAGCTCATTTTCTCAGAATATTAATTAAATTTTGCTTTTTAAGCTTTTCGGATGCCAGAATCTCATTAGGCTAGGTCAAATGTTCGAGGAAATTCGATAGTGAGTAACTTTGGGGTCATCACATTTTTTTTTTTTTATATTAAAATGTACTTATGAGATAGAAGAAAGTTTTGGGATTGACACATCCAACTAGTTATTCCGTAAATTCAGATTCCCGAAACCTTTTTTTTTTTTTGGGGGGGGGGAATACAAATTTTACACCAAAAACCTAAGCCAGCAGATTTGGCATTCATTCTCCTAAGACACCCCCTCTCTCACATCAATAGCTTAGCTACCATGTATCTTTCACTGATTGGTTCGTTTATGTATTACTTCGAAATCTGTCCCCCTACGCAAATGCTAATAAAATCCAGAGGCTATGACTTCCGAGCTTACATGTATGTCTCGTTTCGGTGCTTCAAATAATGTTATCCAGTGTCATATAGTTTTGTAGAATTGTTAATTTGCTTTATATCTTATGGCATAAAGTACCGTATTTTCGGGGGTAAGCGCCGCGGCGCATACCAGTTTAAAAGTTAAAATTATGCTTACTGCGGCGCTTCTGCCGGGGCGGCGAATAAGATATATATTTTTTTTTCCCTTGCAGCAATATTCATTACAAAGGTGATTTTTTCTCCCGATCTTTTGATAAAATTCTTGCTTTTCCTGCGAATGATTGACAGAAATTAGGCTATCATTTGTCGAAATTCGCGATATTTTTTATGCTTCGCATTTTCTTTCTGATGATTGACTTTTCACAATTTTCAGAAAAATTCCGATCAGAATCACCTCTGTAATGAGTACGCTGAAAGGGAAAAAAATATATCGTATCCGTCGCCCCAGGCTTTTTAGCAATACTTCGGCGAAATTCATGAGCACATTTCGTCGAAAGATTGCAGTAAAAACGCAAAATATGTCAAAAAATCTCTAAAAAACACAAACTATGTCAAAAGTTCGAGGAAAAATCGTGAATTTATCAAAGGATCGGAAAAAAGAATTGTCAAAAAAATTGTTAGAAAAAACGCAGATATGTCGTATCTATAAATAAACGGTAAAAAAACGAGAAAAAACGTAAATTCAGGCGAAAAAAACGGAGAAAAGAGGAGAAATTTGAAAAACAAGGCATGAAATCTATTAAGAAATCTCGAAAAAACGAACATTTCATCAAAGATTCATTATTCATTAATTTAATCATGATTCATACCGTTCTCAAAGGCGATGAGATCGGCATGAAACATGGTGATATGAATGGATCATGAATCTTTGATTAAATATGTGTTTTTTCGAGATTTTTTTGATAAATTTCATTCTTTTTATGCTTTTTTTACAAATTTCCCCTTTTTTCTGCGCTTTTTTGTGCGCTTAAAAAAAAACGCACATTTTTTCAAGTATTGCTACAAATATCAAAATTCATGATTCATTCAATTCATCATGATTCATCCCTGGCTCATCCCCATAAAAAACGCATTTTTTTTCAAATATCGCGAAAAAATTCTGCAAATTCGTCAAATATCACGATAAAACCCTGCAAATTTCTTCAAATATCGCGATAAAACCCTGCAAATTTCTTCAAATATCGCGATAAAACCCTGCAAACCTCCTAACAAACTATAAAAAACGTATTAAAAAAACGCGAAAAAACTGCACGAATTCAAATTTAATTTTATCATAAAAATATACTAAATTTAAAATTGGATTTATATTACGAATGTTAAAAAAAACGCGAGAAAACACTGAATATAACGCAATTTTTTAATTTTGATGTATTTTCGTAAGTGCGGCGCATACGGCGGTGTGGCGCTTACGGTGTGTGCGGCGCATACGCCCGAAAATACGGTAACTATTCATGTCCAACCAGGGGATTTATGAAATTTCTACTCGTGTAGGAATTGTTTTACGTTTGCATGTTTTAATGAATAAAAATCTGAGAACAAGATTTGATTTTTAAGCTATTGCATAGCTTTTATCGCGGGCTTTGAGCAAGGTGACCGAATCCAAAAATTCCGTAACGCGAAAAATCCTAACACATCCGTAACGAAAAAACCTAACACTCGGCTAACGTCGTTTCCGTTCGGAAAACTTCGGGATGGTATCCTTCGGTAGACTTCAGCAGACATTGACGCGGTATTTTTCAGATATTAGGATATCAAGTCGCAAACTTATGTTTCTTATGATTTAATTTTCATAGCGCGGCCAAATTTTGTTTGGCAATTTATTATGAGACAGTGTTTATTTTGGTGGTCTTATTTATTTTGGTGACAGGAGACACCCCACGGTGAAGGTCGAAAAATGTAAAATGCTTATAACTCGCGATCTAATTTTCGTAGCGCGGCAAACTTGTTTGGTAATTTATTATGAGACAGTGTTAATTTTTGGTGACAGGAGACCTCCCACAATCAGGATCGAAAATTTAAAATGCTTATAACTCGCGATCTAACTTTCGTAGCGCGGCCAAATTTTGTTTGGTAATATATTATCAGACATTTTTAATTTCTGGTGACAGGAGAAACCCCACGGTGAGGGTCGAAAAATTTAAAATGCTTATAACTCGCGATCTAATTTTCGTAGCGCGGCCAAATTTTGTTTGGTAATTTATTATGAGAAAGTGTTAATTTTTGGTGACAGGAGACTCCACGCGGTGAGGATCGAAAAATTTAAAATGCTCATAACTCGCGATCTAATTTTCGTAGCTCGGCCAAATTTTGTTTGGTAATTTATTATGAGACATTGTTAATTGTTGGTGACAGAAGACACCCCACGGTGAGGGTCGAAAAATTAAAAATGCTTATAACTCGCGATCTAATTTTGGTAGCTTGGCAAAATATTGTTTGGTTATTTATTACAAGACAGTGTTAATTTCTGGTGACAGGATACACCCCACAGTGAGGGTCGAAAAATTCAAAATGCTTATAACTCGCGATCTAATTTCCGTAGCGCGGCTAAATTTTGTTTGGTAATTTATTATGGGACAGTGTTGATTTTTGGTGACAGGAGACCCTCCAAGGTCAGGGTCGAAAAATTTAAAATGCTTATAACTCGCGATCTAATTTTTGTAGCGCGGCCAAATTTTGTTTGGTAATTTATTGTGAGACAGTGTTAATTTTTGGGGATATTAGACCCACCACGGTGAGGGTAAAAAAATTTAAAATGCTTATAACTCACGATCTAATTTTCGTAGAGGGGCCAAATTTTCTTTGGTAATTTAATATGAGACTGTTAATTTTTGGTGACAGGAGACCCCCATGGTGAGGGTCGAAAAATTTAAAATGCTTATAACTCGCGATCTAATTTTCGTAGCGCCGCCAAATTTTGTTTGGTAATTTATTATGAGACATTGTTAATTTCTGGTGACAGGAGACACCCCACGGTGAGGGTCGAAAAATTTAAAATGCTTATAACTCGCGATCTAATTTTCGTAGCGCGGCCAAATTTTGATTGGTAATTTATCATGAGACAGTGTTAATTTTTTGTGACAGGAGACCCCACACGTTGAGGATCGAAAAATTTAAAATGCTCATAACTCGCGATCTAATTTTCGTAGCGCGGCTAAACTTTGTTTGGTAATTTATTATGAGACATTTTTAATTTCTGGTGACAGGAGACACCCCACGGTGAGGATCGAAAAACTTAAAATGCTTATAACTCGCGATCTAATTTTCGTAACGCGGCCAAACTTGTTAGGTAATTTATTATGAGACAGTGTTAATTTTTCGTGACAGGAGACCTCCCACCGTCAGGGTCGAAAAATTTAAAATGCTCATAACTCGCGATCTAACTTTCGTAGCTCGGCCAAATTTTGTTTGGTAATTTATTATGAGACATTGTTAATTTCTGGTGACAGGAGACACCCCACGGTGAGGGTCGAAAAAATTAAAATGCTTATAACTCGCTTTCTAATTTTCGTGGCGCGGCCAAATTTTGTTTGGTAATTTATTATGAGTAAGTGTTAATTTTTGGTGACAGGAGACCCCACGCGGTGAGGATCGAAAAATTTAAAATGCTCACAACTCGCGATCTAATTTACGTAGCGCGGCCAAATTTTGTTTGGTAATTTATTATGGGACAGTGTTGATTTTTTGTGACAGGAGACCCGCCAATGTTATGGTCGAAAAATTTAAAATGCTTATAACTCGCGATCTAATTTTTGTAGCGCGGCCAAATTTTGTTTGATAATTTATTATGAGACAGTGTTAATTTTTGGGGAAATTAGACCCACCACGGTGAGGATCGAAAAATTTAAAATGCTTATAACTCACGATCTAATTTTCGTAGCGCGGCCAAATTTTGTTTGGTAATTTAATATGAGTACGTGTTAATTTTTGGTGACAGGAGACCCCCATGGTGAGGGTAGAAAAAATTAAAATGCTTATAACTCGCTTTCTAATTTTCGTGGCGCGGCCAAATTTTGTTTGGCAATTTATTATGAGACAGTGTTAATTTTTGGGGACATTAGACCCCCCACGGTGAGGGTCGAAAATTTAAAAATGCTTATAGCTCGCGATCTAATTTTCGTAGCGCGGCCAAATTTTGTTTTGTAATTTATTATGAGACAGTGTTAATTTTTGGTGACAGGAGGCCCCCCACGGTGAGGGTAGAAAAACTTAAAATGCTTATAACTCGCGATCTTATTTTCGTAGCGCGGCCAAATTTTGTTTGGTAATTTATTACTAGATATTGTTAATTTTTGGTGACAGGAGACCCCCACGGTGAGGGTCGAAAAATTTAAAATGCTTATAACTCGCGTTCTAATTTTCGTAGCGCGGCCAAATTTTGTTTTGTAATTTTTTATGAGACAGTGTTAATTTTTAGTGACAGGAGATCCCCCACCGTGAGGGTCGAAAAATTTAAAATGCTTATAACTCGCGATCTAATTTTCGTAGCGCGACCAAATTTTGTTTGGTAATTTATTAAGCTATTGCATAGCTTTTATCGCGGGCTTTGAGCGCGGCGACCGAATCTAGGAATTCGGTAACGAGAAAAAATCCTAACACTCCGGCTAACGACGTTTCAGTTTGACAGAGTTCGGCACGGTATCCTTCGATAGACTTCGGCAGACATTGACGCGGTATTTTTGCATAAGTTGATAAAAAATGCTATGCAATAGCTTTGCCGCGGCAGTCCCCGAGTGCCACACATATTTTTTTTTTGTGCGAAACTACCAGTTTTCTAAATTCATTGCCTTGTTAAATACATTTATTCCCTGATTATTGAGTTAAAACTACGACTGAAAAAAAGTACTTGTGTTTCAATTAGAATTAACCGATCTCAACTACTAACAATAAATTCGTGCAACTTGCTAGATTTGTCAATTGTAATGGAACACAACCTATAACCATTTGCCAGCATTCTATGTATTTAATGCATCTTGCTGCTGCCTACTACTAGTTTGAAAATATCTCATTCACATCACACATAAAACTATGTTAAACAACAAGTTAAAATGTTAAGCGTTTGATGTTAATTTATAATTTCTTTATAATCCAAGCTAAATGTTATCCTTGAAATCACCCAAAATATTAATAATCACAGAAACATAAAAAAAACAAACGAAAAAATTATTTATGTATCATTCAATGCTTAACACCTCTCCAAAAAACAAGTAACCAAGAACAATTAAAAAAATTCTTTTTCTTTTTCACAAATAAATCATTTCGCATTAAAACGTTTTCCAATCATAAATCTGCATATTCATAAAATTCGAAATAATAATATCCATAAAAAGGAATATCAAATGGTCATGATTATCATAAAAAAAATTATAGACATAAATTAAAAAATTTTTAGAAAAATTCATTTAAAATATGTTGATATCGATTAAAATTCAGACTTACATAAAAATTTAAACAAACAAACAAAAACAAAAACACCAGATACTTAACACCCATCAAAATAGGAAGTGAATAAGTCTGTAAAATAATTAATATAAAAGAAATATATTTAGTCAAAAAATGGAGAAGAAAGTTTGCTGCCTTTACCTTAAATTATTTTCCGAATAAAATTATTTCAAGCATATCATAAAAAAATAAAAGAATAAAACTTTACGTTAAAAAATGCAATTAAATCAAATTTTTATTCATTTTTTTGTCTAGTCGAGGACGTTTTGGAATTTCTAATGCTTATGTAAACTCAAAAAAGTGTTATTTAAACTTTATATCTTAAAAAATATAAATAAATCTCTTAAAACTAATCATAACATAAGGGGAAAAAATCACCGTTTCCAAAAGTTCCAATAATGTAAGATATTTATCAAAAAAAGTTTTATTCATATTAAATTAAAGCAAATTTTCTACAAATTAAAACATATTTTGCTTAAATTTCTCTGTGTAAAATTATTTTTACATAAATAATATAGATAGATTTAGATATTTCATGGAATTGGTATTTCATTTGATTTTTACGAGAAAAGACCACTTTTAGCGTAAATTTAAATCAACGATTTTAATATTTTAAGGAGTTAAATTTACCTATGATAATTTATTGCTTTAAACATTTTCATTTAATTTTCTTTTAAAAAAATTGGTTATCAGTCTAAAATAATGCAAAAAATAACTAATTTATTGGATAAAAAGGATAATAATTCTCAATAGTAGTCACTATATGTGGCTATAAAACACTAACGCAATTCAAAATAAATACCGTGAAAAACATATTCTTTCCATTAAGATAAAGATAAATCATAGTATTTTCTCCGATATCTTTATATCCCATATGGAGGCTTACAAATATCTACCATTTATTGTATTTCATCTTTATTTATTAGATTATTTCTAGTGGATTGGAACTGGAAATCTTAGGCTATTTTTATTGCTTGATTAATCAGAAACAGCAGAAAAAGGCTATCGATAGAACGATTAGAAAAAAACTCGTAACTCTTCTGTTTTGTTCTTATTTACTGTGTATTAAATTTTATTTGAAAAATAAACTGAAAAAATAAAAATAAAAAAAATAACAGAATACTTACGCCTCATACATAGAATTAAAATGCATGCTACTATTCATCAGACATGCAAGTAAAAAATTACAAAAATACATATGCAATTAAAAATGCAAACGTTTCTGGCAACATTTTAGTCACTCATCAGTGCATTAATGTTCAGATGCAGGGCCTCCGTAGCCGAGTGGTTAAGACGCTGCTCTGCTACCCTTGAGGTTGTGGGTTCGATTCCCGCTGGCTCCAAAGCTCACACACTTCGTGTGGAGCTCCTGGTTGTATTTCTCTAGTGTTGTA
This sequence comes from Maratus speculifer, assembly GCA_964019185.1. Classification (NCBI taxonomy): domain Eukaryota; kingdom Metazoa; phylum Arthropoda; class Arachnida; order Araneae; family Salticidae; genus Maratus; species Maratus speculifer. The sequence goes on from OZ025291.1 coordinate 358,963,247, forward strand.
AATTTCTTGTGCTATCTCGTCCTTGTATATTGATACGCTCAGATTTGAATTTCAATTGACAGTGCTTTGAGGCCTATAGCATCTATGACTGTCGCCTCGATTGATCCATTATACACAGAGGCAATATAGAACAGTTTTTATTAGACATATCCATTACATATATTTTATTACACTTCAAAGGGACAACACACCATCTATGCCCGTACCCGAATTCGAACCAGGAACCCACGGTGTGGCAGCACCTGCCGCTACCGACCACGCCACTGGGTCGCTAACGTTCAGATGCACAGAAAATTAAACATAATGTATACAATCAATGTTTACTAACAGTTAAAATCAAAGAAATTATAAACAACCATTTAAAAGTAAGGTTGTGTATTCAAGTGGGAATTGCGTAGGATTCATTAATCGGCGAAATTTGCTTACAAGTGAACCAACAATCAAGAAAAACTTTTTAACATTAGGACGCCACACTACTGTCTGAAAAAGACCTGGATGATAATATAAAGTCTATGGGAGCGCTTTTTTTTAAATATCTCACTCGAATTTTAATATTTTGACTTTTTTTTTTTCAAATGGAAATCAAATTCCAAATTCTTTTAATTGATTACAGGTGTTACTGCCAACATAGCGAAATAGGTTCCATGCCGGGAATCGAACCCGGGCCATCAGTATAGCGCATTGACGTTCTACGGTCTAAACTACATGGAACGACAACCAGCCTGGAATTTTCTCACTATTGTGTGTTGGCAAGGCTACAATCGCAGCACAAGATGGAATATGTTCTGTGAGCCACCGATCTGGGGCAAACACAGAACTCAAGTACTGACATTGGCAGTAATGCCTATAAGCAATTAAAAGAATTTGAAATTTGAATTTCATTTGAAATGTTGCATTCAAGGAGAATTTTCTCTCTGGAAAAATTTCAATGCATTAATGTTTTTTTTTTTTTTTTTTTTTTTTTTTTTTTTTTTTTTTTTTTTTTTGCATAGGACAGCGAAGGACGACCGACAATCGGTCTAGTTTTTACTTTTTCGATTTTGGTTTCAGATTTTTTTAAAATACTTTAACTTTCAGAACCGGTTCTGAAACTGAAACTATGCTAAGATAAAAAAGAATATAACCAAAATCGAAAAAATAAGAACTAGGCCAGTTGTGGATCGTCCTCCGCTATCCTATGCAAAAAAATCATATCAAAATATTAAAATTTGAGTGAGATGTTTGAAAAGAACGCTCGCATAGACTTTACATTATCATCCGGGTCTTTTTCCGTAGATAGTGTGGGCTCTTAAAATTTTTAACGATTTACTTTTCCAGTTTCAATAACGTTGATTACTGTCTATAATCATGGTATATAGTTTTCTGACCATTTAAAGTTTTTTGCACTGATGAAAGGCTAAAACATAGCTCGAATTTTTTTCATTTTAAACTGAACATGTATTTATGTAAATTTTTATTTTTTCCATCTTTAATAGAAGAAGGTATTTTAATCGAAATTTATTCGACTTCGAAATTACGCTCCGAATTCGATTTGAATTCAACTTCATCGAAATTTATTCGGTAAACAATGGATTTACAGATGTCCTAAAAAATATGTTTCTACAAAACGTCTGTTGTCCTTGTGTCGCTATTGTACCATTAGAAAGTATATGAAGTTATGCATAGATATGAATCAAATTTCTTACTTGGCTAGCAGATCCTTTTTCAATTTTGAAACATTATGCAGGAGGTGCTGCTATAGTAGCAATTTTTCTGCCATTTTCAATATTTTACTGTCAAAAAGTGTATGAAGTTAAGCATAAAACAGAATCAAAGCTTTCGTGAATGTGTTTGGTTATGGCCAATAGGTTCTCCCTGAACTTGAAAAAAAAATCCCCCTCCCCTAAAAGAGAACATTGTAATAGTTATGTTTGTCACATTTAAATCTTTCAGCTCTGTTTTTAGGCAGATAACAAAACACTCAAAAAATTGAATTATTTTACGTTTTATGTGGCCTTAAATATTTTTAGTTTCGTTCATCTGACATTCATCTGACATTATTCGCATCTGTCCTCTGTATGGACTTGTCCGTCACAGAGTCGGTACACAAAAGCTGTGTAAGTCAGAGACATAAAATTTCGTGTATATACAGCGTATATATAGCTAAATATCCCATGTCATACGACAAATTGTACATATTTTTTAAATCTAGTAGTTTAATTAAATTATTTTTTTCAATGTCATCCCTATTTATTTTTGTGGTTTAAACTTTAAAAGAAATCTTTAATTTAAACATTCGAGCCGTTGCACAGTGGGGCAAAAACCCCCCAAAAAGCTGGCCAAAAGTCGAAAAATGAAGTTACGATTTAGGGAATTTAGATTGTACAGTTGGCTAGAATAATGTATGGAGAGTCAGAATCTGTATTTAAAAAAAGATTTTTGCTTTGCCCTTACAAGCAGCATCATTTCAAAAATGATGCTTGAAGGAGTATCATTTAGAGCAGACAAAAACAGCAAAACAACAGTTCCTCTAAACGCGTGCTTTATTTTATAGTATTATCCGATTTTAATGGTTTGAAATGGATTCACACTATGAAAGTATGTACTTTATTTGTATGTATTACAAAATTTATATTAAGGACGTAAAAATTAATAAATTCATTGTCATTTTTGATAAAAAAATTTAGAGTTTTTTTTATTTTTTTGCTTTTAAACATCAAAACGTTTAAATGTTCCACAGTGTTCCGCAACGAAATTTAATGGAAATAATAACTTGGGCTATTGTCTGGTGATTCATAAAAAACCAGCTGCCAAAAACTGCCTTTCTGCGTTTCACGCATATTTTAGTAACCGCAAGTAAAAATGCAACTTTTTCGGCCGCCTCAAAAATTTTGAAATTGATTACTTTTCACATAATTTAGCTGATAAACATTTTTCAAATTTTTGAATTATTCAATTTTATAACAGTTTATTTCCTATTATATTGTAAATAAGTACTATAATCATAAGATTACATCAATTTGACAAGTAAGCTTAGTAATGAAAAAATGGAAATAATTCTCTATTAATGATCCGGTAGAATAACATTTTCTTATCTTTATAGGTACTAATTTTGTTTATTCTATTATAATTAGAAGAATTATTTTGTCAATGGCTATATTTGCTAGATCCAACTACTGAGCGTATTTCATTAATGCGAGTAAAAATCATTATGAATATCACTTTTGCTTATATTAATAATTTGGATTTGATTTGCAAGTGAGGATGTGATGGCACATCTATTCTGAGTACATTTAAACAAATATTTAGCTATGAAGATGGCATTATGTCTAATATATTTTTCTTTTCTTCCGTGCTGCTAGAATACATAAATATTGCGAATAATTCATGAATCGTCAATTTGAAAATATCGAGATCTTCATTTCACTGATTTTATCGGGCCAATCAAGATCCATTTTTCTTTTTCAAGAAATACGGAAGCAACTGTCAATGAATGGGATTGCATTAAATACTAGCAGAATAAACTTATTTCGTTTAATACAATCATTGATACAGAAGTAAAAGTCGTTTAAAACGAATTAGTGTAATACTCAACATTGCTACCTATGTCAAACAGCATCAAACAGCATCTTACCGATCTGACATCTTTTATTAAAAGTGGATTGAGATAATTTAGAATTCAGAATATCTAAGTTATATGCAAAGATGTTTAGAGAGGCCTGGCAGATAAACAAAATTAACACCTGGCAGACAACTGGATAGAAAAAATGAAAAGCTCGTACTCTGCATGAAAAGGAGAACACTGAAATTGCAAAATAAAATATGCAAAAAATATTTCGTTTATAATCAAAACTTCTCGTCGAGAAAATAAATCTCAGATTTGGAAGCACAAATGATGGAAATACAATTCAACGATTCTTTGAAAACGCAACTATTTGTGTTTCTAAACGAGCATATACGAAGATTTGATTAAACGTTTCTATGCCATAAGTAATTTCTTGTAACCATGTTATTTATTTGATAAACTTCGAAAATTTTCCCTTACAAATAGCTCGTAGATTTGAGCAGCACCCCTTGTTCTATATGCTTTCTTCAGTACACAAACTACTTATTAATGACAAAGAGATAACATTATCTTCATCACTGCCAATTTGTCAAATGCCATAAGGTACTCAAGAATCACGCAACAAACTGATCAAAAGTCATCGAGAAGATTTATCGCAAAGATGCAGTAGCGAGAAAAAAAGATATTTTTACGTCTTTTAATGTCATCAGATTATTTCCGTTCCAATGTAGGTAAATTATTGTAGAAGAAATTAAAATCATTGATCCTAAGAGTAATAGGATCTTCCAATACCGCCAACAAGTTCTGCTAGCTATTTCGACACCTTGACCTCTGAAGAATCTTTTTATTATACTACAGTTGGTTCTAAAGGTTAATTTCTGGAATATATGTTCGTTTTTATTTTAATAATATAAAAATTAAATAGTCTAATGTTTTACTTGCCATTAAAGTACTTAAATTTCGTTTAAATATATCTTAGTTTTTTGAAAATTCCCTTTTAAGTTTACCTCAAAATTTTAAATTTTATTTAAATTTTATTGTTTTTACTCTTAATCTGTAATTTTATTTATTTATTTATTTTTAAAATTTAACTTTTGAATCCTAATTAGCATCCTGAAAAGTTTACGAAATTGCATATAAATCGAATAACTTTCGAGACATTTTAATTTTTATTCCGCCATCTTGTATCCGCCATTTTTTTTTTTTCAATTTTAATTTTGTATTCTTACTTAGCATCCTCAAAAACACCTGTATACGAATTTTCGTACAATTTGAATAACATTTTCATATTTTGGCCAGCTTTTCGGGAATTTGCCCCACTGTGCGCTGTTCTGGAAGTTGAAATTTTCATATTTCAATGGATTTATTTAAAAGAAATTTAGTATTTTTTTTTCTCAATTTAAAGATTTATTATTCTGCGATACATAATCACTGATCTTCCTTTTTTTTTATAATTCAATTTCCTATCTATTTCAAAAACTATTGCATACTATGAATTATTTAGTATTTTTAATTCCGTTTAAACATTTTTTGTTTGTTTGTTTTTAGAAATTAAAATTTTTATTTATATCTCAGCTAATTTTTTTTTCGAATTTTCAAGAAAATTTGAATTTTGGATTTTATTTGAACACTTTTAATTTGATTAAAATAAATAACTTTCTTTTATAATTATTTTAAAATTAAATGTATTGGTGCTGTCTTCTGTGTGAGAATTTAATAATTTTAAATTATCAGTTTGGATTTATTAATTAAAGGATAAATTATTTTGAAAGAAATATTAAACGAAATCCTCTTTGCTATCTGCGATCACACTTACCAACTTGTTTGTACAACGTGTCTAATACTGAAATTGGACTATAATATATCCATTCATGGCGTTGAGAAAAGGAATATTTTCTGTTTCTCAACTGTCTTTTATAACTTTGTTGGCAACTATGCACTGCATTTATTTGGCTTTAAATCCCATATAGTGTCTATTAACATAAAATAGTACACCAAAACATTAAAATAAAGTTACTCAATTGCAAATTAAGATAACGTTAAACCTATGTATTGTGAATTCTTCACAACGGAATCATGTTCTTCCTTTATCAAAAATCTTTTTTGGTGCATTCGTAATTCTATAACTAGTGTAACTTCTGTATTGTAAATTTCTCATAAGACAATCATGTATTTTTATATACAAAGAATCTTTTTAGGTGCAATCGTGATTACATAACTATAGTTGCCACCAGCCTGCCCTCAATAACATGGCAAAAACTACCTAACCGATTAAATTGAAATTTAAAATATATAATTGTTTCAGAATATTGTCGAGTCATTTAAAAATTTATGAGTATCGAATAAAAACTTAAAAACATATTAATAAAAGTTTTCTTCATTCTATTAAATCCTATCATGCGTAATGAATTTAATGCTATCCCATGATAAGTAATGAGTCTATGTAGCGATGTTGCTGATATCCTATTTAATCGATTCCTACTATTTCCGTACTATTGAATTTCATATAAATATCCTAATAAAATTTGTATTCATCAGTTTTTCATATCAATAAAAGTGCAATAGCTATTGCAACAATATTTGAATATTTATAAAGCTAATTATAGTACGAACGCACCTTATTAGCCATGTTTGACGCACATTTTCAGACTTGTTTAGAATATGGCTTCCCCCTCTCTTTTAAACTTAATTGGTTGAATAAAGGTATAAGTAGTATCAAAAGTAAGCCTATCCCATTAGAGAAATCGCTACCTAAAGAAATATACTCCTATCTGTTAAAATAGAATTTATATGAGTCAATAATTTTTAACACTTATTATAAATTGAATAACTTGTATCCCTAAAGCATATTTCCAAATTAAAACGAAAATTTGCAAATTTCCTTGTTCATCTCTAAAACTTGTCAACTAGTCGAACTATCAAACGCAATTAAAGAACATTTCCTTAGAGTTTACAAACAACAACAAGAAAATTTCTCTCTTTTTTTTTCGAAATCATATTCATTAAGTTTCATTTAATAAAACCTGTCTTTTTGTATTGTTGCTTTGGGCAACTAAACTGAAACTTTGTAGTAAATACGAAGAATGAAGAATTTGATTCGATTTTGTTAACTAAATAATGTAAAAAGAAAGAGATAATAGTGGATATTTATAAGAATTTGTCTTTAAGGCTTTGATTTCGATCGTGTCATTAATTTTTTCTGAATCAAAATAATTCTATTGACATCTATAATATATAAGGTTAAAATAAATTTTTCTGTAATTTAAGACTAAGTTGATTTGACAGTAAATATCTCTTTTATTTATTTGTGTGCAAAAGAGAAAAAAAATGTTGTTTTAAAAAATTGTAAAAATTTAGCATTGGGGGATTACAATTACTGTGGAAAGTGTACTTCTCTCTGTTTTAGAAAGCGTTAAATGTCATTATGTCCGTTATCTCGTGTAAAACAATTATTTTCGTATGACTAAGTTTTTATGTTTAACATATAAAAGTTACAAATAAATTTCTAAAATAAAGTTTTCTTTTCCTTTTAGCTGTAATTTACAATTTAATAAAATTCTTCTTTCAAGTATGTGTCTTTTCTTTCGTTTTTTCTTGGAGATTTTCGTTCTTTCAAATATTTTATAGCAAAACAAAGGGAATGGACTCTAAATTGTAATTTTAGAGAGGAGATTTACTTCATGACGGATTTATACAGAATTTCAACATTAAAAAAAATTTGTCATTTTCAAAGTGGCTTCCATAGACTTGTTTTTTGTTTTACAAGCTAATACGACTAGCACAATTGAACACCCTATTATGAAGAATAAATTTTTATTTAGCTATAGCTATGGCAAGCTTTTGTAAGAAATACACTGCTCAAAACAATTAAAGGATATTTGAAGTTTTATATAAAATAAAGATATAAACGAAAATTTTTTTGCCGAAAATAGAAGAAGAGAATCACAAATGCAAATTTTTCTGGTTTTCAAACTGTGGAGTATGCAAATATTGAGTTCGACGTCAAAAACGTCGCTTCAGCGGCAGCGAATGAAATTTGACTTTCAACTAGATAAAAGAAAATAATGACAAGGATGATCGGCATTCAGTGATTGCTTTGTTTCGATGAGTACGATGTCTCAGTGAAGTCATTTGACAGATTCAGAAGCTTGGAGAATTGTTGGTAGGTTAAAAGGGGACCAAACTCAAGCCGAAGTAGCGCAAGCAATTGGAGTGTCACAAAGTGTCATTTCCAGGATCTGGAACCGTTTTTTGGAGAGTGGATGTGCAGGCCGAAGACCAGGGCAAGGTCGTAGACGGGCAACAACACCCAATGAAGATCGGTATTTAGCGTTAACAGCTCGGAGACACCGAAACATGAACACTACTCTTCTCCAACAACACCTTCGTTCAGCTACAGGCACCACGATTTCAACTCAGACTGTCCAAAACCGGCTCCATGCTGTAGGCCTGTATGCTCGCCGACCGATGGTATGTGTTAGATTAACATCAAGGCATCGTCCCAACCGCAGGGAGTGGGCAACCGAGCATATCAACAGGAGGAGAAATGAATGGAGCAATATTCTGTTTTCTGACGAGTCCCGTTTTTCTGTGCATCCGGATAATAGGCGTATTTTCATCTGTAGGGACCGTAGCAGTAGGAATAATTCTGCGTTCGTGCAAGAAAGTGTCAGATTTGGCGGTGGAGGTGTGTTGGTGTATGGTGGCATCTCCATTGACGGGCGCACTGACCTCTACATCATTCGAGATGGAGCTCTGACTGGTCGCCGATACAGGGATGAGATCTTCAGACCTATTGTAGTCTCTTACGCTGCAGCAATCGGAGAAAACTTCATTTTAATGGACGATAACTGCAGGCCACATCGTGCAAACCTGGTGGAGGATTTCCTTTTCGAGGAAGGAATCGTTCGTATGGAATGGCCAGCGTGCTTTCCAGACATGAATCCAATCGAGCACGTTTGGGACGCTCTAGGAAGACGAGTTTCTGGCCGCCAACAACCCCTACAAACTCTCCAAGAACTGGAAAGAGCTCTTCTGGAAGAGTGAGGCAGAATACCCCCAACTCGTCATTAATAGCCTCATTGAGTCCATGCCTCAAAGGTGTTCAACGTTGCTGGCCGCCCGTGGAAACCATACCTCCTACTGAAAATGATTTTCTTTGAAGAAAACAGCTTTTCTTATTCTTTTTTTCTCATATGCACAAATTGTGTTTTTTTCCTTTTGTACACAAATGCGCAATAAAATGCATTTTTTTCTGCCAAACACGTGTAATTTATTCTCATATAACCTACTATGTCTGTCGACCATGTATCAATCAGCTAAAAAGTTTCCCAGATACATAATCCACCTAAAACTGCAATATCCTTCAATTGTTTTGAGCAGTGTATTCTACCGTCTTGTTTTAGCGTTTTATCACACATGATTGGTTCAGAAAAGTGACATATTTTTTAAGTTTAAAGATTGAAATACATGTATAAAATAAAGAAATCGTCAACGGGCAAAGAAAATAAAATAAACTGTTATTATTATTTTTGTTAACAAAACATAAATGAAATTATAATAAGAAAGGCATAGCCAAATATTATCATTTTTATAAGTCGAAAGTAACTAAGTAATTGTTAAGACAAAATAATACTCAATGAAAAGGGATGTACTATTAATAGCACACGAGATCCGAAAGGGTTAAACTTAGCAGTATCTTTATAAACTAGAAGACAGCCCGATAAAAAATTACAACTGTGGTAAATCAGCCACTTTAGGCTTAAACAATTTTTAAAAATACAGCGATTAAACATGGGGAAAAAATCTATAAAAAAAAAGAAAATTTTAACAGAAATTTGCATTTAAAACTATAACAAAACTATCTGGTGGATGGGGGGATTGTAATGAACAAATCGTAAATACATAAATTTTAAAAGAATAAAGTAAGGCAAAAAAATCAATTATAAATTGATTGTATTGTAGATAATATTGTGAAACTACAGCCAAAAAATATATAAAAATACTGAGAGAAAATAATAAAAAAATCTAAAATGTATAAAAAAATTTCCCATTTTGGCCAATTTTTTAGCTGATACTTAAAAGAAAACACTTTATAAGATCGAAAACAAACGTCAACAATAAAGAGTAAACAATGGGCGTGTTCAAGAAACACACGCGCTGCACGCGCGACCTCAGGAGCTTTTGCTTGGAGTACGCTTAGACGCAAAGGATTCGATCCCACAATCTCTGGTTTCGAGTTCAACGCTTTATATATTCGACCATGAAGCTCACCTTTTTTGTAACAGATTATCTTTATAATTAGCGTCGTCATTAATCGAATCCACGGTCTGTGTTTAATCTGTTAATGAGCGCACAGTACCGAGTTCTATATCCGCTGTAAGATCTACTCCACGTACCTGTCTCATGAGCGTGTGCGTATAGCTCCCGAACACACCCAATCATTCCTGAGTCGTGATGTTACAATGGAGTCATTCTAAAGATTCATTCGCGGAATTTGTCATTCTTGAATGGCAACAGTATTAATTTGCTTACATTGTTTGTCTTTCCCGTAACTTAACGTTTGTTTTTTCCGTAATTGCTGGTTGTTTTATTTATAACTTAAACATTATAATTAAATAGTTTTTGTAGGTTTTAAAGAAAATGAGTAATGAATAAATCTTTTACATGTATATTTCCATATGGTGAACAATTCGAATGTATGTGAATGGCTCGGAATACTTAAGTCTAACGTGGACGCAGTTGCAATAAGTTTCTTTTTCTCGTGGATGGGTTGACCCCGGAATCGTTATACACGGAGGGGTTTTATATATATAATGTATATGATTCCTTTTTTAGTAAAGGGTGATCCAAGTATGAAAATTAAACTAAAAAAAATATTTATTGGTACCTAATTTAATATTGAATTGGAAATTCAATTAAAATTCATAAAATTAAAAATATTGGACAAGTATTTTTTGCTTTTAAAATTGTAAAAATCTAATATCATTGCATCTTTTATAATAAGCTTTCACAGATGAAAGTGTGATTTAAAGGAATAAATATTTAAATCTGTAAAAAATTAATTAGTTTTACAAAAAATATTTTTATATTCCATACGTTTTCCAAATCTATAAATAATTTGAAACCTGAAGCGAAACCACCGTGAAATAACAGAATTTCTAGATTTCCTGAAATGTCACAAATGCTTAAAATAAAACCTGTAGAGATGGATTGAAATAAACAGTTACAACAAATATTTTCAAGTTATTTAATGGTATATAAGAAATACGTTTTCGCAATACACAACTATACAGAAAAATATTAAAATTCTTCTAATTAAAAATAAGGAACTTAGTTTTATCACATCATCAATTTAAAATTTATAATAATAATCATAACGTTCATATACTTACATATCATATAAAACTCTATTTTAATGAATATTTATCTATAACACATTTTTTTTCTTTCTTAAATCAAATTTTTTTGTTCTGTAGTATCCATAAAAAAAAATGTTCACCTTTTTTAAACTTTAAGGGGACAGTGGACTTTTATTTGAGCAAAATCATCTATAGCAAAATCGTCAGGAAAAAGGTCTATTTCTGGGGTGTAATAGTACCTAAACAGTTTTTTTCTTATTAAAATATCGTTTATGAAGGTTTTAAGGAGTAAATAATAAATATAAATGTATTTATGTACTTTTAAATCTGTTTTTATCAAAACTAATTTCTCAGCGTTTTCAGATTTTTGAATTGCTTCTTGCGTCTTAATTTTTGATCAATATTTATGAAATTGATAAGGAAGTATCCTGATATTATTTAAAAAGAAATTTTGTAAGCTTTTTAAAATTCGTCTTCATTAAGATAGTGAAATTTTATTATTTACTTATTAAAAGGCAAAATTTTGATGAAAATCGATAAGGAATTTAAAAAATAATAAACATGCAAGATATTTAAAAAATCTTACACAAATTTGTTTATAAGGTACCCTGGGGTAATAACGCCAAGTGCTAATATTTTGCATAATTATGAAATAATCTGATAAATGACACCCATGTGCTCTGCGCAGAAGGGTTTTGAGTCATATAAATCGCAAAAAACAGCTTCGAGTTAATTTGTTTCATTTTTAGGTCTTATTGTTTTTAAAAGCAACTAAAATTAACGCTTGATCTAAAATTTGCGAGATACGTTTTGTGATGTGAAGACTATTTTTTTTATCCGGACATACTTTGTTATTTACATAAATTTGTAGTACATTTCATGGACTTTCAAAATGTTGTTGAAGATTTTGGATATTTTCTCGAGATAATTTGTAATTTAAAATGTACAGCGCAATAACTATAATGGGGTAATAACGCCAATCCTTGGTATTAATACCCCGGTTGATTCCCTACAGTGGCCGAGCTATATCCTAAATACTGATTCAAATAAACACAGTTAAAACTGTGCAATATTTCTAATAATTCTATTTAAGCGGACCTTTTTAAGCAAAAAGAAGCTCACGGTCTGATATTCTTTTGCCTCATCCCCCCCCCCCCACACACACACACACCACGCTTTTATTTTTCTTACACTTTCACAAAAAATTGAACATTTTCAATAGCTTAGAATGCAATTTGTCAATTTCTAAGTTTGTAGAGTTTGTATTTTTAGAATTGGGCAATCTACATGCAATTATTCCATCTTATTTCATAGTTTTGTTTGCATGGCGTTATTACCCATATAGGTGGGTAATAACGCCAAATAGCATTGGTCAAGAAAAAACGCCATTGCATTTTATGACTACATATCTGTTAAATTATTTTTTTTTATATAGATAGTCAATGAGTTGCTGTATCAAATCATATATTTGTTTGCAAAATACCAACCAAAACTGAGCTGTGAAAATTGGTAGAACCTTAACGTGGCGTTATTACCCCAGGGTACCTTAATATAATTTTAAGTGATAAAAATGCAAAATCAAGAAAATATTTCAAAAATTAAAGCACGAGGAGCATTTTAAAATTTCGTTTAAAATTTTAAATTTTTGTAAAAAAAATTACAAATTTTAATAAGATTGGAATTTTTTTGAAGGTATTCTATATGCTTTTGGTGAAATGTATACATGCACAAAATTTTATATTGCTATGATAAAAATGAGTAAAATAAATTTTTAACGTCCACCGTCCCCTTAATGAATTAAAATTTTCATCTTTAATTACTTACGTAAATATTTAAAAATTTAAATGAAAGATTTTTGTAATTCAAAAGTATGAAAAAATATTTAAAATTCTGCTTAAAATATAAGTTTGTTAACAGGTGATCAGAATGAAGATTTATAACTAATTTTTGTATGATGTGTTTAAAATTAATACGTTAATTCTGAAATTGTTGAGTAATAGTATTGATATGTTTTATTTAATGTTTCGATTCATTAAAGACAGCAGAATGAGTTGAATAATTCTTTTTAATAATGTTTCTCGTCTTTCTTTTTTTTCTGTTAAATGACATATACTCTGGAAGGACAGGTTACAAGACAAATTTATAGCATTATTTATGTAAAATAAAAGAGGGTTTTTTTCTTTTTATTAGATATTCCATTCAGAAGATGAATTTATAATCCTACAAATCAAATGCACTGATTAAAAAAAGATGTGATTCTACAGATGTATAGTTGCAGAAATTTGGATGCTTGCTAAAATTTTTCCTGTAGACTGCGCAGAAAAAATATGTAAATCAAACAATATTTTGTAACGCTACAAAAACCCGCAGCTTTAGAAAACATAATTACAAATACCTAGAAATTATAAAATCCTGAAAACATGGGAAACATAATTACATATCACTCATTCTCAAGAAAAGTGACGCATCTCAACAAAAATAAAGTTTAATGGAGAGGCAAAATAAAATTTGCCGTTGGATTTTACTTACCCATCATACGTAGTATAGGGTAAGTCTTGCAATCGTCTTGAAAATCGAAAAAATTTTTGACGGATTTACACGTTTTAGATAGTGGAGATTCCGAAAAACATATTTTTAGGAAAAAAATTTTGCCGTCCGTCTGTCTGTCTGTCTGTCTGTAAACGTTCTATCTCCCGAACAAATTGAGATAGAGACTTGGAATTTTGTATGTAGTTAGTATGTAAGTATGGGACGAAGCCTATTGAATATCAGCAACCTCGATTATCCGGAACCATTTTTTTCGGACTCTCGAAAAATTCGTTCTGATGAAAGGTATATAAAAATTTTCGAATGTTTCTGTTCTAAGGAATGGACGTAAAAGGCAATTAAATAACACACATTTTGCATATAGAACGAAGTCTATAGGATTATTAGTTACCGAGATATTTGTAATCCTGTTTTCCACATTCTTCGATTTTTCATGACCCTGTATTTTATTCCAATTTCGATTCAGAGGTATATTTTAATTGGAAATGAGATGCTTAATCCGATGCAGTTAATTGTTAGTTAATAGAATTATTATTTTAGGAGTTATAAGGATGTTTCTTTTACGCAGTTCGGTACTACTTTAGTAGTTTGGCGTTTTATATAATTTGTCGAAATGGGTACATCAGCAGTTCTTTAATATAGCATTACTATGTATATTAACAATATTTAAATTTTGTTTATGAATTGCAATGCATTGTATAAATAGTTTTCACATGTTTTATTTTCATATACATATCCATGATGGGTAAGTATTACGGTGGCCCCCAACGGCTAGTTTCTGTGGCTTGCAAATGTACGACATAAATCTGCATACAGGAGTGAAGAAGTTCATAAAGCTTGAAACCTTTAATAATGAACCCATATGATGTGGTTTAGAGATTTGGATAAATTTACCCTCTGATACAATCCATCCTTCTTCTGTGGTCACGAATGGACAAATAGCATAATAACATGATTTTCCGTATAACTACACATATAAAAAATTTTATGACAAGATACACACCATGACAGAGTATTAGAAAAATAAAACGCACAATGAACTTTTGCGAGATATATCACTTTTATTGCGGGTGAACGATACATAGATATAATGTTCTTCACGCAAAAAATATGCATGATTGCACGTTTTCTAGAAAGTAATACCGTAAAATGGGGTGAATAGAAACAGCGGGGTGAATAGGAAAGAAAATTCCCGGTCATACAAATAAATTCATTATAGATATATGTGATGATTTTTTAGTTGCCAATTTTTTTATAAGAAGGCAGTAACATTAAGAGTTAGGAAATTCAGTTTTGACATGTTGGTACCACTACTGTGGTCTATAAAAGAACTTCAATAGGATCCTCAAAAACCTTATTTTTTCAACGTCTTCAAAACTTTGTATGTAACTACGGTATTTTTCGTATTCTAAACCTAAGAGAGGGGATTTTTAATTAATGATATACCTGTAAACGATATGCTGTATTAAATTCTACTTATTTCTAATCTACATCATGAAAAAATTAAAAATGGCTTGAAACATCAGATGTTTAAGATTTACGGGGTGAATCGGAACACATTTTCTCTCATGGTTTATTTTTCTATACATTAATAGTTTCATGTAATATATGAAAACATATGTATGAATATGTATTGTAACAATATTCTGTTTGTTCTATATACTAGAAGAGTTTAAAAGTGCGAAGAAATTACTTGGTTAAATAAAAAAGTCAGCGCCTAATACAACAGACATGGAAGACGCAATAAAAGAATTTCAAAATAGCAAATTAATTCGAAAAACAGCACAGAATTATTCTCTGACATCCACAGCATTACACAAATATCTCAAAATGAAAAACCAATTAAAAAAGGGAGGGATGCAAACAGTATTAAAGGCTGGGAATGAGGGCGTATTAGTAGATTGTATTAATACACGCAGCGATTGGGAAAACTCAATAGATTCACTTATTCAATGACTACTAGTAAAGGATAAACAGAACAGAGCTGAATTTGTATCAAATTCTACTTTTGCAATCCGAATATAATATTTTAAATTACATTTTAACTTTTCTTGATTTCAAAGTTGTTTTCTTATATCTCAAAAGGCATATCTTTACTTGTATATAAAATAAAGGCTTGGTTTCACAGTAATTGCGTGTTCCTATTCCTCCCTTATCATTATTATCTGTTTTTATTAACCCTTTTAAAGTTTGAATTGGTAAAAATAAATATTATAACACTTGTTCCGATTCACCCTTATCTGCGGGGTGAATCGGAACACCATTAAAAAAATAAATAATACATATATAAACAGTAAAAATGTTTCGTTTTTACTTAAAAAGTAACGAACAAAACAAGACCGAAGTTTCCAGTAGAAAAATAAAAAAATTAAAAAATCAGTTGTTGCTTTTTTTTAACGTTAAAGTTGAAAAGTGTTCCGATTCACCCCATTTTACGGTATATAAAAGGTACTAATTTACTATTTAGATTCATGAAATTTTTTCAGAAATCAAAATGAAAAAAAATAAGGATTTTAAACACTTTTAAATCACTTTTTAAAAAGTTGCTGGAATCGAATATTTCGGAAATAAACATATTAAATTGCTGCTTTGAAGTAAAATGTTTGAAAAATTAAAACTACGAATTCTGAAAAAGCATTCTCAAGTAATACATGAGAAAATATTTCTGTTCTTTGCATATATTACCAAAAGATATTAAAAATTACAGAAGAAGAATGTGCAAAGTAACTGATTATTTCAAGTTGAAATAAAATTTCATTAATAAGATTCGATTCATTAATTCGATATATTAGTTTCTTCATATCAAACAAACGGATATTAAAAGTGAAACTTTGTTCGATTCACAATAAATTTGAATCATGGAATGATTCAGATTTTAAATTACAAGTACATCATTACTAAGTTTTAGAAAACAAATATGGATAATTCTACTTGACATATGTTTCAGATTTTATAACTTGTATATAACAAAAGAAATGTTTTAACTTTTTTGTTACGTTTTTTTTTTTTTTTGTCACATGTTACTGAAAGAACAAAGCGAAAAAAATAGTTCCTGAAACACCGATAGATGATGCTGTACAACTAGTCATACGCAAAAAAGAGACATTATTTGAAAGTAACAAAGTTCACTTGAGAAGGACCTTTTCGACATACGGAATTCTGATTACCAGAATAGGCTTTTCCTTTCCGATGACGCAAAATCTGTAGTGTTGAAAGCTTCTTCAACAACCGATATTAACTGGTTGACATAGATGCTTTTCACAACACTGTAAAAAATCCGTTAAATTTACGGTAAAAACTGCTGTCAGCAATGGTGCCAGTAGTTTTTGCCGAAAAAATTGTAGTAAAATTAGATGTACTTAAAAAATACATCTACTTTTAAGGCAATTTTTACAGCAAAAACAGTTGACAACATTGCTGCCAGCAGTTTTTGCCGTAAATTCAACGATTTTTTTACAGTTAGGTACAGTGATACTTTATTTTAGGTATGCTAGGTGTATTTGACGACCATGAACAATAAAATTTCTAAGAGTCGTCACAGGAAAAAATCACTCGAACTAGCATCCGCAGAACAATATGACTTCGTTCCGGTAACCGTATGATTGATTACATTGTCATTATTAATCGGTTTTAGAAGAAATAGCATTTACCCCCATTTTGTATCCACTTTTACATGTAGAACATGGCTGCAAACCATGGATTTATGTGTTAAAAAACTTGTGCTTACAATTACAATGGCAATTTACGCTTCTTTATTTTTTTTCAATTAATGCTAATAAAAATTAAAATGGAAAAAGTACTCATCGCATGCGTTTTGTTTTGTTTTTATTATTTTTGTTTTTTTCCTATTTTCAGTTGTATGGAGCCATCTGCCGTTGTTTCTCGAATAAATATTTGTTATTTAATTTGTTTGTCCATGTTTTGAATGGTATGTGCACCAAAGTTGAAGTATTTGCATTCAGTAGGAGCAATATATTTCTTGCCGCCCAGTAACTTTATTTAATCTTTTTAATAGTAATCATTTCAGTTACGTTTATGAATACTTGAACGCGTTACAACGTTTTGCATTAATTATATTAATATTTCCGTATTGATGATGAAAATTCGATAATATTCAATCCATGTTATTTTAAACAAATATTGCATTAGAGTTTCATCACAGATTAAAATAATAAATTACTTCCATTATCCTGAATATTTGAAACACAAAGTTTTCAAGGAATTTTATTTCACAAAGACTTTGGCATGTGTCCTTTTATTCTAAAACTACATAATGGCGCAGTTAAATTTAAAGCTTGATTCAGAAACAGTTAGATATGAGTTAACACGTGTATTCAGATTTGTAATGGGAGTGTAGGAAACATATGTCATAAGAAGCATTGCATCCATTGTGATAAATCCATGTCACACAAGTTGCAAAATTGATGAGTGTTAATGCAAATAAAAGTGGGTGTAGTTATGGTATGGTTGTAGCGAAAGACTGGAATTTAATACATACCAATGATCACACACATTAAAAGGTGTCAAATCTGGAACAAATATTTTTTACTTGACCCTTTACAATGAGTAAGGGTATTTTAAATTCCGGCCATCCAGTAGCTTTATTTAATATTTTTAATGATATTAATTTCAGTTTAACGTGTGAATTCTTGTACGTGCTGCAGTATTTTACATTAATTATGTTCGATATCCATATTGATGATGAAAATTCGATAGTATTTAACCCCCTGACTGTGATACACGCTATTGCTGTTTCTTCACACGACTTTACGGAACACCGGTGTAAAGTGTATATCCAAAAAAGAAATAATCCAAGAGGCTTCGACGAAAACAAAAGTTCAATTAGAACATATAGCACACAAAGAACGTCATAAACACAGGAGTGGGATCACACACACAATTAAATATATATATGTATATATCCGGATTTCATATTTCTTTCAAGAACTTCTAACTAATCTTCTTTCACTAACATATAAACACCGTGCCCTTAGCACATATTATCCCAATTGCCGGATAATATTTTAAATTCTTTTTACCTGCATCAAAACATTCGCAGGTCCTCCGACTACCTACGGCACACACACCTCTCTCTTTTTCGTACCCCTTCCTCTCCTCACACTCGTCCGCTCGTCACGTGACGTAATGAAGCGGCGCTGTTGAATAAAACAAAAAAAAACACACAGCATCAGTCATTACACTGACCGCGCCGAGCAAAAGGGCAAAATTGTAATGTTGTTTTATCTGTAATTTACTTTAAATGTTTATAAAAGAGGATTTTTCGAAAATGGTATAATTTTTTTTGTTACGTGTATGCTTATTGACCTTGAGAGTATAAATAATATTTTAGATTCTTAAAACTGGATTACATTTTTAGAATTATATTAATTTAAATAATGTTTTAATTTCAATGTTTTAATTCCGCGTCTGATCAGCAAAATTCACATTTTTACGAAGCCAAGAAAAAAAAAAAAAAAAAAAAAGTAACTTGCATCTTAATAAACGGATTTGGGTCATTCCGTGATGTTTTGTAACGTCAGTCACGAAGAATATACCTGCGAATTTGTTGTCCACCTTTATTTTCAAAAAAGTTTTCATCGGGGATACCTCATTAATTGAATAAAGCCAAGAAAAGTTTAAAAGTTTTTGAAAACAATGGTAGATAACAAATTTGTAGTTATAATCTCCGTGACTGACATTATAAAACATCATGGAATGACCCATATATCCGTTCGCGGCAGTGGGAAGGTTAATGCATGTTTTTTTATCCTTTCAACAAATATTCTATTAAAGTTCTATCACAAATTAAAATTATGAATTATTTCTATTATCCGCAATATCTGAAGCGCAAAGTTTTCAAGGAATTTTATTTCACAAAGTTTTTGACATGTATCTTTTTATTCTAAAGATACGTAATGGCAGAGTTAAATTCGAAGTTTAATTCAGAAACTCTTAGATGTGTGTTTACACGTGTATTCAGATTTGTAATGGTACTGTCGGAAACATATGTCATAAGAAGCATTGCATCCATTAGGATTAACCCATGTCACATAAGTTGCAAAACTGATGAGTGTTTACTCGACATAAAAGTGGGTGTGGTTACGGTATGATTGTCGCAAAAGACTGAAATTGAATAAATACCAATAATTTCGCATATTAAATAGGATCAAATCTTTTTCGATTTGGGATGATTTGTATTATAATCTACGTAGTATTAAAAAAAACATTTTTTTTTTTTTTTTTTTTTTTTTTTTTTTTTTTTTTTTTTTTGCTGTCTTATCTTTTAGTTTATTAATAATGCATATTTAAATAATTCTAGAGTATGGCTGCAAAACAAGTATTCCTGTGAATTATATGCATACAATTACAAAGACAATTTAAGCTTCTTTACTTTTTCTCCATTACGGCTAATAAAAATTAAAACAAAAAAAGTATTTAGATTTATTATTATAATTAAAAAAAAAAAAAAAAAAAATTCTGCTGTACAGTGCCATCTATTGATGTTTCTGGAATATTTTTTCACTTAATCCATTTGCCCATTTCTTGAATAGTATATGCACAAAATTTGAAGCGTTTACATTAAATAAGAGTACTTTAATTCTGGCCACCCGATAGCCTTATCAATTTTTAATAATAGTAATTTCAGTTAAGTTTATGAATGCTTGTACGTGCTACAATATTTTACATTAATTAATATTAATACTTCCGTAACGATATGAAATTTTCATAGTATTTAATCCACGTTTTCTTTAACAAATATTGTATTAGAGTTTCATCACAATCTAAATTACTGAACTATTTCTATTATCCACATTATTTGAAGCTCAAAGTTTTGAAAGAATTTTATTTCACAAAGCCTTTGAATTGTGTCTTCTTATTCTAAAAGCATTACATAATAGCGGAGAAATTCGAAGTTTAATTCAGAAACAGTTAGATATGTGTTTATACGTATATTCAGATTTGTAACATGACTGTCGGAAACATATGTCATAAGAAGCACTGCATCCATTGTGATAAAACCATTTCACACATGTTACAAAATTGATGAGTGTTTACTCGACCTAAAAGTGGTTGTGCTTATGGTATGGATGTAGCGAAAGACTGGAATTGAATAAATACCATTTTAAATAGTGACATTACTTTCGATTTAGGATGAAATGTATTGTAGTCTACGTAGTATTGAAGATAACATGATTTTTTAAAGTGCCATCTCTTAGATTAGTTATAAGGCAGTTTTAAATAACCCTAGAATATGGCTACAAAACCATGTATTTAAGTGTTAAATTTTATGCAAGCAGTTACAATGACAATTTAAGCTTCTTTACATTTTTTTCTGCATTACAGCTAATGAAAATTAAAACAGAAAAAGTTCTTATCTCATGCATTTAGATTTATTATTATTACTATTATTGTCTTTTTTTACTATTTTCTATTCTTCAGCGCCATCTATTGATGTGCCTAGAACAAATATTTTTCACTTAACCCATTTACACATATAATGAGTAGTATGAGCACAAAATTTGGATCCTTTACACTGAGTAAGAATATTTTAATTCTGGACACTCGATAACTTTATTTAATTTTTTAATGGTAGTAATTTGAATGAAATTAATGAATACTTGCACTTGCTACAGTATTTTACATTAATTATATTAATACTCCTGAATTGATGATGAAAATTTGATAATATTCAATCCATGTTTTTAAAACAAATATTGCATTAGAGTTTCATTAAAGTTTCATTAGAAGCTAAAATAATAAAATATTTTCCATTATCCGCAATATTTGAAGCACAAAATTTTCAAAGAATTTTATTTCACAAAGCTTTTGACATGTACCCTTGTATTCTAAAGATACATAATTGCGGAGTTAAATTCGAAGTTTAATTCAGAAACAGTTAGATGTGTGTTTACATGTGTATTCAGATTTGTAATGGGACCGTCTGAAACATATGTCATAAGAAGCACTGCATCCATTGTGATAAACCCATCTCACACAAGTTACAAAATTGGTGATTGTTTACTCGACATAAAAGTGGGTGTAGCCAATGTAAAGTTGAAGCAAAATGCTGGAAATGAATAAATACCATTGATCACACACATTAAAATGCGTCAAATCTGGAACAAATAATTTTCACTTGTCCCGTTTGCCCATGTTAATAGTATGTGCGCGAAATTTGAAGCCTTTATACTGAGTAAGGTTATTTTAATTCTGGCTACCCGGTAACTTTATTTAAGTTTTTAATGACATTAATTTCAGTTAAATGTATGAATATTTGTACATGCTTCCGTACTTTACATTATTTATATTCATATTTCCGTTTTGATGATGAAAATTCGGTATAGTTTAATCATTGTTTTTTTTTTTTTTTGTTTTTTTTTTTGTTTTTTTTTAAACAAATATTGTATTAGAGTTCTGTCACAAACTAAAATAATGAATTATCTCCATTATCAACAGTATTTGTAACACAAAGTTATCAAGGAATTTTATTTCACAAAGCTTCTGACATGTGTCCTTTTATTATAAAGATACACAATGGTGGAGAAATTCGAAGTTTAATTCAGAAACAGTTAGATGTGTGTTTACACGTGTATTCAGATTTGTAATGGGACTGTCGGAGATATATGTCATAAGAAGCACTGCATTTATTCTGACGAGTCCATGTCACACAAGTTGCAAAATTGATAAGTTATTGTAGTTATGATATGGCTGTATCGAAAAACTGAAATTGAATAAATACCATTGATTACGCATATTAAATAGTGTAAATTTTTTTCGATTTACGATGAACAGTATTGTAATTTGTAAGTATTCAAGACAGCATGTTTTTTTACAGTCACATATGTTAGTTTATTGATAATGCATACTTAAATAGTTATTTTCTAACACAGCGTCAGCTTACTTTTCAGACATTACGGCCCGCTAAATTTGAAAGCTTAAATAAGACGAACCACATTATGAATTTAAAAATACATAACTATATTTTTAGAATAATGGTGAGGGAGTTACCTTTTTTTAATGAACTCTTTTTTATACATCAAACTCTTGAAAAATGGTTGTCAAAGTGTATCCCATGAGATACACTATTTTTTAAAAAGATGAAGAGATTAATTAATTACAAGAAATATTTTTTAAAACTGTAATGAATTATTAAAGTTAATTTAATTGTTATAGAATAATTCGTGCTTATATTATTACGTATCTGTTTTGTGTGACATATGTTACGCCTCTTTTTTTTCTTTTTTAATATGTTGATATGTTTAATAAATGCCTTTTTCAATTGTTTTTTTTTTTTTTCAATGACGTTACTAGCATACAGAGTCATTTTATTCCAAGTAGAGACCGATGCCTAATTTTTAATTGCTGCAATAGATGAAAATTCTCTTTCGCATACATATAGTGTTTAAAGTATCTCAAAACTTAAAAAAATTCAAAAATTTCGAAATTTTAAATTTTTAGATGTTAAACTTTCATTTTGTTTGAACATTTTGGTATATATTGGTATAATTTATTTATTTATTTATTTAAATTCCAAATTATGACAGAATTTATGGTTAATAGAATTATACCCGCTCATTAACTTAATCGGCCTTACCGAAACTTTGAATTCATTATTTGTCCAAATGACATTTTTGAGTATAATGTGCAGGATATCTGAAAGACTTCTGAATATTTTTTCAAGAATTTTTCCAAAGTTATTTTTTTCTATTACTTTGCATAATCTGAATCTAAAATTTCATTTTTATTTTTAAAAAAAATATTTTTTTAGGTGATTATATTGTTGAAAATTGAAAAATTTTGTATTAGCTGAATACAACTTTACATTAAAAATATAAAAATGCTCTAAATACATATTTAATTAAATTTAAATAATTATTACAATCTGATGTATAATTCGGCATAAGAAATTTCATTCAAGTTGCAAAATATTTTTGGTCTTTCGTGTAAGCTTTTGTACCAATTTTCTGTTCGGCGAATATCTGATAGTTTGGCGATCCCTAAAAATACTGATAATATGATATAAAATAATATAGTAAACCGTTTATTAAAATATTGTATAACATTATAACATTTTAGAAAACATTAAATTTATTTAAATTACACTTGAAAGTAAACGAGATTGTTGCTCTTTATGTACCTGTTGACAGATGTTTTTGTGGAAGTTTCAATACAAAATCAAATATTCTACGACAGCCTTCTATTGCAGGTAAATTATAGATATAGAAGCAGACATTATTTCTCATGAAGTTAACTAAAGGAAGAGAATCACAGAATTGTTATTAAGGCACTTATAAACTGTTCATATCTGCCAGAAGTAGTCTGTTCACAAGTTTCCCCCCACAAGGTCACTTCAGTTAAAGTGACAAATCATTAACAGTTCTTCATTTTTGAAGATTTTTTTTTTTTACAAAATATATTTTTTATTAATCATAGTATATGTTAAAACACTAACATCTGCAATATATTATCTAATATATTATATAATATATTATCTTGCAATTTTTAAGCAAATTAAATGTAGAAACATGCTTATTTCTTTTAATTCCAATAAAAATTGTTTTTTAAAATTTTATACATTTTAGATAAAAAATGGTGAAAATTAGCTTTTTATATTTATTTTTTTTTTTTTTTTTCAATTTTATTTATTTATTTTGTCTAATTTTAAGAGTCCTGAAACCTTATAAAACTGAACTCAAAACTTTCATCGTACGTGCAGTCATTAATGACACAATTACCAAGTCTTTCAATTCCTATTTTCTTAGTGAATTATTTAATGCTGAATTACACTGATATGCTTTATTTTGTTATATATTGAGTACAGATATTAGCGAAACATAAAAATTGCGAATAATGTCCATATTTTTTGTAAACTATCAAAACATTCTCGTCGACAATCACAATCAGTCGGCAATCTCTATTTTAGGATATTTTTTTGTTTTTAAAGAATTCAATTCGAATTAAATCTGTAATAGCGCATTAAAGCAATGACATGTATGTTTTCAATTGCAAAAATTAAATGAAGTTATTTTTCATTTATATTTCACATTCATTTAATATAGTTTTAATATTGGTTTCCTTTCGATCATAATCCTAAGACTAGTTGATATAAACATCTGAATATATATAATGATAAGCAAATTTCTTACCGTTATATAAAAAAATTCGATATATTTTACTATGTTTTTAATATATTTTTTAACTAAAATGAAAATTGCCTTTTTTTTATTCTCAAATAGTATGCTTTCTGATAGTACAACAAATTGCAAGGTGATATATTCAACAGTTTTTGGGGGAAATTTTATGCTGAAAAGACATATTCTCTAAAAAAAGAAATAAAAAATTAATTAGCTCTTGAAAACTAATCTATGCATGAAATATCTTAAACTTTATATATAGACTATATTATCTATATTTACTGTAAAAAAATCGGTTTATCACTTTTATTTTTGAAAGTAAAATACATTATGTTAAATATTTTGTAAAAACTGTTTCGTTTAATTGCCTGTCAAATTTATGCTTCCTTGAAGTTTTTTTAGCTATGTTGGAAAAGATTCGAAGTGTGTTTAAGCAAATTTAAAAAAAATTTAATTTATTACATT
Organism: Maratus speculifer; assembly: GCA_964019185.1. Classification (NCBI taxonomy): domain Eukaryota; kingdom Metazoa; phylum Arthropoda; class Arachnida; order Araneae; family Salticidae; genus Maratus; species Maratus speculifer. The sequence continues at coordinate 358,988,299 of OZ025291.1, forward strand.
GATTTTTTTTTTTTTTTTTTTTTTTAGGAAGGAAGCGCTCATAACACTATGGTAATTCCTATATTGATTTATTTAATAACGCATATTAGACTTTTCTTATTTCTACAGAAATGAGCCCTCAGTAATGTCCTTCGGCGCAATTTCCGAGATTGTCACTCCTGTGAAAGCACATGGGAAGTCTGAGTGCTGGCGCCATCTCATGGATGCTTCTGGAGTGCAATACTCAATTGCTTTTTATTAAAATAAAGTGAATTTAATTTGATCAGAATCGATTTTAAATGAGTTAATTACATAATTGATTTTGTAAATCGTAATTATTTTTAATTATTGCAATAACGTTTAATTTTTTAAAATTAAATTAAATACTTTAATTACTTTAATATGATATCTATTCATATTTTATGTAATAATTACTGTTATTTATCTTTTTATCCAAATTTTGTTATTTATCATTATATTATAAAATTTTAATAAATATCATAAAGCGTGTATCACTTTTATTATTATTATTCACTGATCAGTCAAGGAATTGATTTAATTCTTTTAAATTAACTAAATAATAAATTTCTAAATTAGTATACTAAATCATCTAAATACAAGACAACTCTGCACCTTATCTACTTGCTTATACAGAAATAAAATCGATGTGTTCATAAATTACCGCAACCTACAATTTTTCTCTTTTTTTTTTTTTTTTTTTTTTTTTTTTTTGAAAAAATATTTTTTTAAGTTGTAGAATTATAAAATAAAAAGAGATCTAAATAGTTAAAAGATTTTTTTGTAAACTGAGATCAAAGGAACATTTTTACACAGTTTAGAAACTTATCTTTTCTTCTGGAGATCATTATCGTTAAAGTAATTAAATTTGTGAATTTGAGAAAACTTTCGCTCCTTAATTATTTGAAAAAAGTCTGTTTAAATAGGTTTTCTATTATTAGAAATGTGATAAATTTCTATTTTATGATTCTCGTACTTAAACATTAAAAATATTGTACTAAGGACACTTTGCCAGAGGCAATGAAATTCCAATAAAAGTTAAAATATGCGACACATGAAAGACCGTTAATTACATTTTCACATTAACTTTTATCTTCCGTAGTAACATTCCATTGTTGTCAGAAAAAGAAAAAAGGACAATTGGATATATTTCAAGTGACGTTTAGATACCGATAATGAGAAAACAAAACATAACGTGTATGTGTGTTTGCATTTTTTTATTAAATCAATCAAATTAAGTAAAGTAATATGATTTAGGTAAATATTTGTTGTATTTATTACTTTCAGTTTGTTACATAATTGATATGTAAATTATAATTTTTTTAATTATTGCAAAAACATTTTAATTAAATTAAATACTTTTATTACTTTTTATTATATTTCATTTATTTATATTTTAAATAATAATTACTGTTATCTATTTTTTAATCCAAATTTTGTTTATTTATCATTATATTATTAAATTTTATAAAATATCATAAGCCGTGTTTCTTTTTTATTATTGTTACACTTTTATTATAGAAGGAGTGAATTTATTTTCTTTAAGTTTCCAAAATAATAAATTTCTAAATAAATACATATAAAATCTTCTAAATAGAAGACAGTTCTGAAACTTATTGACTTGCTTATACAGAGATAAAATTGGCATGTTCGTAAATTGCCGCAACCTACAATTAAAACATATTACGTAATAATATTTTCTCAAGCTCTAGAATCATTAAATAAAAATAGGACATGAAAAGCTAATTAAATGAATTTTAAAACAATCGTCAAAGGAACATTTTTACATAGTTTAGAAACTTTTCTTCTGGAGATCATTATCGTTAAAACAATTAAATTTGTGAAGTCGAGAAAACTTTCACCCCGCAATTATTTGAAGAAAGTCTGTTTAAATGGGTTTTCTATTATTAGAAATGTGATAAATTTCGATTTAATGACTCTCGTGCAAAAATATTAAAAATATTGTACTAAGGACACTTTAACAGAGGTAATGAATTTCCAATAAAAGTTAAAAGATGCTACTCGTGAAAAACCGTTAATCACATTTTCGTGTTAAGTTTTAATTTATCTTCACTAGTAACACTCACAGTGAGTAAGATATAGAAAAAGTGGATATTGGATGTATTTCAAGTTAAGTTCAATTACAGATAATTGGAAAGTAACATGTTGAAAGTGTATGTTTTTAATAAATTAATAAAATTTAGTACAGTGATATGATATAGTTATTTGGGTAATATATACGAAGTATAATTATATGAAATAAAATAATAATGAAATAAAATAATAATGAAATAAAATGGCAGTAACATTTATTTTTAAAAATACTTTTGGCAGGTAATTAAATAATTACAAATTCGTTGCAATATTCAATTGATTTTTATTAAAATAATTTTAATTTATTTGATTTAATAAGGGTCAATTTTTAATGAATTAATTTTGCGTTCAAATTATTCAATTTATTACTTTTTAGTTTATTAGATAATTGATTTTTAAATTGTAATTATTTTTAATGGTTGCAAGAACTTTTAATGTTTTAAATAAACATTTTTATTACTTTAATATTTAATTTTTTCATACTTTAAATAATAATTATTGTTATTTATCTTTTAGACCAAATTATGTTAATTTATCATTGTATTATTAATTTTTAAGAAAAATCATATACCGTGTATCGTTTTTATAATTTTTACTCCTTTATTAACCAAGGCATTAATTTAATTTGTTTATATTAATTAAATAATAAGTTTCTAAAATGATATATGAAATTCTCTAAATAGAAGACAGTTTTGAACCACATCGACTTACTTAAACAGAAATAAAATTGATATGTTTATAAATTGCCGCAATTCAGAATTAAAACTTTTTATATTTTCAAGTTCTAGAATCATTAAATAAATATGAGATGTGAATAGCTAATAAAATAATTTAAAAAAATAATCGCAAAAGGAACATTTTTGCACGGTTTAGAAACTTATTTTTTCTTCTGGAGATCATTATCTTTAAAGTAATTAAATATGTGAATTCGAGAAAACTTTCGCCTCTCATTCATTTAAAGAAAGTCTGTTTACATAGGTTTTCTATTATTAGAAATGTGATAAATTTCAGTTTAATGACTCTCATATTTTAGCATTAAAAATATTGTATTATGCACTTTGCCAGAGATAATTAATTTCCAATAAAAGTTAAAAGGTGCGATGCATGAAAAACCGTTAGTCGCTTTTTCGTATTAACATTTATTTTTATCTTCTATGGTAACACACCATTGTTGTAAGAAAACGAAAAAATGAACATAATATGTATTCCATGTGAAGTTTGTTTACCGATAATTAGAAAACAAAACATAACGTGTATGTGCGTGTGTGTGTATTTTTTTAGTAAATCAATCAAATTAAGTAAAATGATATGAGTTATATATATATATGTGTGAGGTATTTATTATTTTCAGTTAATTATATAATTGATTTTTAAATTGTAATTATTTTTAATTAATGCAATGATTTTTTATATTTCCTAATTAAATAAAATAATTTGATTACTTTCATATATTTCCGTCATTCATATTTTAAATACTAATTACTGTTATTTGTCTTTCATTTCAAATTTTGTTTATTTATCATTAAATTATTAAATTTTAATAATCATCATAATACGTACATCTTTTTTATTATTATAAATCTTTTATCAATCAAGGCATTAATTTAATTTGTTTGAATTAACTAAATAATAAATTTCTAAATTAGTATACTAAATCCGCTAAATAGAAAATAATTCTGAACCATATCGACTCGCTTATACAAAAATAAAATCAATGCACTCATAAATTTCTGCAACCCACTATTAAAACTTTTTACAAAAAATTATTTTCTCAAGTTCTAGTATCATTAAATAAAAATGAAATGTGAATAGTTAATATAGTGATTTTAAAAAAAAATGTCAAAAGAACATATTTACGTAGTTTAGAAACTTCTTCAAGAGGTCATTATCGTTAAATTATATTTTTGAAGTCGAGAAAACTTTCACCCCACAATTATTTGAAGAAAGTCTATTTAAATAGATTTTCTATTATTAGAAATGCGATGAATTTTGGTTTAATGACTCTCGTACAAAAACATTAAAAATATTGTACTAAGGACACTTTAACAGAGGTAATTAATTTCCAATAAAAGTTTAAAGATGCGACACAAAAAAACCCGTTAATCACAGTTTCGTATTTATTTTTATTTTTATCTTTCGTAGTAACACTCTATAGAGAGTAAGAGATAGAAAAAGTGGACACTGGAGTTCAATTACAGATAATTGGAAAGTATCATAATGTGTGTATGTTTTTAAATAGATTAATCAAATTTAGTGCAGTGATATGAGATAGATATTTGGGGTTATGTTTGGAGTATATGTTTTATTAAATAAACTAATAATCAAATAGAGTGGCAGTAATATTTAGTTTAAAAAATTTACTTTTAGCAGATAATTAAATGGTTACGTGTTCGTTTTTTATTAACGTATAACACTTTTTAGTCACAGTTAAAAAAAAAAAAAAAACATTAATTATTTACTAATGAGATGTGAATAGCTGATAAAATGATTTTTAAAAATATAGTACCTGTGCCTAATATGGTCACCCTAAGGAAAAGTTCATTTTTTTCACCCCCATGTACACGTGATAGAACTCCAAAAATGTATGACCATGATCCCTGGATTGTTGACTATCATTATTAAAATTAGCGACCTTGTAACTGTTATGGTTTTTATTTAAATGATGAAAACAAAAAAAGTTTACAATGTCCATATAAGAACCACTAGTCCCTATTATGGACAGGTGTTTCCTTATTGACTTTCTACACAGTGTGTATGGAAGAGCCACTTTTCCAAGGGATTTTAGAGGAGAGGGAACAAAAAAATGTATCTTAAAGTATTCTGAGGAGGAGGGGGGACAGTAAATATCTTCAGAACATGCATTTTAGAAAGAGGGGGGCATTCTCGGTTTCTACCCTTCGAAGACCCATGCAAAGCCCCTACTAGTAAATATTATGAAGTAATATTGTTGGTTTTGCTTAGCTTTATTGCATCTGTCTGTGAATTTAAATCTGTTATTACTCAGTTCTTACAGCATGGACAAATAGAAACTTTTCACCATGGACAGTAAGTCCCACATAATCCTCATAAACATATCTGTCACATGTGATGCATGGCCGCATGTTTGAAAAAGCATCAATACTGCAAAAGAAGCAGTGCGAGCTCTCTTTTGTTGAGGAAGTCATACCATTGGTACCTACGATTTCGTCAACAGATATCCTACTGGGGGGGGGCTTCTTTTTACTTTTCTCCAAGGGTTTTTTGGAGGAAGGTTTTTGGGTTATTGTTCAAATAGCATCTTGTTGAACAAAGATTTTACCACTTTGATGACTTTTCAAGTTATTGCTTGACAACGTTGAATTTTCTTCTTTCTTACAGTTGTAGTCGATAGGGACATAAGCTGTCCATATTGGGAACAGGGCGTAGTTTTACTAAATCTTGTACCAAATGAATAAGGAAAATTATTTTAAGCAAAATATGCAATAGCAATCGAAAATATGTTTTATTAGCTTTCTAAAGTACTCCACTTTTCAACATTTAATGTAATTTTACCATATCTAATAAGAATTTAAGCTTACAAGTAATTAAGATCAGCACATCTCGAAATAACAAGTTTCCTCCTAAATGGCGAGCAGCGCACTTTTTTCACTTTCCAGACTTAATTATCTTTTCAACTGCTTTTCTTCGCAAAAATGTTTAGCCATCTTTCAATCAAAATTATTACCTTTAAAAATATTAGGGGTGTCCATATAGGGTACAAATACCTTAGTCAAGGGAGCATTTTTACTAAGTTTAGAAACTTATCTTTTCTTCTGGAGATCACTATCGTAAAAGCAATTAAGTTTGTGAATTCGAGAAAACTTTCGTCCCTGAAATATTTGAATAAAGTCTGTTTAAATAAGTTTTCTATTATTAGAAATGTGATAAATTTCGGTTTAATGACTCACGTACTTAAACATTAAAAAAATTGTACTAAGGACATTTGCCAGAGGTAATGAATTTTCAATAAAGGTTAAAAGATGCGACTCGTGAAAAACTGTTAATCACATTTTCGTATTAACTTTTATTTTTATATTTCGTAGTAACACTCCATTTGTCGTAAAAGATTAAAAAAATGGACATTGGATATATTTCAAGTGAAGTTTAGTTACAGATAATTACAAAATAACATAATGTGCGTGCTTTTGTATATATTTTTAATAAATCAATGAAGTTAAGCACATTGGTATGAGATAGGTATTTGATGTAGTATTTGGAATATTCTTTTAAGAAGTAAACTAGTAATGAAATAAAGTGGCAGTAATATTTATTTCTAAAAAATGTACTTTTGACGGATAATTAAAGGATTACATGTTTGTTTTTATTAACTAAAAAAACATTTTTACACGCATTTTTGAAATAAGTTTAATTATACAGGATTTTAGATACTGGAAAAACTTTATTGCATGTACAAGGGTAATCAATCACACTAAATATCTGTTAGCCTATAGAAATACCGAAAATGTAAAATTTCCAATACTCACTGAAAAAAAAGCCATTTTCAAAGTATTACGTTATTAGCATATTCCATTATGTTATAGTTTCCTAAATATTTTTAATGTTCAACCAATATTTAAGTTGAAATATCTTCCTATTGGTTCAGAAAAGGACTTACTCTAAATAAGACCTAATTTTCCGCAATCTAGTCTCTTGGAAACGCTGTATTTCTGGTAACACTTAATGCCAACCTCAGCATAATAGAATTCTTGCGGCATTGCTTTTACACTAACAAGGGGGTATACCCAAACTTCCTGGATTTCAGAATGTATGTGAAAGATATTTTTGATTAACAACTATAATACATATTTACATTTAATTTATTTTTCAGTATGCCCACTAAAATACGAAAAATCATATTTATTTGAGGAATAGCAATTATGCGTTTAAATAAAAGTTTGAATTTTTTATAAACAATAGTTTTGTACTGGCACTTGAGCAAAAGATAGCCGAAGAAATTGCCTAACATCACTATTTACTATCAGCCTTTGATTCTTATCATTTCAATAATGTAAGTGAATAGTTGAATTTGTGTTTTATGTATGATATTTCTTTATTTATATATTGGTGAATTTTTTCATTTCGTTATGGACTATAAGCAGGAAACAAATTGCTGAGTTCTTAAAATCAAATTAAATACTAACGAATTCTTTTTCCGTAATTGTCTACACGTGATAGAGAAAAGATTTTAGAATAACTCACTTTTGAAAATTGTTTTTTAGAAAATTAAAAATTATGTTAATTGCGATACATTTTCCTAACAAATTTTGATAGAATTCTTATACAAATTTGATTTCAAAATACACTTTTTCTCTTTCCGATGGTGTAAAAATTTTGAAATATACGATATTTAAAAGTTTAGAAAATTTGCAGTAAACTTAATCAAATGGTGCTTCCACAGTCAAAATGACACAAGCGTTATGCACAGACCGGTGTTTCTTTTAAAATTTATATACAGGATGATAATTTTAAATGAATTCCCGTTAATTTTTCTTATTACCCTTTAATCTGACAGATGTGGTAACTGTTGTAACACTGAAGTATAACTGGTTGAACCTTGTTTAAGTATTGGAGACAATCTCCTACATCTTTATTTATGAGGTAAAACAGATATAGAAACGCACTATGTTACTTAAAACAGTAATAATTTTATTTTTAAAAACGTAATTTAATCTTTTTTTTTTTACATTATCATTCCTTACAGCAAATGTTGAAAATGTTCACCACGATTCGCAAACATGAGCATGTCGAAAGAGGTTTTTTTACATGCTTCGCATTATTGTTTCTGTTATTGGTTAGATTTTTTAAGTTATGATTTGTATCACTTCATCAATTTTTGCATTACTTTTCTGAAAAATCCTATTTTTGCGATACATTATTGAGCTTCATAAAACAAAATTAACGAGGTGAAGCCTGATGATCTTGGTGGCCTAGATGCCTGTTGATATTAAACGGTCATCAAAGAATTTCTTAAGCACTTTCATTGTTAGTTTTGACGTGTTTGAAGGAATATCGTGTTCCTAAAGCAGCAATTATAGTCCTGAATCTTCAGTGAAGTAATAAAAGCATCAAATGTAAATTTAAAAAGTCTACAACAAATATTAAAAATTAGTTATTCATTTAAAAAGAGAAGAGTAAGCACACTCAAAGAAAAAATTACACGCATAAAATATTCCTTGGTATAACTTATTCAATCAGTTTCATTCTTTTTAACTCTTTAAACGCCAAGGAGCGCCGTCTCGCTGCTCTGTATTCTGTGCTGTGCTGTATCTGAAAATTCACTTGTGTCAGACATTTTGAAATCAAAATTAGAAATATTAAAAAAATAATAATCACGATGTTTTTATAAAAAATATGCGATCGAAGATAATTAGAATGCAAAATAATGAATAAAAATATGAACAAAGTAACACGGCCGTCACTGTGTTTATCCAATGTTCGAAATTATATCACAAAAATAAAAACAAAGATATTTTTTCACAGCTTAGAAAAAACTGCAGAAATAAAATGATAACGTCTTTCATTTATAGTTTATCTTTTGCAGTTAGAAAACTTCTTACGTTTTGGTATTTCTGTTGCTAAGTGACAATAAATTAAATAAATTTTAATAGCACTTTATCAAACATTGGGCGATCCAAAAGTGAACTGTCAAAAGGAGCGCTATCGCGACGCTGGCATTTTTCACAACTAGCGAGGGCAGTGTCGCGGACAGCTCCCTCTGTTTCTCTTTTTAGTCACTGAACGCACCTCCAAACGATTTTTAATCGAACTTTAACTTTTGTATGAAAGCTGAACTCTTTTTTCTTTTTATTTGAACTGAACTGAAACTAAAAATGTTTAGAATGTTTTTTTGACGTTACTATGGTGATGTAGTTTTGTTTTAGAAGAATTTTTTTGATTTGAACGGAGCTGTGACTTCGTATTTAATGAAAATATTCGAATTTAATGTTAAACAAACGTAACCTTGTAAATATTATTGTAATATAATGTACATAATTTTTAAATTAATGCCTGCAACTTTTCTTTGAGTATGATTCATTCGACACCACGGCGCGAATCCTATTTTACGGAAACGAAACAGCCAGAACTTACCTGATCGAGAAGGTAAGTAGAAGATTTTGATCTTTATATTTAGCTGCTAATATATTAGAAAAGAGTTTTCAAAAGCAGCGCAACGGCGCTCCTTGGCACTAAAAGGTTTAAATATATGACAGTAAAGTAAACCTTTTATGTTATACAATTTTAAAATATGTTTTATATGTAAATTTCACATTTGAACTACATCCCTTCTGGATTTCTCCGTTAAACATTTGTGACATCTTGCAGGAATTCAGACATTCTATTACTTCCAGGTATGTCATCTCAATTTTAAAATCCCGCATACATTTGAAAAGCATAAGAGGAGCTATCTTGAAACATGCCAAATACTTCTATAAAGTGAAACAATTTTTCGGGATTTTGTATTTTTGTTTTTATTTTTCAAACAACTGTCAGCAAAAACGAAATCCAAAGAGAATTTAAGATTTTTAGTACATTTCTAACGTGCTATTATATGAAAAAGAAAGTTCGATATGCTATTTTTATTTATTTTAATATCTTATATAGTGGTAATAAAATGTTGTATTAATTAAGTTAATTGTTTTGAGATGTTGTGAGTACAATTTGACTATTACTAACCCATCGTACGTAGTATATTATGTCTTGCAATCGTTTTGAAAATCGAAAAAGATTTACACGTCTCAAACACTGGAGATTTCAAAAAACATATTTTTAAAAAAATTGCCGTCTATTTGTCCGTCTGTCTATAAACACTCTTTCTCCCGAAGAAACTGAAATACAGACTTAAAACTTTTTGTGTACTTAATATGTAATAAATGAATGACGTCTATTGAATATGAATAACCTCGATTATCCGGAATTATTTTTTCGGACTCTCGAAATATTAGTTCAGATGAAAGGTATATAAAAATTCTTAATTTCTTTTTATTTTAAGAAGTGGCTTCAAAAGACAATAAAAAATAAAAATTTTACATAAATAATAAAATCATTCAGATATTTAGTTGTCGAGATATTTATAATTCAACTTTCCACATTCTTCAATTTTCATGACCTTGTATTTCATTCAAATTTAGATTCAAACATATACTTTAATTGGAAATGAGACACTTCATCCGAGTCAGTAAACTTTTAGTTAATAGATTTATCATTTTGGTTATAGGAATGTTTCTTTTACTACTTGATTATTACATCGACCAAAAAACTATCGCGAAACTATAAGATAAAGTGCCAAGAATAGCTTATCGTAAATGTTTCTTTATATTAAATATGTTACATATGTTTGTATACCATAACTGATTTTAATTTGACGTTTCATTTGTATTTTTAATCTAATCTTTTACTAAAATATGAAATCTTTTACTAATTTATTTGTTCTTTCGTTTATTAAAATAAAAATTATGCAATTTGTACAATTTGTCAATAGTTTGACGATTTATGTAATTTGTCGAATTGGGTCGATAGGATAATAAATTATTACCCGCAATTTCGTAATACAGCATTACTATGTATTAGAATTATTTAAATGTACGTTTAAATTTTATTTTGGAATTGCAATGCATAAAAATTTTACGCGTGTTTTATTTTCATATTTTATAGTATATGCATATCCATGATGGGTAAGTATTACGGAAACCCCCAAAGACCTGTTTTTTTTTTTTTTTTTTTTTTCAATATTGGTTTGTGTTTGACGGAAATTTCGTTCTTGCTGAATACTACATCCGACTCTGAGGAAGGAGTTTTCTCATGAAGAAAATTATTTAAGTAACTGTATGTTTCGTGTATCTTCACAATAAAATGATGAAAATTGAGAGATGTAAACATAATATGATAATGCGAAAACATTGCAATCTAATGACGGGGAAAAATCACGAAGATTAAAATCGCTCCAAATGAAGGAAATACAAGGAACAATACAATCTTAACTACTAATTTAACAACTATATTCTTAACTATTAACAATACGATTTTTTTATATAGAATTTCTTTTAATCAGAAAACGTATCCACTTTCTAATTTTCACTAAAAGTGCGGGATACTTTTTTCGGACTCTAAAAGACTTTCTTTATTATTCAAACTGTCTAGACTAAATTAATACTTTTAAAAGTAGTATTTTTATTTTTTATAATTCTCTTAACCGCAAATCAAATCGAAATAATTCTTTTCAAATGTTGCTAACAATTTTATTACAAACGGAAACTAAGGCTGAAAAAAAGAAATCGATCCGTAATTTAAAGTTTTCTTTTCTTTTTTTTTCTTTCGAGTGATTGATTAGTTTTTATTCACAGATTAAATGTTGACTCCAAATTTTATTGAAAATTAATTATCAGCGATTAAAAAGGTAATCTGAGAAGTATAAATTACTTTTAACGGTGAAATCTTGTAATTTAAAAATAAATTACATTTCAATACACTACATAAAGTTTCATATTCTTTGTACTGATTAAAAAATAAATTTCTGTAAATCAAAAAGTAAATTTGTACTATTATTTTTTTATTTATTGAAATAGCTAGACTCCCACTAGTTAAAATATTAATTCCAAATATATCTTCTTTTTAAATGCATCTCTTTATCGTACGGGAAAATGAGTAAAATAGTTTTTGTACACAAGTTTAATCCTGATCGCTGTTGCTTCTAAAACGGTCCAGTTAAGCAGTTCTAATCGAAAGTGCCCCATATGAACAAAGTGACGTATCAAAATAAATAAATCGACAAATAAGTATGTTTTCTTTTGCAAAAGTTTAATCCTGATAACTAGTACATCTATATCTAGTTACCCTAAGAATTATAAACTCTCAAATTTCAAACCGAGACTGCATCAACGCATTCCATGCATGTTTTTTACAGGCCATTCGAGTCACATGATACTCGAATGCAGCAATGCTGTGCACGAAAAGGGCATTTGTAAAAAAAATACACGTGGGATGCATTGCGTTAGCCTGTCATTACGTTACATTTGATTTCAAACAAAGTGACGTATTTGAAACGAAACAGTCGCAATTAATGAAAATATTCCTAAATTATATGTATCTATCTTCTCTTACCATCGAATATGGATTATTAATCTCTTGTCTCCCTCTCTCTGTCTCTCTCTCTCTTTTTACTAAATTTTGAGCATTTCAATCAATTAGTATATAAACAAGATAAAAAGAAATGTCGGTAAACATTTCCTTCGTGTATGATATAGTTTTGCTATATATATATATATATATATATATATATATAGAGAGAGAGAGAGAGAGAGAGAGAGAGAGAGAGAGAGAGAGAGAGCGAGAGAGAGAGGGGGGAGAGAGAGGGGAGAGAGAGAGAGAGAGAGAGAAGACAAGAAAGAAAGAAACAAAAAAAATGCGCATAACTGTGAAAAAAATGCACGTAATAGAATTTTAATTAGAAAATAAAAAATGCATGTAAAACTAACTTCATATACGCACCAACAGAAGTTGAATGCAAAAACTTTTTATCATACTTTTATATGTATAGTGCCCCAATTCAACAGGCAAAATCAGAGAGGTGTTAGTAGACATCAAGAGGATTAAAAATTCCCATAGAGACAAAAGCTATTAGCAGACAAGAAGCATAAAAGAATTATTATCGCTTCTAAACAGATATTAAATATACACTATATTGCCATTGATTATTGGACACTTGCGATTTTAGACATTTTACTAAATATCTAGAAAAATACATGAGGAATCATCTCGAAACTCTTAGTGTATAAATATAATAGTATACGCCATACATCGCCGTGAAGATTTTTTACCGAAACTGCATAGGGGACCGTCAACAAATTAAAAAAGAATGAATATCTTTTGAATAACCCTTTCAAAACTAATGTAGCAAAAGTGCTCAAACTCTAGATTATGATTGAATGCCTTATTGCAATACACTGTGTTCATTTTTATGCAAATAGCATGCATACTCGCAGAGTAATTAAGGTTTTTATAAAAATGGTCCCAAATTTTTCCAAGTTTTTCCCTTATAATTTTCAGAATTCTTAATATAAATTAATATTTTTTTCAGAAAATAAAACAAACAACATTGCACACAATACCCTGTAATCAGGATTAAAAAATAATAAAAATTGTATGAAAAATGAGTAGGTTTACTAAATAATTTTTTACTGCGCATGCGTCAAAGATATCAAAATTTCATTTGCATATTATGTTAGCTAAATGTACAGAGCAACTTTTGTAAAAGTCTCAAAATCATAGCTTGAAAATTCTGAAAGTAATTGTCTATAGAAAAAGGACAAAATCCGTTGTTTCCAAAATGAAGCGAAAAAATGAGGGATTTTATCCAAATGTAGTAGTACATCCCGTATTGTGTATTCTATATTAACACTAATCAATGAATATATGGATACAACCCCTCTTGTTTTTGCTTCATTTTGAGAATAACGGATTTTCAACTAATTCAATTGACTATTATTTTCTGAATTTTCAAGTTATGATTTTGTGACTTTCACATAAGTTGCTCTATTCATTTAACTAACATAATATGCAAATGAAATTTTGATATCATTGACGCATGCGCAGTAAAAAATTATTTAGTAAACCTACTCATTTTGTACACAATTTTCATCATTTTTTAATTCTGATTACAAAGTACTGTGTGCAATGTTGTTTGTCATATTTTCTGAAAAAAATATTATTTTATATTAAGAACTCTGAAAATTATAAGGAAAAAACTTGGAAAAATTTGGGACCATTTTTATAAAAACCTTAATTACTCTGTGAGTATGCATGCTATTTGCATAAAAATGAACAAGGCGTATTACAATAAGGCATTCAATCATAATCTCGAGTTTGGGCGCTTTTGCTACATTAGTTTTGACAGGGTTATTCAAAAGATATTCATTCTTTTTTAATTTGTTGACGGTCCCCTATGGAGTTTCGGTAAAAAATCTTCACAGCGATGTATGGCGTATACTATTATATTTATACACTAAGAGTTTCGAGATGATTCCTCATGTATTTTTCTAGATATTTAGTAAAATGTCTAAAACCGCAAGTGTCCAATAATCAATGGCAATATAGTGTATATCACAATTCCTTCCAAATTACAAGAAATTAAAAGAAAAAAATTTCTTTTTTCTACTTAATACAGTCGAGTCTCTATATAACGAAATCCACCGTTCCAGTAAAAAATTCGTTATATAGAGAAATTCGATGTATAGAGAATCATGCTAAAAATCGTATTTAATGTGTGAAATTTGAACAAATATTATTTTTGATCTTTTGAATTAAGAATTTGATATGTTTAAAAGTAAATATTAACTTAACATTTTATTTCTTAATTATTTAAGCTGTTTCAATAAAAAGAACAGACATTTATTAGTTTAAAAACTTAATGAAAATCAAATAAGGAAGACTTGCATTAATTTCAGACGAAGAAATCTGTAATTTGTTTTTTGTTGTTGTTTTGATTTGAAAGTTGTTACGCTCTCAAAAAAAATGCTCAAATTTTAGCAAGGAATGAAAAATTGTAATTAACATTTCCCACCATTTGAAGGCCTCTCATTGATTCCACTCTTACATGTGTATCAATCCAATTGACACTGTTTTGTGAAGGATGTGGAAAGGTGTGTGGGAGGTGGGATGAATTCGTTGGATTAAAAGAACAAGGAGAGAGGTAATATAAAAAAAACGCAGCACTGACGATAAATCAAAAGTAAGTGATGGAAAATAGATTCCATATGATTTCGAAGCTTTTTAAAACTGAATAAATTAAGACCAATTTATGAAAAAATTCGTTATATGGAGATAGATATTTCGCTATATAGAGACTGTTTTTAATGTAATCGTGCGAAAAGGGGACCGTTTCTGCAAAAAATTCGTTACGTAGCGAAATTCGATGTATGGAGTTTCGTTATAGAGAGATTCTACTGTACTTTCTTTCAAATGAAGCAAATATACGAATAAATAAGTAATTTTTTATGAGCTATTTTACATTTCATGTCAGAAAATAATTAATTCATGTAAAATGAGAAGGCGTTTTTAACTTTAAAAACTACCCTTAACAAGACATCAAATTTTTAATTAAAAATTCTTTGTCATGAAAGTAATTTTTCGCTATCAGATGATTTTTCACTTCGTGAAGTAATAATTTCGGCCGTTTATTAAAAGGGATAAAGTTTAACGTTAAATTTTTGTTTAAACATTTAAATTAAACGCAATATCACATTAATTAAAAGGTAATTATATTCACGTCAGGAACTTATCGAAACAGAAATAAAAATCATTTTGAAAAGCAATACATATTTTCTTAGTGTTGATGTTTTAAAATTGCTTTATAAGTTTAATTTCTGTAAAATGATTAAACGGAAAAAGTAGCTACAAGAAAAATAAATAATGAATTTAAAATTATTTAATTTTTTGCATCAGATTGAACAACATGGAATGAAACAAAAATTTTGTTTTAATTATATGTTAGTTTGAGAATGATTTAGAAGTTTCTAGTTTATTTATCTGTTCACTTTCTTGATAGTAAATTTATATTCCTATAAAAATGACTTTCTAAATAATTAATAATAACCGAGATTCCAGAACAATTATAAATTATCAGGTTTAAAATATTTATACATATCATTCTGAGACCATTATAATTAGCCGGCTGTTGTACTTTTCCCCCCGCTCGGCTAAAACTTACTTTTATATGATTTTGATTTAAAAAAAAAATAAATAAAAAATAAAAACAAGTTGAATGTAGATACTGCCATTGCAGAATTCAGTTTCGCCTCCGATTAGAAAAAAATAAATAAAAAAAATCGATAGAGGTTTTTTAGAAGGGCGACCCCGTTTAGAATGCAATGAACTCACTTCATTTTTCTTGTATTTATCAATATAATAGCAAACAGAACGGCGTGAAATACACAGTTGATTAGCAATTTCCTCTGAGACTTTGGAATTGCGAAATAATAAAGAGATACAATTTGACGTGCTACTTCTTCATTGACTAGATTCATCAAAAACGGATTTTTTCTTTAGTTTAAACGCTTTTTTATAGACTCTGGGAAAAAGGAAATGCATTTTAACAATAAAACGAGTGCAATCCCGTCTAATTCGACGAATGAAATGTTTAAAACAACCGATCGATTTGGCTTTTAAAAAAAAGCAAAAGTAATTACATTATTGAATCGATATATAATAAATATATTTCCAAAGTTAATGTCAAGTTTTCCAGTTACAATTTTGCATGCAAATATTTGCACATCTTCAGTTAAAATTGTAATCTGAGTGCCGGCGAAATCCAGAAATTTTATTTTATATGCACTACAGAAAAATAGATTTATTAAAAAAAAAAGAAAAGAAAAAAAAACTAATTTTATTTTTACTATGACATTATTTTCACTAACTGAAGTCATCTGAAAGTAAAATCTCAATCTCAGTGTCCATAATGAAAAGAAATATTGAAATGTAATATCGTTATGAGTAAAAATGCGATGTTTTAAATAGTGACGTCATTTTCTCTTCAAATGTTTTTTAAAAGTTACTGTTATTAGTAATATGAAAAAGGCGTCCGTAATAATATTGTAAATCCATTTTATCTGGTTGCTGAATGCCATCATTTTCCTCATTTGAAATATTTCTTACTTTGCTTTAGACATTAATTTTTATCATAAATTATTTTCTGTTATTTTATTTACATTATTAATATTATTTCTCAGTAAATATATTTTTTTACCTCAATTAGTGCATAATTATATGCAATCATTTTATTGTGGTTAAATTTTACGAAAACAATTAACTGTTTTCTTTTAAATGCGAGGACATGTTCACTGATGAAATAAAGTTTCTGACTTGTGGAAAGTACTAATGGAAAATAAATTTTTATTAACGAGAGAAAAGCTAAACTAAGTTGCCACCATTTGGAAGAAATATCGTAAAAAAGCATTTAAAATTAAAAATATAGTATAAAAATGGAATTAAATTAAAAAATAGCTAAAATGGGCACAACTACAAATAAATAGCTTTCATTTTAAAAAATAATTATCAAAATCGGTTCAGTAGAAAGTTCAGGGCTGATGACACGACATTTTTAGCTTGTCTGAAAGAAATAGCATCGGAGGCTAAAAAAACAGAATAAATTTCGAAAAAATAAAAAATATTTACGCAAAATTACACAATACATTCTAAAAAGGGTTCATACTAAAAAAGGGATAATGTTATGAAAGAAATTATTTGTAATACTAACAAACATAGTCGAAATGTGTTTATAAATGCGTTTCTCTGTTTGCACATGCTCTAACTGCATCCATATATCAATTGATTAGTGTTAATATAATGTACATAATATTGCATGTACCGTTATATTTGTATATAGCCCCTCATCCTTTTGCTTCCTTTTGGGAGCAACAGATTTTGCGCTTATTTTATTGATGATAATTTTCAGAATTTTCAAGCTCTGTTTTTGAGACTTTCACAAATGTGACTCTATAAATTTAGGTAAAACATTCAGCACATTATATTTTGATTGCATTCACGCATTCAGAGTGAAAAAATACTTAGTAAACTTGCTCATTTTTCATACAATTTTTATTATTTTTTTAATTCTGATTACAGGATATTGTGTACAATATTGTTTCTCATACTTTCTGTGGAGAGCATTAGTTTATATTAAGAACTCTCCAGACTATAAGAAAAAAACTTGACAGGCAAAATTTGTAATTGTTTGATGGAAAACCTTAATTTTACTATCAGTGTACATACTATGCTCATTGAAATAACACAGTTTATTACAATAAACCACTTAATCATAATCTAAAGTTTCAATTCTTTTGCTACATTGGTTGCATTCTCTGGATTATCTAAAACATATTTGTTCTGTTTCAATTTATTGACAGTCTTATGTGAGATTTCATTAAAAAATCGTCGCGGAAATATATGACCTGTACTATCTTGTGTACACACCTAGTGTTTCAGAGCAATTTTTCATGTATGTTTCTAGATATTTAACAAAACGTCTAAAATTGCCGGTCACCTTTGGCCATATAATGTATGTACAAAGATCTGGCTCCGATGACAGTACAACATTTTAATACTTTTGGTAAAAAGTATGCTATACTAATATGTATACACTTAGCATAATTTTTTTCATTATAATTTAATCGATTTAAGGCATTTTGCAGTTATCGTGTCTGTGTCACCAAACATTCTTCATGGTTACAGCAAGCTGTACGCATGGTTCAACAACAATGTCATCCATCAAGTGTTAAAGTAAGTTTATTTAAATGTGCCATCTGGCTGTCAAACTGCAACAATAGAAGGTTTTAAACAAGAAAGTAAAAAATAAATTATAAAATAAAATGTGTACTAAAATAAATTAAATACGCATTTTTGTTGAATAACTGAACTGCAACTTTAAATTCGACGCAAATATTATTCATGTTTATTTTCAGTTTTTTTTTTTTTTTTATAAATCTGTGGATTATTATAATTCTTATTTTATCTAAATATTTGTGGAATCTCAGTATACTATGTAGCTTGTGATCTTCAAATAACTTTAAGTGAAATTCATGCAAAGAAATACAAAAATTATTATCTTATTTTTGTAAACTTAAAGAATCTTTCAAATATGATCCACCTTTACAAATTCCAAGCAAAACCTTATTAAATGGTTTACACAAAGCCTAACTATATCATCTCTTAAGTATATTCTTTAGAAAAAATTGTTCTGAATTTATCTCATTTTAGAGGTTTTTAATTATGAAGAACATAAAATTATACTGATATCTTATCAAAAGATAATGAAAATATCATATTGCCTGCCTTTAAGAGTCAATATTTAATTTACAGGGTGTTTAAAAAATGACCGGTATATTTGAAAAATCAATAAAAAAATGAACAACGATAGAAATACATTGCTTGTTGCAATATGCTTGGAACAACAGTAAATTTTCAGGCAGCTAAACTTTCGAAATTAGTTGCAGTTTTCAACAACAGATGGCGCTGCAGGTGATTTGAAAGATGCAGAAGGAAACTCAGACTGTGAGTTCTGTAAGTCATCTTTCTGCTGTAAGCGTGTGTTGTTCACAGATTACAAGTTTGCTGTGAAAAAAATGGCTTTTTGGATTTTTGACTTGAAAGATCTGTGTACCGACACAATCCAGAAACAATTGAACAACTGAAGCAGTACATCTCTTCTGCATGTGAAGCCATACCGCCTGACATATTTAAAAAGGTTTCTGGTAATTTCATTCAGAGACTACGCCACACAGTTGTTGCACATGGTGTATATGGAAAATATCATAGTTTAGATTTTTCCAGACTGCAGCACTATCTGTTGTTGAAAATTGTAATTAATTTCGAAAGCTTGTCTGCCTGAAAATTTACTGTTGTCCCAAGCATACTGCAACAAACGGTGTATTTCTATCGCTGCCTGTGATGTTTTTATAGAGTTTTTAAATATACCGGTCGTTATTTAAACACCCTGTAAGATCAAATATATTAAACACGAGCGTAAAAAAAATACGTTTTTCTTGCTGTAGGAATTTTACAAAACTGAAATGCAAATATTAAGAGCGGAAATTTAAAGTTTTTCGACTTTTTATCAAATGATTCACTAAATTTAAACATCTGAATTTCTTGAAACTTTTTCTGTCAATTTTTTGGAGTACCATAAATGTTAACAAGTTGGAAATTGCACGTGAACGTAGGAAATAATGTGCGTTCGTACGATAACGAAGTTTTAAAAATATTCAGATCTTGCTGATATAGTAGAGCGTACTTCGGATACAGTATAGTAGTCGAAATCTTTGTGTTTCTGTAAATATGCAGGAAGTAATTTTTATTACACCTCGTAAACCTATATCTTATTCATAAAATGTGAAATAGTTGAATGTAATTAAAACACGCCCCAAACAATGTTTCCCCGTATAGCATGCAGGGGAATACTTTTGTGTGGCCCTGTAATTTAATAATAAAAATTCTTTGCATCACAGATTGTACAGAATGCATATTTTAGTATATATTTCATAGATTCATGCCAATTCTATTATGTTCGAATGAGTGTAACATCATAAAAATACATTTGAATCTTTTTTCCCATTGACCGTAATGAAATGGAATACCTTTGATTGTCCCTGTAAATGATCTATGCATCCGACTTTCATAACATTTGAAATGACTTGATAAAATTACGTAAAAATTATATGTTTTAACTTTCAAACGATTAAAATGCATTTGATTTTTTTTTCCCATTGACCGTAATGTAACGGAATCCTTTTGATTGTCCCTGTAATTGATCTATCCATCCGATTTTCATAACTTTTGAAATTACTCGACAAAATTACGCAATAATTATATGTTTTAAATTTCAAACGATTAAAATGCATTAGAAATTTTTCCCCCATTGACCGTAATGTAACGGAATCCTTTTGATTGTCCCTGTAATTGATCTATCCATCCGATTTTCATAAAATTTGAAATGACTCGACAAAATTATGTTATAATTATGTATTTTAAATTTCAAACGATTCGGTTGGGTAGTTTTTGCGTTGTTATATGCGGACAGACAGACGGACGGACTGAGCGACAACAATAGGTGCTACGTATTTACATAATTACGAACGCACCTAAAAACGAAACTATAATCGACACGACAACTATATGATAGTCCCTTCAAACTTTTAAAAAGTCTATTAAGGTAAGTAGGGGAAAGTCGGATAAAACCACCCTATTTTTTTCTTTCTATTATTCTGAACTATGAGAACAAAACAGTCAAAATTTGTATTAAAATGATAAATTGATTTCCTAGGAAGAAAAAAGTATTAATTCGGCCAAGAAAAACAGAAATTGAGATCACAACAACACTTTCTTTAGAAGTGTGCAATGTCCCGGTTTTGTCCGACCAGGTCGGATAAAACCGGGAACCGAAAAAAATACTCAAAAGCACATTGTAATTTTGCAATAATACAATTTATTAAAGGAAAATTGACATATTATACTTATAGAATGTGAATCTATATAAAATCTATATAAAATAAAAATGAGTTAAGTTTTGCTAATTGTTAGGCACAAAAATCACAAATGAAAGTTCAACCTTGTTCATTTGCATTGCTGCATACTTCATGTGCCCACACTCTGCAATAAAGGAACTATATCCAACTTCCCTTAGGTTTAGATTGTTCATGTAAGCCGTTGCAAAAAATACATTCTTCACTGTCATGTTCCTCCTCGTTTGATGTCAAGGATTTTTTTTCTTGGGACTTTTCTTTTTCACATCAGTATTTCTACTTTTTTCTGTCATTATGGAAAGCTTCGCTTCAGGGTTAAGTTCTTCTTGTCTTATTTTTTCCATTTTTTCTTTTTTTCTTGTTCGAGTTCTAAATTTTAGGGGCTTGAAATAAAGATAGATGTTGCAATAGAAATTAATAAAACAATCTTCTACATAACAACTTAATTTAAATAATATTTTTGTATAGTTTTTAAATATTTATAGATCGTCAAACAATGCATAAACAAGATAATTCTATTTCAATGACGCAAATAAATGAGTTGTCCAATCCCAGAAACTTCCTGATTATGTCCGACCATCTGTATTCCGGTTTTGTCCGACCACGCCATTTTGATGAAATGTTACTCTAGCGTTGTTAAGATAACTCGTAGACACCAATACAAAACGTTAAAATAACGAGTAAGTAATAGACTATCATACGTTATACTTACCAAATCTAAATCTTTTGGTATTTAGGATTGGTAACGTAATATTGCAGACGTCGAATTTTTAACATTTCCACGTAAAATCTTTAAAAAATCACCACTGTGAAACGAGTTTGTTTACACGACTTCTGGTTATTGGAAGCTGGCATACCGCTCGCCTAGAAGTAATTTTAAAAGTTTCGGCTAGATACCGCCGCAAATAAAGCCATAAAGCCTGGTTCCCTGTTTTATCCACCTACCCGGTTTTATCCAACTTTCCCCTACTTTTATAAAATTGACTAAAGTATATAAATTAAAATTGTATTCCTAGATACCCCACCTTAAAATTCAATAATTAAATATATTGGCAAAAATAGTATGAATGGTATAATAATAATCAAATCTCTATTTTTTTTTCTTTTTTTAACAGAACTTTTATTTAATGCTATGTTTAAAAGACAAAATATATTAGATGATAAGTATTTCTGAAGGCCATTACAATTTTTCTCAATGTTTGGAAAATATTATTTTATTACCTCGTTGTCACAAAAATCATTCAGTAAAATTCAGTGATGTATGCATAGTTAACTCAATACAAAAACTCTTATGAGGTTTAAAGTTTAAAAATTTAGAGCTTTATCTTATGGCTCTGGCCATCTTAATCCTTCTAAATCCTTCAATCCTCCTAAAATCCTTCAAATATTTATTAAATGATTATGCAAATCTTTTAATTTAGTTTAAATAATTTGCGTAAAATGCCTTGGAATGTAAGATTTTCATGAATTCTTAATGGGGTAGATAAAGGGTTAAAATTCAATAATTAAATAAAATACACGAAAATAGTATGAATATTATGATAATAATTATAATATCCTGATATAATAATTAAAGCTCTTTAAAAATATATATTACAAATTTAAATTTTTTTTTGCCAAAACTAACCGTTATACTATCTTAATTTTCTTATAATAATATTCCGTACTTACTTCAAATTATTAAATTAAAATCTTGTTTCTAGATCTAATCTGTTAATCTGTGTGCAGACGATATAAATTCTTAATTTGCCTTAAAAAACATTATTCCAGTATGCGTAAATTTAAAAAGATGGCTCTAAATTAAAAATATTCTTAATTAAAACTTTATTTCTTAATATTCCAAATAAAACTGATTTCTTCTATGTTTTTATCAACCCTTTTTAAGAAATTCTTATTAAATTTATTCCAAAACCATACCTTTCAAAAAATATCATTATTTTATTTTATCTATTTATTTATTTTTCCGCCGTCAACGATAATGTGCATATTAATAAATTCATTTCTTTTCTTTTTCTCTTAAAATTAATCATGTATAAAAATCGTCTGCCTAAGATATTTAAAATTCTGAGTCAATTATAAATTGGTTAAATAATATTTTTTTTTTAATAAATTTATCGTCTGTTTAAAATAGCCTCGTAACTGGACAAGAATTCTGTTTACATAAAAGAATGATGGTTTGAGGTTACCGAATGTTCCAGAACTTTCTTTTCAGAAAAAGGGGGAAGTCTCGAGATGAAGAGAAGATTCTTCTGAAGATTTCTTGGGTTGCTTCTTCGATGAGGACAGCTCGCTGAAATAATGATGGAATTTTTGCAAAAAGGAGCTTTTCCTTCCTCATTATCACGAATTTAATAAATGAATTTACAGCAGCCCATGACTAATTATTGGATCTTCTACATTTATTTATTATTTTTGTTTTTTCCCTCGCTTGCCATGACTGCGTGTTTCTGTTTAACCAGTGGAAATAATTCGAGTTCTCCTGAAATCGTCACAACTAATCGAAAAGTCGACAGGATAGGTAATGCCTGTGCTAGTGCCTGTTTCGGATTTTGAAATGAATCTACTGAAGAAGTAAAATGCTATGTAAATGAATCTAATGAATCTACTGAAACGAAGTGATGACAAAAATATGAATCGCCGAAAATTTTTCCCGCCATGATTGAAAGTGTTATTAAGCAAGAATTGCCATTACCTTTTGATTCCTCGAGTGAATGTAACAGAGGAGATTTTAATGTTAAACAGCTTTCTGTCCGAGTGGTTTGAAAGATTTCTTCTAAATATCTCGTGAATTCCTGAGGCCTGATATTCCACCTTTTTGCTGTTTATGTGTAACTGATGACTCAAGATAATCATGGTCATAATGACAAATTTTTGAAAATTAATTACTTCAAAGTGGTGAGTATGCGAAAGGTATTTGATGAGGAATTTAATGAAGAATGGATTTTATTGAAGATTTTTCGGGAACTGTAAGTTTATTTTATTAAATGTTTTGATTATTATTTCTATTCTATTTATGATTGATGGAAAGTATTTATTATTTATTTATTTATTTATTTATTATTTTATTGATGAGAGTAATTTGAAGTTAATTTATTAATTTACTAATTTATTTATTTATTTGATTATTTATCTGTGAATCTTACTTACTTACCAATTTATGAGCATTATTATTATCATTATTATGTGTTGGAGATCGAAATATTTTTATTCTTAAGGATTTAATTGAGGAGTATGATGTTCTTAAGATATTTACTGTTACTTATTAAGACTATTATGACATTTTTATGCACGATTAAAGGCAATTTTGTAATAATAAGGAATTATATAAAAAACTTAGTAGCTCAAGTTTACTTTTAAAAAGTACATTTTCTATTTTATTGATATTTGTTTGTTATCAAGAACTATTCTCAGAATGCAGTATTTTCATGATAATGTTCCTACAACTAGACATTTGAGCTGAAAATTAAGTTAACATTTATGTTTTTTCCTTTATTTGTTAGAATTTCTAGTGACAGTGAGCTTTGGTTCCCGGATTCTTATAATTTATTTAAATTCAGTAAGAATATGGAACTGTGCAAGGCTGTTGCTAGAATTTTGACTGATAAATATGATTAATTTTTTTGTAAATTTTGTGATTTTAAGTAAGGAATTACCTATAATTAAAATTTTTGAATATGTTTATGATCTATAAAATAATAGAATTAAAAGTTGATCCCAATTTAAGGTATATCTATGATATTTACAATTTCTGTTTTATTAGATAAAATTTCTGGTTAAAGTTAGCAGCTAAATATAGTTATAATTTTCACGATAATTTTGATTCAATTTTTTTTTTAAATGGTGGGTAATGGTTTTGTGTGAGGCAATTAAAATGTATACAACATCAGTAGACAAAGCCCTCAAAATTGCGAAAGCGCGAACTCATGAATTTCACCTTAAAAGTAAAAGACTCTATGATCGAAATTTTGTTGAATGCCCATTAAAAATACAAGACTCTGTAATTTATGAAGAATTTAAATACCCTAACACTCGAAAATTAGAACCTACTTTCTCTGGACCATATAAAATTATAAATAAACTTTCTGGTGTAACTTATGAAATAGATAAATTTAATTATGAGACAGGACAGAATTCCGTTATTGTGCATGTTTCTAAATTAAGACCCTATTTTTCACCCGAAGATTTTAAACTGTTTCATGAGCAATCCAAAAAACAAACAAAACCTCAGATACAATCACTAGATCAAACTAAAGTCAAGACAATAGATTAAATTTACCATAAAAAAAACCATAATTTTCAACATCAGCGGGTATGTTCTTGGAGCGCTACAAGAATATTACTTGTTTTTGGGAGTTTTTGGGATTAAATTGGGCTCCTTATGCAGGCATAAGGTGAACACTTTGATTGTAAAAGCTTTCAAATTGATGTTGATAAATTAATTTTAAGGGTGTTTAAGTCTAACTATATTTACTCATTTATTTGACATTAGTATTACTCTATTTATTCAGCAGAGATTATATGATAATAGTTATAAAATCTAATGACTCTACTCAAACCTATAACATAATATGTGATTTTCAGTGATTGTGAAAACTAGATATTAAAAGTTTTTCAAAAAAGCACACTATTTTTATTTCCATTTCTCAATTAAGAATGACAACTTTCATTCCTATTGTATTTTATTATTAAAGTTTATAAACCATGTGTGGATAAAACATTATTCTACATTTGGCATTGAAAACTTATAACCAAATTTGACAATTTTGTAAAAGAGTATCAGAGAGGAATTATTGTAAGGAAATACTGGTTGAGAGTCCATTTTCTAAATAGTTAGATTTAATTTTATTTGGATTTTGGAATTACTATGATTTTTTTTATTTATACTTTCGGCTAGCAAAAAATACTTTCTTATGCTATAAGAAGATAAGAAAATTATTTAGTTGCTATGTAATTATTTTTATCCTCAACCAATATTTTCCCTATCAATAATAAACAAATAGTGATATTTTCTTTTGATTATACTCTTGTTTTACTATTATTATTATTATTATGATTTCTATGATGAAGTTTAGTATTAATTATACTCTTATTGAAAAATATTAGGATATGCAGTCTTATTATACTATTACTTATTATTGTTGACATTGTTATTATTTAAATTTTTCTATATTATTTATTATTGATATTGAGAGTGATGCTATTTATTATTGAAAAATTGATATATTATTGAAAGATGTTGGATCCAACATAATATAAAAAACAAAGCTTAAACTAGATTTGGAGATATTTAATTAAAGAGACTGTATTCACTGGACATTGAAAAAGACTCTTTTATATATTCTTGAAAGACTTTTTTCATTTAAAGGACTTATTTAAAATAAACTATGCATTAAGTCATTGTAGTTATTTAAACTTCCATGAGAACGAACTTTTATTGTTTTTATTATATTTTTATCTCTTGCTTATTAATATTCATAACTTATTTACTGTTATTATATGTATTATCTCCTATGCACTTACAAATGGTAAGTGATGTTGTAACATTATTGTATTTCTTTCAGGGAAATGCTCCTACCTAAATTTAATTCAGAATTATTTTCTCTTAACTATTTTATTTTAATCGCTAATATTTTTTATATTGCGTTAATTTTCTTTTCTTCCATCTCTTGGCTTCCTGAGTTTGACAGTTTTATTCCAAAATTTAACTTTTCTAAATTATTATATTTCTGTTGTCTGAACTTGTAGTTTTTTTAACTATCAATTTCATACAAAGTCTTGGAGAGGGGGGATAATATTACAAATTTAAATTTTTTTTCGCCAAAACTAACCGTTATACTATCTTAATTTTCTTATAATAATATTCCGTACTTACTTCAAATTATTAAATTAAAATCTTGTTTCTAGATCTAATCTGTTAATCTGTGTGCAGACGATATAAATTCTTAATTTGCCTTTAAAAACATTATTCCAGTATGCGTAAATTTAAAAAGATGGCTCTAAATTAAAAATATTCTTAATTAAAACTTTATTTCTTAATATTTCAAATAAAACTGATTTCTTCTATGTTTTTATCAACCCTTTTTAAGAAATTCTTATTAAATTTATTCCAAAACCATACCTTTCAAAAAATATCATTATTTCATTTTATCTATTTATTTATTTTTCCGCCGTCAACGATAATGTGCATATTAATAAATTCATTTCTTTTCTTTTTCTCTTAAAATTAATCATGTATAAAAATCGTCTGCCTAAGATATTTAAAATTCTGAGTCAATTATAAATTGGTTAAATAATATTTTTTTTAAAATAAATTTATCGTCTGTTTAAAATAGCCTCGTAACTGGACAAGAATTCTGTTTACATAAAAGAATGATGGTTTGAGGTTACCGAATGTTCCAGAACTTTCTTTTCAGAAAAAGGGGGAAGTCTCGAGATGAAGAGAAGATTCTTCTGAAGATTTCTTGGGTTGCTTCTTCGATGAGGACAGCTCGCTGAAATAATGATGGAATTTTTGCAAAAAGGAGCTTTTCCTTCCTCATTATCACGAATTTAATAAATGAATTTACAGCAGCCCATGACTAATTATTGGATCTTCTACATTTATTTATTATTTTTGTTTTTTCCCTCGCTTGCCATGACTGCGTGTTTCTGTTTAACCAGTGGAAATAATTCGAGTTCTCCTGAAATCGTCACATATATATATAAGCAGAACTTTTATTTGATGAAATGTTTAAAGGACAAACTAGTAGAATATATTAGATGATAAGTATTTCTGAAAGCTTTCAAAAATATTCTCAATGTTTGGAAAATCTTATTTTATTAGTTCGTAGTCGCAAAAAACTTGTATTTATGAATATCTAACTTTAACCTTCTTGTAATAACCATACAGTAAAATTCAATGATGTATTGATAGTTAACTCAATACAAAAACTCTTATCATAATTAACCCTTTATCTACCGCATTAAGAATTCGTGAAAATTTTACAATCTAAAGCATTTTAAGTAAATTGTTTAAACTAAATTATAAGATTTATATAATCATTTAAAAAGTTTTTTTAAAGGATTTTAGAAGGATTGGAGGATTTTTGAAGGATTAATTATATTTGAATTTATAGCGATTTTGTACAATATTATTAAACCCACTCAAACCTTTTATTTTAAATTGTTTTCTTAGTATTTTGTAGAATTATAAAATGTACTAATATGACGTTTTTACAACATAAATATAGAAATATTTCCGAATTGAAAAATCCCCATTCCCCACCCTCAGCGCCAAGAAAGCTGAAAGGCAAAAGAAATCATCGTTTTAAAAATATTTTTGTTTTGCGTAACCAATAATGTAATGTAAAAATTAAGTTAAATTTAAAAAGATACATAAATATTTATTCATTGATGCTTTATCCCCATTCACATCTCTCATAAATTCAAAATATGTGTTTAAAAAGATATGATATCAAAATTAAAGTGCGATTTGATGTGGCTTTAAAACTATTTGTTTAAAATTCAATTTATTTCTTTTAATTGACTAAATATATTTACATATCTAAACCATACTTTTCATTTTCTAATACACAGTTAAATATGTCACTGCTTATTTTGAATCTACAACTTTTACTCAATTATTTACATGTCGTATGGGAAAATCATTTAACAAAATGATTTTAAAATTTAAATTTTGCGAAGGATGTTTTATACTGAAGAAAAAAACCGCAATCCAAGCATCAGTTGAAAAAAGTTACATTAATAATATTTTAACTCTTTGGGATTTTGTGTACTATTAATAGTACATGCCTTTTAATTGAGCCTTTTTTTTGTTATAACAAATATATTTGTTGTTATTGACATGTGGTAATGTTAGTGTGTGATTATGCATACACTATATTAGCATATAGGCATTTAGTAATAATAATAAAAATATGTATTTGCTTGATTCTCTTTCATCGTTTTCCATTCTTTTATTTTAACCTCTTCGGACCTGATGTATCTTATAGGATACATATCTTTACAATTTTTTTTCACGTATATAAATAATGTAAAAAAAAGAGAAATTGGTGTAAATGGAGGCCTAACAGATAGAAGAATTAAACAAAATAGTAATTGGTTTGTTATAGCTCTTTTTAAGTAAGCTACGTGTTATATAAAATTGGCTTGAAGCAAAAATGTACGAAATGAGCAAAAATGAAAACTCAAATAATTTTATTGTGCGTTAAGATATCATTTGTAGAGTCCATTAGTAATGAAAAATTACCAAATATATATTTATTTTATGTTTTTCAGTGTTTTTACAATGGAAAAAAGTGTAATAAAATTAAAAAATCCAAAGAAATTGTCAAAAAATGTCTTTTTTGAATCCTGATGTATCATCAATTTTTATCAACAAAAAATAAATTCTGATTTTTTTTTGCTGATCAATCTTTTTTAGGTATCGGTTTGATAATATAAATCCATAACTGAAATTAAGAAAAGTACATAAATAAACCCTGGGGTCTGAAGAGGTTAAACATATATTTCACTCTTCGTATAAAAAAAAACAAAAAAACAGTTATTTTCTTGACAGAATCGTGTGCAAAGAAACACAAAAGTAATATCAGTTAAATATTGTTGTAATATATTTTCTAAACATCTCCATAAACTCTTCAATAGACTATTGTCGTATGAACATGAATTAAATAGTAAGCATACCAACAGCATTCGTTATTTTTCGGATTATGAAATATTCTTTAAACTCTAATTAATCTATTTGATTAACTAGTTTACTAATGTAAAACTATCTTTTTCTAAAAACTGGGAAAAAATTAGGCCCGAGAAGGTTAAGTAAAACATATATAGTGATTGATGCATCATTAATGTCGTCTAGACGGTTAAAAGTAAATAATAAATTACTCTTGCATAATACAATATGTTTCCATTCAACTTTTACGAAATAAATTAAGAAATAGCTTATAAATTAATTTTGCTGCCATATGAAAAACAAATTTTTTTGAACGCATATTTTCTGCTAAAATTAATCTGTTAATTGGATAATTTGTTTCACGAAGCAATGGTTTACTGCAGAGAAAAATGCAATTTACATTATTAAATTAAGTAAATTGAGTAAACAAAGTAAATCTGACATCTTTTAATTACATTGTTTAAATCTTTACATACTTTTATTTCACGTAGGAGTGAGAAACTGTTTTCTACAAAAAACAGAAATTAATGTAAGATAATTTTATTAGGCAAGTAAATTAACTGCTTGCCAGTGCAATAAATTACCCTCATGTGTTAATTTAAAATTTTTATTCCAAAAGTACAATAAATAAGATTTTAGTTCATAGATTAAAATATGGCTGTTTTTTAACTAATAATTTTAAGCTTTCTTTCCAAATGTGTATTTTATAGTATTTATCATATATAGACTGCTGACCACACAAAATGCAACACTCTGAAGGAAGCCTGTAAATCAAGTGAAATTTATATCATGCGTTTGAGGCGATGAAATATGCATATGATTAGCATCGCACCTCAAACGCACATCAAAGACGACTATAGCGCCACCACTCGCAAGCGTACGGTAGTTGATTTTTCGTGCGTTTTTACGTAAGCTGCTTACCTATGCCTCGTGCAAGACATAGAGCGCATTTTGACAAAGTTTCATGGCAGTGATGGATCGCGCAGCCACATCACGAACCATAGCATAACAGAGTCAGCCTGCTACGCACCATTCGGTGTCCGCTCGTACCATTTGATGCCATCTGCAGCAGAGTGTAATGTTCGGAGGTGTCCATTGCTTCGTTTACTTTTGGCTAGGAACCACAGTCGTTTATGCCGCTAATGGTGCGATAAACGGTGGACATGAACAACAGAATGGAATGACATTAAGCTTATTTACGAATCCCACTTCTGCCTGCAACATCACGATGGTCGGATTTGAGCTTGAAAACGCCGTGGTTAGGAGGCTTCTGAACTGTTGTGCATCGCCACACTGGTCTTGCACCCGGTATCATGGTTTGGGGTGGCATGGATTCCACTGTCGCATCCCTCTAATACGTATTGCCGGTACACGTATCAGCCAGAACTACATCTCTGAGATGTTGGAGCCCGTGGACCTCCCGTACATTCAGCGCTTCTCATCAGCCATTTCCCAACAGGATAATGCGCAACTACACGTGGCTCGCAATGTTCAAGAGTTCTTCTTTATCCATCAGATTTAAATGCGTTCTTGGCCTGACTGTTCTTCCGATCGAATAGCCAATCGAAAACGTGTGGTCCGTCTTTGCACAGCGTCTGGCTCAGAATACACCACCCGTTGCTATACCAGATCAAATTTGGCAATATGTGAAAGCCGCTTGGACTGCTGCACCCCATACGCTATAGGTGATACATATTTATAAAATAAAAAAGAAGAAAAAGCATTTCATTTAAAAGGACCAATTAAAATTTTAACCGCAAAAAAATTCTAGAAACATTTAAAAATATTTGCTATTTTTCCTCTATTTAAATGTTTTTTAAAAACTGTCGTATTACATTTACTAATATCGACAATCTATTTTTATGTACATAGAAAAAGCACAACGAAGGATGAATTTTATGAAAAATTTTTGAACAGATTTGTACAATTTAGTTAAAAGATGTTGCTTCATTAAAAATTGAATTAGGTGCCTTGCGATAACAACGTTAGGGTGAATAATATCACTGTCTTCGATAGCTTGAAGAAATCACTAAACTCATTTAATTAGCGGACTGTAACACACATATTTTATTTATTTTACAACTCAAACTCAAAACTCAAAATGCGATCTCATATCGCCACTTTTCAAAACAAAACACGACTCTCTTCTATACTCTCGAACCCGCACGGTTCTTTTTTTTTTACAGATGGCGCTCTAATACAGCGCTTGTCATTAGATACGGAACAACCACCAAGTGCAAATATTATGCGTAATTATGAAGAAATCCGAGAGATGGCGCATACAGGTTTTGCGCAAGAGGGCTCTGAGTTATATGAATACCAAATAGCCTCTAAAAGTTCATTTGTTCCAATTTTAGATGTTATAGCTGGAAGAAGCACGAAAGTATGAACTAAAATTTCCAATCTAAAGTTTTTGAGTTAAGTTTTGTGATTTGAGGACTATATATTTATAAGAAATACTTTGTTCATTACATAACTGTTCTAGTGTATTTCCTGTGCTTACAAAATTTTGGGAAAGATTTTGGATGTATTTGTGAGGTAGTAAAATATACTGTGAAATAAGTATACTGATATAATAACGACATCGTGGCGTTATTACTCCGGATAATTTTTTCCAGTGCTGGAACTACATCGGAAGAGGGTTTATTTTATATTTTATGGCAGAATGGAGCATTAGTGTCATTGTTAAAAACCAAAAAAGATTTTAAAAAATTATATGACCTAAGTGCTGCTATTTTTTTCGCCTCAAAAGAATAAAATGTCAAATGATTATTACTGCATCCAGATATTACAATTAATGGTAAGTCAGAAAAATTTCTAAATTTCTAGGGTTGTATAGTTTGTACCTTTAGAAATGAACAATTCACATGGTATTATTCCATCTTATTTTATAGCTTTGCTTGTTATTACCCACATAGGTGGATCTAAATAACATTGTTCAAGAAATCACGCCATTATATTTTATGATTATATAGCTGCTAAAACGTCCCTTCTTGTACACATAGTCAATATATTGCTGTATCAAGTTTTGTATTTTTTCAAAAAAATATATAAATAAATATAAAACTAAGCCGTGAAAATAGGGTGAACTTTGATGCTGCTTTATTACTCAAAGATACCTTATAATTAAAATTGTTGGAAAAACGTACCGGCAAATAAACTTAAATTTTGAATTAGAAAGTCTCGCGCAAATCTACTGGTTTTAGAATATAACACTAATTTTTCGGTTGTTGATTGAATAAATATATTTGTTTTTTATTTACTGTGAAATATCTCTTGAGAAATGACGCAATATCGAATTGATTAACCCACCAACCCCCTTCCTCCCTAAAAGCATTTAAATCTTTCTTCAACAAGCTTTTATTTTAGATTTGAAGCTTTTTGCTATTCATTTTTTAATTGCACTTCCCACAAACCCGAAAAATTCAGCTGTCGAAATCTAAAGAAGAAAACAAAGCAGAAATTTTAATATTTCGGATCCGTAAATTTGAAAAATGGAAATCGTTATAATTTTGATGTTAATTCGAGTGCTCCAGTGCAGAAATATTTCGATAGAAAGGAAAAAATAAATAAATAACATGATCATTTACTAATTCGGAAATAATTTGTGATCCTTACAGTTTTTAGCTCACAGGCTATCATAGCCTGAGAGCTTATGTGCCCGCCCATTCTGTATGTTCGTTCGTATGTGCGTAACGCGATAACTCATGATAAAAATATCCGATCCTCTTAAAATTTTGTATGTAGGTATATCCTGACAAGGCGCTTTCCTGATTAGTTTTTGAAGTTCATTCGATGTGTATAAGAGGGGGAACGGGGGGCTCATGCCCCCCGTTAGTTGATATAAATGGGATTTTCATGCAGAATTAAGTTTTAAAAATTTGGATTAGGATCATTCTGATGAGGCGATTCCGTGACTGTTATTAGGTGTTCATTGAATAAGTATAAATAGGGGGAACAGGGGTTCTAATCCCCCCCCCCCGTTAGTTGATATAAATGGGATTTTCATGCAGAATTAAGTTTTCGTTCAAAATTTAGATTAGGATCATTCTGATGAGACGATTCCGTGACTGTTATTAGGTGTTCATTGAATAAGTATAAATAGGGGGAACAAGGGTTCTAATGCCCCCCCCCCCACCGTTAGTTGATATAAATGGGATTTTCATGCAGAATTAAGTTTTCGTTCAAAATTTAGATTAGGATCATTCTGATGAGGCGATTCCGTGACTGCTATTAGGTGTTCATTGAATAAGTATAAATATGGGCAACAGGGGTTCTAATGCCTCCCCCCCCTCTTAATTTATATAAATAGGTTTTTCAAGCAGAATTTTCAGATTTCGTTCAAATCTCTGAATAGTTTTGGAAGTTTAATGGTTAAGTATAAAAGAAGGGGATAACTCCTTTTAAATTATATAAATGCTAAATGGGTTTTTATTAAGAATTATCTAATTTGCTCTGAATTTGGGATATAGATTTTTTATATGATAAAGCATGTCTTTGATAGTATAGGAGGTTCAATGATTAAGTATAAAAAAAGAGGAAAGGGGAGAGCTGTTTCCCCTTCTTAATTTTTTTTTCGAACGGAATTAACCCTTGAAAATATAAGGCTTTAATGTACAATTAGTATTTGTAGCCTGTGAGCTCAATGCCATCAGTTTAACTGGGCAGTATTCTTTATTAATTAACAACTTTCATCTACAATTTACGCCGGGCAATATGTGGGAAATTTTAACTTGGGTAATTCTATATAATTACAAAATAACAATAATAATTCCTTTTATGAATTTAAAATTACATATAATTGGCTTAATTACACATCGATTTATGTAACAAAGACACCTGAAATGGAGTTGGCATGCTTCATAGTGACTCCGACTCGAACTCTTTTGCTTAAAAAAAAGCTCAACTCCGAATAGGCAGCCCTGGTTGTTTGACAGAGTTTAAAATACAATTAAAACAGTCTTTGTTATCGCTCGCGCAAACGTAAATATGCAATATTTGATACAACTCCTTAAGTATAATAAAATATGCAAAAATTTATATTGAAATTACAGTATATTGTTTCTACTATTTTTTAGCTCATAGGCTATCATAGCCCGAGAGCTTATGTGCCCGCCCATTCTGTATGTACGTTTGTACGTGCGTAACGCGATAACTCATGATAAAAGTATCCTATCCACATGAAATTTTGTATATAGGTATATCCTGATAAGGCGCTTCCCTGATTAGTTTTTGGAGTTCATTCGATAAGTATAAGAGGGGGAACGGGGGGCTCATGCCCCTCCCCTTAATTGATATAAATGGGTTTTTCATTCAGAATTATCAGTTTTCGTTCAAAATTTAGGTATAAGATCATTCTAATGAGACGCCTCAGTGATTGGTATTAGGTGTTCATTGTATAAGTATAAACAGGGAGAACGGGGGTTCTAATGCCCCTCCCCTTAATTGATATAAATGGGTTTTTCATGAAGAATAGTCAGATTTCGTTCAAATCTCTGAATAGTTTTGGAAGTTTAATGGTTAAGTATAAAAGAGAGGGGGATTACTCCTCTTAAATTATATAAATGGGTTTTTATTAAGAATTTTCCGATTTTCTCTGAATTTTGGATATAGATTTTTTATATGATAAAGCATGACCCTGATTAGTTTAGGGGTTCAATGATTAAGTATAAAATGGGGAAAGGAGGAGCTGTTTCCCCTCCTTCAATTTGTTTTTCGATCGGAAATAACCCTTGAAAATGTAAGGCTGTAATGTGCAATTAGTATGCGTAGCCTGCGAGCTCAACGCCATCAGTTTAACTGGGCAGTATTCTTTTTATTTTTTTTTCTAGAAGTAGCGTGAAATTTGGTTGAAAACCCTACATGATTTAATCTAAAAGCATGCCAAAAAAAAATTTTTATTTAAAAAATAGCTATATTTCTATAAATATTCGTGCTATTCTTCCATGGATTTGTACACATGTTGTACACCATCCTCACATTTGTATGCTGTAGCGGTAAATCATTTCATGTACTTTTATTTACAAGGTGATCCAAAATATGATTATTTTTCTTAGATTTTTTATTGGCTCCTTAATTCCCCTTCTTATCAAGCCGACGTTCATAAATATGACGCCCAAACATGTTCTTTATAAACTTAAAATTTCAAAAGAATCTGACAAGTGTATTTTTAAAATTCAGCAAAATATGTATAATCTAAAGTGTTCGGTTATTAATGGCTACATAGCTTATATATGGTTTAGTTCAATTTTATACATAACTGCATACATTTGCGATGATACAAACGAAACACCCTACCTAAATTTGGTAGTATTCGTATAGCGCCACCATCTGGGGAAATATCCCCAATATCAACTCTGACTGGTGGTCAAAATCAAAAACATATATATGAAGTTTGATTCATTTTCATGCATAACTTCAGATACTTTTCACTGATATAAAGATACACATGCACACAACTCCAGAACAGACAGGCATTTTGTAAAAATGTATTTTGTTTTACTTAAGCCCTGAAATTGTCATCTGACGCCTGAAACTATAAGTTTGCAGAAAAGCCTTAGTTAGAAAAATTTCGATTAAAATACTTTATTTCAATATACATAGAAAAATGTAATAAATACTCGTAATTAAAAAACTTCCAGGCAATTTGAAAGTTAAACAAGAATTTCATTTCGATACCTTTCAAACAATCAAAAATCATTAAAACTTTTGCATGCCGCTGGCGATGAAATTCTCATATAAGTTTGAAATAAAAAAAATTGTTCCTCGCTAAGTCTTTAATCACATTTTCATATTTAATGCTTCTTCTTGACATTTTTTTTACACAACAACAGCACTGCAGGCGGTTTCATAAACAAAGTTTCATAGCGTGGCTTATTGTTTAAAGACAACTATCACAAACAATTAAAAGAGAACAACTAGAATTCTTCAGTAAATATAAAATTTCGAATCTGAAAGAGAAACAAATAGAAGGGAACAAAAAGGGAAACCAACAAAAAGGGAAACCAACTTTGCTGGTGGTGCCTTATTACGCGTAATATTGTTCATGATTAAAAACACTGATAAACAAGAAATTTTTTCTTGAAATATTTTAAGAGATTCAAGTAACCAAATCTTTGGGAATTTAAGATATATTCACGAAAATGTGAAGTTGGTTTCCATTTCAGAGATATCAGTATTTAAATATATCTCTTTATGTTATTTTATTGCCTTTTAAAGTACTTTTTCGACAGTGAAATGACCCTGAAGGTGAACAAATATATGTTACTTATAATAGATCTATGCTCCAATAAGATGTGTTTCGTCAGACAGGTGGTTTAAAATGCTTCATAAGTGTATTTATTCCAGTGATATTTGGCGTATTTCTGGCAAATTTATGAGCACTACCCGCAGAAGAAACATTCCTTCTTTAATTAAAATTGCCTATAAAGATCATTTTGAATGCGAAATTAGCAATCTGAATAAGCCATTTCCATCGTATTTTTGTCGTTTGCGCTGTTCTTGTCGACTTTGAGAGTGGAATAAGAAAAAGGTAACTTTAATACTTTTCGTCATTTCATGATCTAGACTGAACCTAGAGATCCTTTATAGTCCAAGAGCCGAAAACGATAGCACAAAACCCTAAGTCATCGATCACAAAAAAATTCCTTTATTTTATAGAAGAGTAGTAATAGGGGAATCTAATCATCCATGTCTGCCGGAAGCGAAGTGGTGCGTAAGCCAAAAATTGTTACCACTAGTGGTTCACTCGTACGTTTAACATTTTGTTTACCGTACAATTAAAAGTATGAAAACATGGTAAATTGGGTGCAGGAAAACATAATACTAAATCTACGAGTCAACCACTAGTGGTATTCATTTTTGGCTTATGAACCACTTCACTTCCGGCAAACATGGAAAATTAGATTCCCCTATTACTACTCTTCCATAAAATAAAGGAGTTTTTCTTGTGCCCGATGACTTAGGGTTTTGTGCGGTCAGCTCTTGGACTATTAGAAATTAGCTATTTTTGTATGCCTCCAACAACAAAAGCAATTAATATTGAGAAGCAGAAGAATATATAGTATCCCAACATCGATAATACTATAAGGCCAGTGACTCACAATGATGTGCTTCAATAATGTGCTTCCTGTGTCACAATAGCCTGCAAATTACAGTTTTTCAGTCGCTAAAGAATGCATGCCATCTTGTTGTCATGAAAGTGAAATAGAAATGAATTATATTCCATCGCAGAAATACTTGAAGGCTCTTATGATAACTTAAGTAGAGTTGAATGACATTGTGCGTCATTTTGGGGTTAAGAAAGAATAAAAACAAAGCCGAAATACTAGGATCATGATTTCAGGAGTGGAATCTGTTGGCTAGTGGTGTACGTATTTCTATATACCGTGACATACATAAGAATTTCGTACGTTTTAAGAAAAAGATTGTGAAATATGCTTTTGGAAGGACATTCCAAGTCTTATGGTACCTTTAGATCAATGCCATAAACCAGAGGAATGACAACTTTTTATTAATGTGTTTAAGGTGAGTCATATTGCTTGTGGATTGTAGGGATAAATCCCAGTAGCTGAAAACTCAGAAGTGTCACATCTTAGTGTGCCTGCTTTGCTCCAAGCTAAATTCAGGAGAGATTCAAACTTCTTAAAAGTTTCCGATCAGAATTTATGTAAATACAGGCGTTCAGAACTTGTCCATAAAGTGTTTTCAGTGGTTTTTAAAACGAGTGATCATGCGACACTGAGTATTAGATGATGTGACTTTGAAGACTAAAAAGTATTATTTCAACTTATTTCAGAACCATGTTGCGCCATCCCCAAGAGTAAAGGGATGATACTACGCACATACGCTTCTTTTTACATTATTGCAAGGCTTCTGCTTGCCTTGTGTGTGTCACAGAATTTGGATCTCAATTATATTGTTAAAATCTTATATTGAAAAAAATCTTATTTATGATCTTAAAATATGAGCAACGGGATAGTATGAGGGCTTTACTCATTAAGTTCTCACGAGATCAAAAAATAAGAGAACTAAGATGAAGAAGAGAATTTAGAAGATTTAAGCAAACCATATATACTCTGGGATTAGACATCTCTCACAAGCGTTTCAACATCGCAATTTGTTGACACATAAAATTACATAGATCAGTTATGCGTCTTCCCTCGAATTACCTTATTTTAATTATACTGAAGCTCTATTTCAATAATTACTCATGTGAAAAATATTTTATTGTAGTTAGTACTCCGTTAAAAAAAGGTCCAACTATTCACGAGTTCGTTTATGCATTTATTTGCTTTATATTTGCAAACTTTCATTTTTATTTTTAAAAAATATGTTTAATATTGTCTTTTCTATCGTTACTTTAACCCAGTACCTGTCTCAAAAAATTAAGTTTTTCTTTATTTGTCTAAAAATTATAAAATGGTAATTCAAAAATACAACATTATTTGGAATGATAAAAAACTTTAATGTAATCAGATATTGCTAAAATGAAAAATAAAAGTCTAAACCACATGCATTCTTTCTAAAGTGACAGAAAAATCATAAAATGAAAATATTAAATATTAATGAAATAATTCAAAGTATATGTATATTCAAGTTAATTTTTTCAAAAGAACAGAAAATTATAACTTCATATTCCACATTTCAATATATATATTAGTGGCTGGATATAAAACAACATGTAGTTTTTTTTATTAGTGTGTTGTTCATATAAATATTTAGTTTTATAAGAAAATAGATTATTTAAGGCACAAATTTTTTTACCAGAATCATGAAGGAATGCTTAATATCGGATAATGATCATTATTTACTTTTAAGAAATTTTCCTATCGAGAATCGAAATTTATTGTACAGGAACATGAAAATAGTAACTTTCCTTAGCATAAAACAGGCGATTTAACTAGATTAATGACAGTAAGTGATGAATAATTTGCTTCTTTCGATGTTGCCTAAATGTTGAATTTTTTATGAGAGTTTCATCGGTTACCCAGAAGTACAATGTTTTTAAAGTTTTTCGATATTACGAAAGTCATTAAAATGAAATTTACTGTTTCGTTTCGAAACAGTCATAAATACGTAGAAAAAAAAACTTTTTCCAATATTGTTTATCGAAATAATTTAAGAGGAGAGAAAATGTGACGAAATATGCTAATTTTATGACTTCAACGAAGCAGTCCATTTTGAAAAAAAATAAAATTCAAATTAGCAAAAAAGATGAACTATTGTTTTTTACACTGTAAAAAATCGGCGCAATGTTCTTGACATTTACTGTGTAACATTCCTGGGTTTTCTCGGTTTATTTCTCATTATACAAGAATACCGAGAAATCCGGTGTAATACCATCCACAATGTCGTGTAACTTTTCGAAATAGTTGAGAAAGTGGAAATTACTGATGAACTATGAAACTTTCCGAATATTTTCTGTGTAACATTCCTTAGTTTTAATAGGCATAATTTTTATATAGCTTTTGTGTAACTTTTCGCTTAGTGATCGCTTAGTTATGAATCAAGTATGGAAACTAGAGTCACTAATTTTTACCGAAGGTTTTACTACGAATTTAATTGTGCAACTCGAATATCTCTTTTTCCCAGTTTAGAATCTGAAGACTCTTCTTGGCCTTTATTATCCACTAGCTGACCCGCCCGGCGTTGCCCGGGTCCGTATTAACAATATTAAACAAACTTGAAATTTGTATGATTTTATCATTAACTGGAAGCATGCAGAAATGCATTGTCTGAAATACGTCGCAGCTGACTTTGTGAAAAATCGGTTTTAAAAACAACAACTAATATTAAGCTCTAAAAATACTTAAAATGAGCAATGAGAAACACGGGAAGGAACATGTATCCAACGATTGCGTTAGTTTCGTGTTAAAGTGTTGATATTTATCCGTAAAAATCACTGTTAAATCACGTAACTAATTATTTTTTTCGCACAGAAATCCCAAGTGAAATATTTTGAATTTCAAACTAATTATATCACTCTTAAATCCGACTATACCGTGAATGAAATCGATACGCGATGATAAAAGATTGGTATATAGTATTATAATTTCAGAGCCATTTAACAAAAGTGTATATTTTTAATCAAAGCATGCGTAATGTTGACTCTGTGGGCAAATTCCTAACCGTGAACTTTTGTACCATAACCATAATCTGTCTGTAACCTAACTGCGACTTAACATTACCCTACCGTAACTTATATATAACATAAATGTAACCTAGCCGTCACTTTGAAATATCAATATAGAAGCATCATTTAAGATTTTGCTTGAAAAGTTAATTCTTTCGTTAATGTCTTAAAATCGTCTGCATTCTGAAATCTAGATTTTAGACTAATATTTGTTATTTAAGTTTTCGCGCATGATTTTAAAAGAATGTTTTCATAAATATATTTTATATATTGACATAGAGTTATTAATATATTGTTAAATTAAAAACATTTTTTCATCTACGTTATAAAATATTAAAAAGTTCTGAAAAAAAAAGAAAACTTTTAGTAACACAATTTTTAGTTCAAATCAAATGTTTTCAATATTTTATTTAATTTTATTTTGACATTTAATTATTTCGAATTTATCAATTTCAATTATTTTAAAAGCAAACATTTTTTAAAAATAAACAATATAATAGAAAAAAGACCATTTTAAAAAATTACCATTTCTTCGTAAAATACGCTTCAGCTGTAATTCATTTTTTTTCAATTCGTCTTATTAATACAAAATTCCTTCCACATGCTTTTGTTTAGGACATTAAAATTTGAGCGATAAATGGTTTAATAATGCAACCCTTTTTTCGGTTTACTTCACCACCAGCTATCTTTTTCCTCCATGGTTTACAACCGCTGTGATAAAAAATCATCATTTAAACTGACAGTTTGCCAGTCTATGAATTTTAAAGGTCTGTTCCAGCTTTTTTAATTATTTATGCGAAAATTTCATGCAACCAACCAACCATAACTAAATGAAGAAAAAAAAAGAAGAAAAAAGGCGATTTTTTATGAGAGTGATCTTTGGAATTTAATTAATTACTCAGTTAATAAATAGAATTTCGAAATTCTGAAGCTCAGGTGCATCAGGAGAGATATTGGGCTGCTCTCATAAAAATTTTGAGCTTCGTACGTCCCATAGATTTTGCTAACCATCGCAGACACACACACACACACACACACACACGCAGACAGAGCGATTTGTTATTTTATTAATATAGATATGAACTACTTTTTGCGTGTGGATCATTTTATTGACTCAGATGAAAAAAAAAGACTAAGGGGTCTAGAGCAACTAACTTTGATATGAAAGTGCGTGTGCCCATCTTATTGTACATTTTGAAACCTATTTTTCCAAATTCGACCAATGATCGTTTTACGAAATTATTTTATCAGTAATTGTTTGACGAAATTCTCGATTTTATTACCGCGACTTTTTATCCAAATACCTACGATTTCCGATTAATAATATTCGCCTTATTTAATCAGCAATGCCAGTCTAGAGGATTTTTTTTTTACAATGTCTATCTCTATTTTCGAATAGTAATCTTTCTGCCATTAAATAAAGCGATTATTACTAGTCGAAAATAGTTTCATGTTCAAATTAAAAACTTATTATCAAGGTATATGAATTCACGTCTTAAGCGAGATCTTTTTGTTCCAAGGAATGAAAATTTTATCTTATATTAAAAGGAAATTTTTTACATTTGTTGTAAGAGCAATGTTCTGGTGATGTTGGAA
Source organism: Maratus speculifer (assembly GCA_964019185.1). Lineage (NCBI taxonomy): Eukaryota > Metazoa > Arthropoda > Arachnida > Araneae > Salticidae > Maratus > Maratus speculifer. The sequence continues at coordinate 359,030,816 of OZ025291.1, forward strand.
CTGGAGTAAATTCGTGTATTAATGATATCACGTCTTAAGCGGTTTCGGTTGTTTCCTAAAACAATAAATCTTACATAACAATTATTATAAACAACGCTTGAAGGGAAAAGGAGAGAAGCTCTGGCCAACTATTTTATTTTTCAAAATATTGAGTCTGTAACATGAAATTGAAGCCATATCAGTAGAAAAATGTTTAAATTTTGTCATCAATACCCCCCCCCTCTTTAGTATCTGTAAGGTATCTGGATCTCGGACGAAAAGGTACAATTTTAAGGCACTTACTATAAAATATTACTCATTTTGCGGTAAGGTTATTGTGAATAAATGTGACTCCTAAGTACAGTAAGGTTCTTTTACTTAAAAATTTAATGCAGGAATCCCAAATGCTATATAATAAGGAAATCGATCTTTAACGAAACTGTAAGTAATTTTCTGCATTTTAACATAATATTTCCTTAGAGATTTTCGATCAAATAGACATCGTTCATTTTATAGCACTCCCATGTTTTGCAAATTTATCAAATTTCCCTAAATTGCCTCTCCAATTTTTAGCTTTGAAGATAAAATAATCTTATTAACGTAAATAAACTAGGTCTGTATTATTTAACTGACCAACAAACTGTTAAAAAAACGTTCCGTTTGTGGATTAGAATTTAAAAAACTACCAGGTAAGTTTGTATGGTATTCTTCATATATTGTATTAAAATATTTAAAGCAAATTTTATGTTTAATTAAGCTGCCGTAAATCGCATAATCCTCCATTTAAAATTTTTCTTTAACCTAGCACTTAAGTATGTATTTGAGATTATCAAAATAGAACAATAACCTTCTTTTTAAAATCTTTAGTTAAAGAAACCCAGTGTATATTTTATTAACAGAATATAACCACATAATTATTGAATTTACAATAATTTTATGATAGAAACTCTGGAAAATTCTGTGTTGCTTTAAAATCTTGTTAAAATATTTATTTCAATGCGGTTAAGTTAATTTTACTAACATTATCGGTAGCTTAAATGCAGTCTCCGATTAAAACAGAATGCAATTGAGTTATGCCCTAATTTAAGCGTAATTTTAGCTAGCACTTTTTTAAATCCTTATATTTGAATTCTGTTTTCATTTTTTACTCATAATCGACTTTTTTACTTTTATATTAGAGAAAAGAGAAAAAATAAATCTACGTTTATCTAAATGAGTATTTATTTCAATATACTTATATTTAAGTTCAGAAAATGTTAAATTCTTTTTTTGAGTATGAATTAAGAATGTATTGTCGAGTAATTGGAGTAACTTGTATGTTGGTGCAACTTCCAAACCTGCACTTGTTAGTTGAATATCCAATCTTTGCCAGATATCCTTTGCATATCTTTTATGCATGAGACAGTGTGCCACTACATGAATTTTGCAATCTGCAGAGATTTTTTGTAGAGTTTTACAGCAAGGCAATTACATTTATAGAAAGTTACTTTAAAAAATATTTGCAATAAAATACAAATTATTCCAGTTTTATTGCTTCTAATTTATCATGGGTCAGAAATTGAAAATTTCTTTTGAACGAGTCAAAGGTTTACTTTGGTGATGGAACAGAAGTAGATGATGATTATTTACTGCTTTTGAATCTACCTCCTGGAAGTGTTATTTATCTTTTAGGAATGAATGATACGGTAACTTGTTTGATTTTTAAATTGAAAAAATTTTGAAGACTATTTTATATTTTATTACATTTGCAATTTAACTTATAAGCAGACTTATATAAAATAAAAAATTCTATACACATTATCAATAGCTAAAAACTTTGTGTAAGTTAAATGAAGGATTAAGTGAAAACTACACAAAACTCTATAGTATCAATTTACAATCTTAATTTAAGAAAAAAATGTTACATAAATTATGTATTGGTGGATTTTTATCAGTCTTTTATTGAAGTCAAGACTTTAACTACTGACTTTTTTAACATTTGTCAGGCATACTTTTTGAATGTTATTTTCTTTTTAAAAATTTTGAATAATTGGAATAATATATGTGCATGTGTCCTCATTATATAGATCTGTACATAATTATTTACAATAATCTTTCATTTGTATGCTGGTGCAAAATATAGATAAAAATTAACATTGGCAACTAGCCAGTACGCAGATTTTTAATTATTGACCATTAACAAAGTTAAGAACACTTCATATAAAATCATATCAAGTGTTCGTACAGTTTTAACTATCAACATTGTAGCTTACTAATATTTTTAATTTTCCGTTTGATAGGATTATACTCAACTGAAATCTGAAATTGTACTAACAGAAAAATATGTAACCAAGAAATTACTGTAGCCATATTAACAACATTTAAAATGAGCTCGGAAATCCGCATTAATGCGGCTGTGTGTGTGGGGGGCGAGGAATTGGTAAACCCTAATTAAATTCTATCTATTTTAACAGGCATGAAAAAGGCTAAGATAGTAAAATTAAAATTTATTAAATAAAAGCTACATTAGAAAAACTGCTCTGAATCTCCGTTAAAAGGAGGCGTAATATAGAGAATTTCTCAAACTTAATTTCCAAATTTGAATATATTATGTAATCAAACTTAAATTATGCATTATGACCTTTATGCGTTATTGAAAAACAAGAGCTCGGATATCCGCGTTATCAAGCCCTCCAAAGCCCAACTAAAATCCACGCAAACGGAGGCATCTAAATCTCACTTACAAAATAACTTTCAAAATTAAAATTTTATCAAATTAACATAAAGCTGCATAAAGAATTGCAATATTATTCGAAACCACATTAACAGGGGATAAAGTAATATCGAGGATTTCTGTGATATGATTTAAAATAACACAATTTTTATGTTATATAATTTAAACAAACTTAAATGCTCATTAACTAGTATATTAGAAAAGGAATTCTAGAAATACGCTTCCAAAAAGGCTTCAAAAATTAAATTTTAAAAAAGCATACTTAATTATTTATTACCAAAGGAATTGAGAAGAAACATGAAAAATAATCTTTTACATAACATGCGTGAGCTTTTACTTTAAAGCGTAAAATATCACTTTGAATTTAAATCTTACTACACCTAATGCTGTGATTTGTTGAATTATTTCAGTGTCACACAGTATACCTTGAATCTTACAAATTTCTTAAGATCTTTATTTTGACAGGGTTAGCAAATGCATTTTTAAAATTTCACAAAACTATATTTATAAAGCATCGGATAAATTTTATAAGTGTTTGAAGTGAGGGAGGGTGGGGGGGGGGCTGGAAGTTTAACGTTTGCTGCAATTATTAAGATAGTTAAAAAATATAATTAAGTATCCTTAAGTATCCGTGAGATTGATATATCTTTCTATTAAATATGTACCCAAAATTTCAAGCTATTTGAATAATTTTATACAAGGAAAATGCAATTTAAAATAAACAAAATGAAATTTGTGGATTCTCCCCCCCCCAATACTTAACCTATAAAACCTTAAGTTAAGATGTTAAGTACCATGTCATTCACCGGTGACTGACATTGAAATTTTCATTTTAGTCGCGTCATTCGCCGGTGGCCGACAGCGTAAAATTATAATATAAAACTAAATATTATATTGTTTTGAGGAATTGCTGAAAATTTATTTAAAATTTTCGTTTTAATTTATTAAAGGATATCATTAAGTAAACGGAAATTTCAGTGCCAGTCATCTGTGACTGGCGAGGAATTCAACTTGTTAAAGGAGTAAGTTATCCTTCTAATAAAAGGAGACCAAAATTTAAAACTAATTGGTTCTCGACAAGGAAAATCTAGATAAAGCTGAATTAGTTGGAGAGGGGGGGGGTTCTTTTACACTTGATCTATACTTGACCAAACATTGTTGAGTTGATTAGTCTCACCTACTTTTCTAATAAATTGATACCCAAACTTCAAAGAAAACGTATAATTCTAAACAAAAGTTTTTGTTTAAGCCTATTTAAGAGGGGGGGGGGGGTTACCAGTCACTTTATCTCTGGAATTCGATCTAGAAGCCACCAAAATCCTAAATAATCAGCTTCACGAAGTAAGTGGAATTTATTTAGTAAACTTAAGCGAGTGTGCGCAGGAACCTGTGTCTTGTATAATTCAGATACATCCAAATTTCTGGTTTAACAGTTTTTTAGCAGATTTTGTCAATTGATACACTTTAATTTGCACAGGAGTGAGATTCCTGGATAAAGTATATTAAAAGTAACACTGACTTATAATTACGTTCCATAAATCAATTTTATCTTAAATGAAATAAATCATATTGTATAATAAATCGGAGAAAGACATTTTAAGGAATTTCAGGTTTAAGCATTAAAGTTAGACGTTACGGGAAATTTTTTTTTATTATTTCAAGATAAACTACGACCCCTGGTTTAAATATTTCATACTGTATAATAACATGCGTAATTAGCTTGGATGAAAAAAGATCTCTTGGCAATTTACTATCCCCTCCCACCAGCGTGAAACAACCTTTGAACCAAAAAGAGTTATCTACGTTCTTTCCTTAGTGTTTGGGATAATCGCTAATTTTGACTCCTAAAATTATAAACGAATTTTTCTCCTTTCATCCCTGGTATCGATATATCTTACAACCATCATGTTTTGCGAGTAGTACCTATCCAGTTTGCAGACTCAGGACGGTAAAGTTAATCTCCACGTTTTTTAGTGTTACTCGGCGGTGGAAACTGCTAATTTTATGCTATAGTGCACGGAGCTAACCAAAAAATATATGTAAATAAAAAAGCGTAAATGAACTTGTATTGTGTATCAATATCGAGGACAGTGGCAAAACTGAGTTCCGCAAAGCCCTGCGACGTAGGGGGGGGAGGGGCATGGAAGTAATTGTGAAAAATAAACATCTTAAACGATCATAAACGGTTGATCATTTTAGGATTTTAAGAACGAGTCATTTGTGTTGAATAACGATTGTATATTTTGGGTACTCCAAACCTGATCTGCGCGTAAAAAAATCATACCCACAAGACGGGTCACGAAACGGTGACCCCGTTTTGTTATGAGAAATAGATATAGATTCTAGGGGGCCTTGTGGAAAATTTTGCAAAAGACTCAAAACTATAGTTACACTACTGATTGGAGATTTCACAAAATCAATATAGAATTGAGAATAAAATGTTTCAACGATGTATAAACCCATTTTTATCTAATAAATTCAAATTTTTCACTTAAAATTCAAAATATTGCAATACATTTTTCAAATTGGAACAAAGCCCTGTATATTTCAAGGACATTCATTTTTTACCATGCGCAACATGACAACAGTGCACTTGCAAAAATCCCTTGTTTAAAAGATATATATTGAATATTTTGAAACTTTTTTTTTATTTTTTGGAAAACATACTGGGAATATACAAAAGTAGTTGTAGTACTTTTTGTATTGTTATTAAAGCCTTTTGTAGGACACATATTCAAGTATTCTATATTATCAAACTAATGCATAATACAAAGTGTTTTTGCAAATGATAATAACTTCTCCAAAAAGCATTTCGATTTTTCCAGAAACTGAATAAACAATATTGTATTCAATAATTTATGCATAAAAAATAAAAAATAAAATATGCTTTTTGTTTCTTTGTAGCCACCTTGGATAATAATCAAATCTGAATGTAATGATAGTTCATTAACGGAAACAAATGGAGACTTTAGAACAGCAGAATTAAATTCAAGTATTGAAAGCAGCTCTTTAAATATTAGCAGTCCCCACTTGTATATTAAAGCACCCATGGCGCGAGGATTTTCAGATTCCTTTACATCATTTTTCTTCTACTCTAACTAAAGCTTTAAATGAAGATTGCTTGCAGTGGACAGAAAAAAGTGAGTTACTGAACCATTTAGCTTTAAGAATTTGCAAATACACAGACAATCCCTCAACAGCTGAACGAAAACAAGTAGAAGATAAAATTTTAATTGAAAGTGTGGAATTTGTACAGAGTGTAGTTTCGACAATCTCTTTATATTATTGTTATAACATAAAATATTCTCTGAAAGACACTGGGACTTACACTTTCATTGAACTAAAATTGTTGAAGTTGAAACATGGTAATGTAGTTCCCCGAAAAGTAATTACTTTATGTGAAAAATTAAGCAAACTGTGAAAAAATTCTAGATTATAATTTTAAACCATAATATCAATAAAGTTTTGTGCATTTTATGAAAGTTCTGTGAATTTTTATTTTTGATTATGTTATTTTTTAATTGTATAATATTCTCGATATCTTAAGTCGAAGGGATCCTAAAAAAGCAATATGTGATAGCTAATTGTTCAGATAAGTCATTTACAGGAGTTTGTAATATCAAAGAGAGAAATGTATTTTATTTGAAGTATCAAGAGTACACTGTATTAAGATTTTCAATTTTTTTTAAAGGTTAACTTCTTTCGGCAACTAAATATTCTATTTTTCCCTTGACATCCGAAATTAAATTTTGTACTTTAACCAAATGAATGAATTTCTTTAAATATGCTAATGCTTAAATTACCATTAAAAAGTTATTTTTGACTATAACTTTAAAATTTCTTTCAAAAATTTGTGCATATTTTAACTTGATTTGAAAATTTGTGTAAAAAAACCTTAATGGTTTGGCATAATCTTTTAAAAGAATTTTGTGTTGTATAGCACATGCATAAAAAACCTTTTTCAATTGATTACTGTGATATTATATTAATTATTTAAGGAATAGAATTATCAAAGGTAATTGATCCAATTTAAGTGAAGATAGTGGGGAAGGGAGGGGGCTTCAAATAACCACATACTTCCCCAAAAAGAGCAGATATTCAGATACTGTAAAACATTTTAAGAATGCTTTGATAGATTAAATATATCATTTTATTCCAATTGACTAATCTGTTGTATTAGCCAAATTACAAGTTGATAATCTGTTTAAATTATTAAATAATATGGCAAAATTATCTAAAGGTTATTTTAAAAATACATAATTTCTTTGTACGAGATTTTGCCAAAAATGTATACTTTGTGCTACATTGTCTCTTAATTTACACCTTCAAATTGGTATATTGAGCTTGATATAAAAGTGAAAAACTTAAGCATGCATTGTTGTAGATCACAGCACATATCACTCATTTAGATATTTCTTTTGTTTCTGAAGTGTATATTTATCATAATTTATCCTTGCATCAATATTCTAATCAATTTATTTTTGTAAAAGTAATCTTAATATATCCATGACTTTAAAATAGATTTTACTCATATATATCCTGTGTTTTTTTAGATTTGTGTTGTCGACTGAAAAATGAAAACAACTAATTAGAAATATTTTTAATACAATGTTTAACTTTCAGCTGTGCAATCATCGTTTATATTCTCAATAAAGATTACTAACTCATTAATTTGTATCATGTTCAAGAACCAAACTTAACTGTAACTCTAAGGCATCTTAAAACTCTTTGAATAGCATGCTGAAAATTAGAATTAAGTTATTGAAAAAAGGCCTTAACATACTAGATTATAGATTTCTGAACTTTTCAGATTTGCATAATCTTCTAAAATTTGCATAATCTTCTTTGCAAAATCTTCTGGGATATCCCAGGAACATTTACCGTATTTCGTGAAATATTTCAGATCTTTTCACAATGAAGAAACTTAACTGAGATTTTATGCGTAAAGTTCTGGGCTATAGGTTTCAGAGTTTTTCAAAATGCAGGAACATAAATGAATTTTCATGAGTAATGTTCCAGGTGATAGGTTTCGGAATAGCGGAACCTAACTGAGATCTTATGAGTAACATACCATATTAAAGATTTCGGAAATTTTCAGAAAGGTGGAACCTAACTGAGATTTTATGAGTAGTATTCCAGATTATAGGTTTCAGAGCTTTTCAGAATGGAGGATTTAACTGAGATTTTACGAGTAATGTTTCAGATTGTAGGTTTCAGAATGGTGGAACCTAACAGAAAATTAATGTGTAACGTTACACATAAAAGGTTTCTAGACTTTTCAGAATGGTGAAACCTAACTGATATTAAATGAGTAACATCCCAGATTATAGATTTCTGGACTTTCCTGGCATATGTAAGTTTCCTGGCATTTTTTGGATTAAATTCCTGGGAAAACCTGTGGCAGAATAACTACCACAGGTTTTCAGAGGAACCTTACGCAAAATTTTTTACAGTGTAGATTATTATCTTGATATATTGTTACTTTTATAGGAGCAACGGTAACGTAAAATGCGTTGTTTACAAGATTGTTATTAATGCTTAAAATAATTTAATTTCAAATTATTTTCCATATTAATCTAAAAAACCTATATTAGGAAAGAATGGTTGTACATTACCATCATTATAAAAGTAATAAATATAAAATATCAAAGATTTTTTTTATTCTAAAACGATAAATAAGTAATTATATATCTATGCCGTACTATTAATCGATGGAAAAACAGAAAACAAAAAATATAGAGTCTAACAAGTTTTAAAAAAATAATTGGAAATTAAAAATTCTCACAATTCTAACAGAAGGACGCGGGATATTTTAGGTCATATTTAAAACATTTCTGGAGAAATACTAAAAGAAAATTTATTCGAGTAATGAAAAGTATTCAATGTACATTTTTCAATGAAACTTTCGTTACTAGTGAAAACAGAAAAATTCATCGTTTTATTCAAAGCTTTTTCTGAACAAAATAAATAATATTAAACTCATTTTTTCTGAAACTAACGGGAAAAACGGGAAATAATGAAATTTCAAATAACACTTTTAAATATTTCCTATGATATGCGCATCAAGTGAAAATAATGTGGAACTGTTTTTGCTTAAAAAATTGCACTTTTTTTTTCACAACTTGGAATAGCCAGCCGTATGCGGCAACATCTAGCAAATTTCCAGTTAAATACAATACAAATTCAGAAAGATAAAGGTGTTACAGGCTGTTTCTTTCTATTTTGAAGTTGTTAGTTCAGAAAATAGCGGCAATGACTATGGAGGATTTATATCAGCATTTCTACCCCGAAATAGGCGTAACCCCAGCAAAAATATACTACCGTATTTACTCGTGTATACCACGAACGCGTGTATAACGCGCACCCCTACTTTACAAGAAAAAATGATGATTTTTTAAAATCTCGTGTATAACGCGCACTATAAATTTTATGTGCAAATGAATAAATGGCTAAATAAATTTCAGTAAAGAAAGTCAAAACCAAAATTACATCAGGCCAAAAACAAGGCGAAAATATATTTTTAGACTTCGGATAGGGAGCGAATGATGGGGCATAGGAGTAAGTGACGGCAGTGAGAATTACTAGTTACCATTTATATAATGTTAATGTATAAATAAGTGCAAGGAGTGAAATAAAGATGCAGTAATATTTCAATTAAATAAGATTTTCCGAGTCATCATGTCTTCTTTGAATACAGTTCTTGATTCATATGTATATCGTGCTATTACATCGTGCAATAAAAGGATATTCCGTGTATAATGCCCACCTAGGTGTTTTGCCCTATTTTTGAAAAAAAGTGCGCGTTATTTAAGAGTAAATATGGTGTTTGAAACAATTTTTTTTAATAAAAGGGTTCTATTAATCTGAAACAATTTGGTGCGTCAATAAACTTTAATTATTAAGAGTTTAATAACTCATGACTCATGTCTTATATTTGCATAATGGAATATGTTTTTAATACGAACTATTTAAAAAAAAGCATCTTTCAAATAATATTTTTGATTTGTTTTTAAATATATAGAAAGCCAGTGTTCTTCACAATGCTTTTTAAACGCATTTCTTTTAGAGTGAATACCCAGTATTTTCCTTATTTTCGGAATTAAAAAAAATATCTGTATTTTTTACTATTTGGTAATCATTTCTTGGCATTTCTAGAAAACTTTATGCTGTATAGCGTAAAAATTCATAAATATAAAGATGTTACAGGCAGCTGCTTTCTATTTTCAAGTTTCCGATTCAGAAAATAATTGCAATCGCTATCGATTATATCACGATTCATTTTAAACTTTTCAATAAAAATAAAGTTCGTCAAAAATAAATTTTATTGGCGTACCGGGAAGAAACATATACAGTTTAAATGTACAAATAAAAGTATTAATTGCAACCAATTTTTTGTTTCAATAAACTCTAACAATAAGGAGTTCATTTTAATTTATAAACTCAAGACTTGCGTCTTGTATTTTCATTATAAAATATATTTACAACATGAACTACTATAACAAAGCATCTTTTAAATAATATTTTTGGATTTGTTTTTAAATAAACAAATAGTTAGTGTTCATAATGTATTTTCGGAATTTAAACAAATATCTGTATTTTTTTCTATTTGGTAATCATTTCTTGGCATTTCTAGAAAACTTTATGCTGTATAGCGTAAAAATTCATAAATATAAAGATGTTACAGGCAGCTGCTTTCTATTTTCAAGTTTTCGATTCAGAAAATAATTGCAATCGCTATCGATTATATCACGATTCATTTTCAACTTTTCAATAAAAATAAAGTTCGTCAAAAATAAATTTTATTGGCGTACCGGGAAGAAACATATACAGTTTAAATGTACAAATAAAAGTATTAATTGCAACCAATTTTTTGTTTCAATAAACTCTAACAATAAGGAGTTCATTTTAATTTGTAAACTCAAGACTTGCGTCTTGTGGGTTGTATTTTCATTATAAAATATATTTACAACATGAACTACTATAACAAAGCATCTTTTAAATAATATTTTTGGATTTGTTTTTAAATAAACAAATAGTTAGTGTTCATAATGTATTTTCGGAATTTAAGCAAATATCTGTATTTTTTTCTATTTGGTAATCATTTCTTGGCATTTCTAGAAAACTTTATGCTGTATAGCGTAAAAATTCATAAATATAAAGATGTTACAGGCAGCTGCCTTCTATTTTCAAGTTTTCGATTCAGAAAATAATTGCAATCGCTATCGATTATATCACGATTCATTTTCAAATTCGCAGTAAACATAAAATTTGTCAAAAATGAAATTTTAAGGACGTACAAGGAAGAAAAATATACAGTTTGAAATGTACAAATAAAAATATTTATTGATTGCAACTGATTTTGTATTACAAAAATTGTAACAATAAGGAGTTCTTTTTAATTTATAAATTCAAGATTTGCGTCTTATATTTGCATTATAAAATCTGTTTACAAAACAAATTACTGTAAAAAAACATATTTTAATTAATATTTTTAGATTTGTTTTTAAGTAAACAAAGATATCATGTTAACAATATTTTTTAACGACATTTCTTTTAAAATGACATAAAGAAATGGCCAGTAGTTAGTCCCGAATGTTTCCAATAAACTATGACACATCCATGTGCATGGCAATTTTAAATGCGATACGGTTACAATTTCTTAATCCATAAAAACAGGTAAATTTTACAGAAAATATATTCTAATGGGATGCAATTTAAGAAATACTGTTGAAGAAATGCTTTTCTGGAATTTTGTTTCAAAAAATACAGTATTTATGGAAATTTGGTAGTTTAGTTATTACGAAAGCTTTTCATGCAATGATTGCGATTTTATTCACTTATTCAAAAAGCATTGTTAAAAGGCAGAATGTGACTGAGAATCAAATACAACATAATCTTTAGAATGAAATACTTGTATTTCTATAAAATAAAAGAATAAGCACGAAGCCACTTTTCTATTGTAATTTTCATTCACTATAATTATACATTTTGTGTTTTTAAATATTTTGTTCAACATTTCTGTCTAATTCTTAAATAATCGCAGATATTAAAGACACAAATTCCTTTTCTTTCAAACGACGATAATTTTAAAAAACTAGGTGGAGTTATAAGGGCACTAAAAAGTAAAATCATAAACTTTATATAGTTCTGAATATTAATGAAAATCACATAACACAATTATTACTTTACTAATCAATTCATTTTTATTTTTAAAAATACTTTTACAAGTTAGACATATTACAGTATTTTAAAAAAATGGTCATAAATATAAGGACGCTTTAAAATAGCAAATAAAGCCTTTGTGCACAAATGTTTAAAGATAGAAAACCAACGAATATAAATGCACAAATAAAGTATGAGAAGGTAGCAAATAGCTATTTCGATTCTACTATCGAGATTCTTCATCAGTGCAAAACTCAGCGAGCTAAAAATAGCAAAACTGTGCAAAGAGACAGAGAGATGCAGGCTTATATACCCGCTACGGAAACAATCCCGCCTAAAGAGAAGCAACCAATGAGAAGAAAGCAGCCAAAACCACTGGGTGGACAAGTAGCGATATCTATCGGAGAATAAGCAAAACAAAAACTAAAAAGTGTGTAAAAAAATAGTATGAAATTAAAAATTTCCAAATACTTGGAAAATAAGGAGTACTAGATAAGTCATTGACTAAGGAGTGAGAATTTTTTATGATGTGGTAAGCTTCTTAAAAATCAAGATCGAGAATGGAAGGACATTTATGGATGATGGTGACTGAAGAAAAGTTAAACTTATGTATGACCAACAATGTTGAGCAATAGAGGAACGTTTAAGCTCCTGATTTTTGATTTCCCTTTTATGTTCCATTAAACGAAATCTGAGAGCACCTTTAGTCTGACCAATATAAGAAAGACCACATTGGCAAGAAATTTGGTAAATACCCCAGTTATCTAAGCGATCAATGGGGTGCTTAAGATTTGAAAAAGCAATCTTATTAACAGGAGAAAAAATAACATTGAAATTGAACCTTTTTAATGGCTATGGGCCTTTGGCTATATGTAATCCTCTTAGTCCGACTTTATGCGATTTGTACATGCATTACTTTGAAATAAAATTATTTGAAGTCTTAAAATTTCCGTTCTATGTTCGTTACGTAGATGATGTCTATGCTTTAGTTGAAGTGAATTCTGATATAAATCATATTCTCTTTGTCATGAATTCTATTGATTCTTGCATTCAATTTACTTTTGAAACTGAATAAGACAATTGCCTTCCTTTACTGGATGTTCTTGTTATTCGCAATGAAGATAATTTTCAGACTACTGTCTTTCGCAAACCTTTTGCGGTCAGTCTTCCACCTCACAGATATTCTTCTCATCCTCCTAACCAGAAATTTGCGGCTTTTAAAACTTTTGTTTTCCGGGCTTCCAATATTTGTTCAATTCCTCAGTTACTCAGTGATGAACTTAATTACCTAAAAGCTATTGCTGTTGATCGTGGTTATTCCCCTAATATTATAGATTCTATCAATAGAAAATTGACAAAATCCACCCAATCTGAAAGAAAGAACTTTAATTCGAACTCCAATGCTTTGGTTGTTTTGCCTTTTTTCCCCAAAATCAGTGAGCAAGTTGCTAAAATTTTAAAAAGGTTCAATTTCAATGTTATTTTTTCTCCTGTTAATAAGATTGCTTTTTCAAATCTTAAGCACCCCATTGATCGCTTAGATAACCTGGGTATTTACCAAATTTCTTGCCAATGTGGTCTTTCTTATACTGGTCAGACTAAACGTGCTCTCAGATTTCGTTTAATGGAACATAAAAGGTATGTCAAAAATCAGGAGCTTAAACGTTCCTCTATTGCTCAACATTGTTGGTCTTCACAACATAAGTTTAACTTTTCTTCAGCCACCATCATCCATAAATGTCCTTCCATTCTCGATCTTGATTTTTGGGAAGCTTACCACATCATAAAAAATTCTCACTCTGTTGAGTTTTCATACTCTCACCTTCGAAACTCCATGGCTCACGAACATTTTGCAAGCTGCGTGAACTAATGACTTTTTTGTATTCTATTTTTGTTTTGTTGTTGTTCTATGATGATTCTGAGCAAACGAGAACGAGACGTACATTTGTACGCATTATAAATTGAGATGTAAACGAAAGAATTATTGTAATATTTATGTTCGTGTTGTAAATTAAATGTCGTAGTTTCGTCCAAAGGAATGTTTTACTGAAGAATATACTTATCATTCAGACGAGATAAACCACATAAAAGCGAATAACCTACATCCGAGGTAAGAGTTTTAGAATAATAGAGATTTTAGTATTTATTACGAAACATTTTGGCGCCCATACGTCGCGCTTTTATTTGGTTTGAATATTATTCTTTGATATGTATTTATTTCTTTTGAGAATATTAAAATGGAAACTTTAGATGCTTTAAAATTAAAACGGAAAAGTATTAAGACTAGTGCAACGAAGCTTATGAATAATATCAATGACGTATTCCAAAATCATGATAGCACGATTGATATGCTTTGGTTAGAAGAATCGTCTGCGCAAATTAACGATAAAGAAAATCAATTTCTTGAAATGTGTAAATGTATTGAAGCAGAAATAACGGATTTAAAAAGTTTAGAGTCAGATTTTGAATCAAACCAAGAGTATAGGGAAAAATTTATTTCCGTAAAAACTAAATTGAATCGCAAAATGAAAGATTTACAGAAAAGTGAAAGTAATATCACTTTAAATTTGACGGCTGCCTCTAGTAATATAAACACCAATTTGACTCTGTTGGCTGAACATAGAATTCGTGTTAACCTGCTTAAGCTGAACATTGAGAAATTTGATGGTAATTTAGAAAATTGGCAAGAATTTTATAGTCAGTTTAAAGCAGCGATTCATGACAACGATGAAATTAGTAAAACAGATAAATTTACATATTTGAAAAGTCTCATAAAATCATCGGCGCAAACTGCTATTCAAGGATTATCGATTTCTGAAGTTAATTATGATATCGCTGTTAATATTTTAGAGAACCGCTACGGAAAAAAAGAAATATTAATCAGATCTCACATTAACAAGTTATTAAATTTGCCACCTGTCCGTAATTCGTCTAGTTTGAAAGAATTTCGCAATTTGTATGATACTTGCGAAACACACATTCGCAGTTTAAAATCATTGGGAGTCGAATTAGAAAGTTATGGAAGTTTATTATTTCCTATAATGACAAAGTTATTACCGAGTAATTTAATGTTGAGTTATAATAGAGAAAATAAAAGTAAAACAGAATCGTGGAATGTCTTAAAGCTGTTAGATTATTTAAGAACGGAAATAGAAACAAGAGAACGTACATTTTCGTTTCGCAAGACAGAATCAGATGAAAACGAAAGATTTGATAACAAAGTAGTCGTAAAAAAAGAAATTTCAGATACAGATTTTGTTAATAGTAAATCGTTTAAGCACAGAATGCCTACGACAGCTACTTTGAATACAAATGTTGAAAATAGATGCATATTCTGTTCAGAATGCCATGATATAGAAACTTGTTCTAAAACTATAGAGGAGAAGAAAAATATTATAAAGAGTCAAGCAAGATGCTTCTTATGTTTGAAAAATTTTCACCTAGTTAAATATTGCAAGTCTAAAAATAGATGTAAATTTTGTTTTCGGAGACATAATTCAGTAATTTGTGAAGAAAAGGTGGATAAAGGAGAAATAAGCGATACATTAGTTTTTTCAATTCAAAATGCGAATTTAACACGAGATATTTATTTGCAAACCGCTACTGCATTAGCTATCGGAAAACAACATAAGTCGAAATTACGTTTATTATATGACTTGGGATCGCAGAGATCATTTATATTGAGTAGCGTTGCAGAAAAATTAGGCTTACAAGAAGTGGGTGAGGAAGATGTTACGATTCACGCTTTTGGTTCTAAAGACGCGATAAATCAGAAATGCAAGCGATACAGAATTTATTTGAAAAATCTCACAGTGAACAATAAAGGTATTACAATTGAAGTGTTAGAGACACCAGAAATTAGCGAAGCTTTACTTGCCGTACCCGAGAAGAAAATTCGAGA
This sequence comes from Maratus speculifer, assembly GCA_964019185.1. Taxonomy (NCBI): domain Eukaryota; kingdom Metazoa; phylum Arthropoda; class Arachnida; order Araneae; family Salticidae; genus Maratus; species Maratus speculifer. The sequence goes on from OZ025291.1 coordinate 359,046,571, forward strand.
TTTTGTATTCAGAAGTAAATTGCAATTAGCTGATAGAACATATGGCGATTCAAAATATTTTCGATTATCAATTTTAATCGGAAGTGATTATTATTGGAAAATGGTAACAGGGAAGATTCGTAGACTTTCGGATGATCTTGTACTTTCGGAAACAATTTTAGGGTGAACTGTTAATGGTTCTACTGCGTCTAAAGATGCTAATATTTTACAAACTTCGATTAGTGTCATGAAAACAGTTTCGGAGCATGTTCAGTTGGAGAGACAGGCAGGTGTAAATGATACTTTAAAAACTTTCTGGGAGTTAGAATCTATAGGAATAAAACCAGAAAAGGAACAATCTGATATAGAGAATGCCGTATTAGAAAATTATAATAAGACTGTTAAATTTAAGAATAATGTATATGAAGTGCGGTTGCCCTGGAATGAAAGAGTTGTAGAATTAACAGATAATTATGAGTTAGCGAAGAAAAGGCTATACAGTTTAAATAAGAAATTTGAGAAATGTCCAGAATTTTATGAAAAATACGCCAATATTATAGATAATTATTTAGAGAAAGGAATGGCAGATGTGGTCAATTCGCAGCCAAGCTCAGTAACTTATTATATGCCTCATCAAGCAGTTATACGTGAAGACAAAACAACAACCAAGCTTCGAGTAGTTTTCGATGCGTGTTCTCACTCTGCCGAATCTATTTCTTTGAATCACTGTTTACATGCAGGTCCAAATTTAAATCCAGATATACTTGATGTTTTACTTCGGTTTCGATTACATAAGATCGCAATTACTGGAGATATTGAACAAGCATATTTGCAAATTAGTTCAGATCCTGCAGATAGAGATGCTGCTGGATTTTTATGGATTGGAAATTCCCCTAATTCTGAATCAGTTTTTAAATTGAAAACATTAAGAATGACAAGAGCTTTATTCGGAGCGAAACCTAGTTCATTTCTATTATCTGCAACGATAAAACATCATATTAATAAATACAAATCCACATTTCCAGAAGCATTTGATATACTAAATAAATGTCTATATGTCGATGATTTACTTACTGGTGTGAATGAAGAAGCTCAAAGTCTGAAGGTATATGCTGAGGTTAAGAGCATTTTGAAAGATGCTAATTTCAATATGCGCAAGTGGACTACAAATTCAAGAAGTCTTCAATCGCAATTTGATTCAAAAGAGGAAGCTGCCCATCAAAAATTTGCTTGTACAAAAGTTTTAGGTTATAAATGGAATACTCAAGAAGATAATTTAAAAGTTGAATTGCAGAATCTTATGAAGTATGAAAATAAGAACAGCGGTGTAACCAAAAGAGAAGTTTTAATGATGATAGGAAAGATATATGATCCCATAGGAATTTTAAATCCTTTTACAGTAACTGCAAGAATTCTTATGCAAGAAATTTGGAAAGAAGGTCTGAATTGGGAAGATAAATTAATAAAGACATGCACAATAAATGGATTAAGTGGTGCGAGCAACTAAGTTCTATTGAAGCTGTAGAAATTCCCAGACATTATTTTGGTAGGATGCAATTCAAGATGTACAACTACACTGTTTTAACGACGCTAGTTCCAAAGCTTATGGATCTGTTATATATTTAAGATATCGTGCCAATGAACAAATATTTACTAGTTTTGTCATTTCCAAAGTCAGAGTTGCTCCAATCAAGAAATTATCTCTGCCAAGATTAGAACTCATGAGTGCAATAGTTGGGACTAGACTAACAGCCTATGTAAATGAACATCTTTTCAAAGAAATGAAAGTTAGTCTACATTTTTGGACCGATTCAATGATTGTCCTGCATTGGATCAGAAGTAATGTCGAGGAATGGAAGCCATTTTTTCAAAATAGAATTCGAGAAATACAACAAAAAGCAAATCCAAGTTTATGGTCACACTGTCCTGGCCCAGAAAATCCAGCCGATCTGTTAACCAGAGGTGAAAAAGCTGAATCACTTTTAAAAAATAATGCATGGTTTAACGGACCCAAGTGGCTGCAAGAAAATGAAATATTCTGGCCTCAAGAAGCAAAAGTAGTTGATGTCAAAATTGCTGAAGAAGAGAAAAGAAAATCGAAGAGAACAAAAATTGTCCAAACTAGCTATGTGACTCTGGAAGAGAAGACAATTTTTAAAATTGAAAATTACAGTACAATTACTAGAGTACTTCGCATCACCTGTTGGATATTCAGATTTGAGAATAATACAAGGAAACATGCTAATAAACTTTCCGGACCTTTGAGTGCTGAAGAAATGTTGAAAGCAGAGCAATATGGGATAAAACAGACGCAAGAAAGATTCTTTCCAGAAGAAAAAGAAGCATTGTTTAAGAAGAAATTAGTCCCAATAAATTCCAAAATTCTAAATTTAAATTCGTTCTTAGACGAAGATGGAATCATGCGATTAAAAGGAAGACTCCAAAATTCAAACTTAAGTTATTCAGAAGCCCATCCAATTATCCTTCCAAGCAAAAGTCATTTTACAAACGATCAACAACCGGTCTAGTTTTTATTTTTTCGATTTTGCTTATATATATTTTTTTTAATTTGAGAACCGGTCTAAGCCAGTTTTGAAATTTAATGTAATTTCTTTTTTTTTTAAATCTGAAACCATAATTGAAAAAGTAAAAACTAGGCCGGTTGTGAATCGTCCTTAGCTATCCTATGCAAAAAAAAATCATGTAAAAATATCAAAATTTGAGCGAGATATTTGTAAAGAACGCTCCCTTAGACTTTACATTATCATCTGGTTCTTTTTCAGTGTCTATTGTGGGGCCTTAACTAGAGAAATAGGCTGAGTCACATAGATTTGTGCCTTAATGTAACATAATAGGTAGATATAGAGATGACTTCGGGCTCACTTTTCGGAGCCCGGGCCCACCGGAACTCTATAATTTCGAATTCGAACTCACCCAACTTCGAATTATTCTGCGCCATCAAAGTCTGAGCCTGCCCAATCTCGATTTTGAAAGTATGCAATACAAAAACATAATGCATAATACTTAAATATTATAGTTGTTCTAAATGAAATACCTTTTTTAAAACAACTTGCCGCATGGAAATAACTGTTAATGTGTTTCTGTAATATTCTATTTAGTATAAAAGATGTACATTTTAAATTATAATTGATAGTTTCCTCAAAACAATATTTCGTAATTGTCACCTTCCTAAAAATCAGTTTAAATAAATAAAAAATAATACCGTTGTCTGAAAGAACAGATACTTTTAATATTGTTTTTAAATAAAATTAATGTTGTTTTCATATAAAAAAAATTACTATGACTCGCCCACGATACAAGTCTAAAAATTTACTAAAAACAAAAGAAAATATTCATTTCCCACTCGATTACTAAAAAAGCAGTAATTAATAAATGTTCTAATTAAACGTTATTTTAATTTCGCAATAATTAGAATTCTCGTAGTAATCTATGTGAAACACAAATAAACGAATACCACAAATTTTCTTTTAAAAAAGCCTTCTAATGCTATAAAAAATAGAAAAAAAAACACGATTACTATTTCCCCTTTATTTTGATCAAAATAACTTATGACTTGAACTGGAACAAGTAATTTTTAAGAATATTTTTTCTGTACGAGGATAAATAAAATCCACAATTTCAGAATTAATGAGCCCGAGCCTGTAAATTAGCATGAGAATCGAGCCCAACCCCGTGTCGGAACCGGGATCGGGCTTAACCCATCTCATCTCTAATATAGAAGTCCATGGGATTCCAGTATGACGAAAGCGTGGCAATCTATCGAACCACCATATCCAATTATCTCTTGATCATATTTGGTGGTTAGACACAAACGGGCATTTGAGACTTTATGCGGAGGTACAACATTATATTGAAACCACACCCTGCAATGCATTTCGGAAAGGCAGCTCTTCATACCAGCTACACACTGTGTTTTGAATATTCTGTTTAATTTTAATGTTCCATTCTTCGTTTTGTATACGACTCCTAAAAGTCAGTTAAAATTTTTCGATGAATAAAACCTTCTTTGATGATCACCCTATTTGGTTATACCGTCTAAAAATGGTTTCGCCTTAAAAAAGATATTGCATCCTGATTTCAATCTCATATTACTTTAATTCATTTTTTAATCGATACTTTAATGAAAGACAAAAAAATGCGTAAAAAGTCTCAAATTTTGAAATTTAATAAATTTGTGAATTTTTATTGTACAGAAGTCAAAGTTTTTGTGTTATATCTGTTATGATATGTGTGAACTTTTACTAAATATAACTATAGGGATTGGGACATTGGGAGACCATGTAAAAAGTTAGATTTGGTAATTTTTATAAAATTTATTTTTTACTTTAAACAAGGCACAACATGAATATTTACCTCTTTTCAAACATTTTAGTAATTGCAATTATATGTCTACGACCAGTGGTTGAGAAATTAAAGGTCGGCGATAGATAACATATTGCACCCTGTAAATTTTCTTATCATCGCGAATGAAACTATTTTGCTTAAGGGGACGGTGGAGATTATTTTTTATCAATTTTCAACATAGCAATTTGAAATTTTGTGCATATATTGATTTCACCAAAAGCATATAAAACTCCTTCAAAAAATTCACAATCTTGTTAAATTTTTTGAATTTTTTATAAAATTTTAAATTTTGAAACGAAATTTTAAAGTGCTCCTCGTGTTTTATTTTTAAGATGTTTTCTTCATTTTGCATTTTTGTCACTTAAAACAATATTATAAACAAAATTTGTGTAAGATTTTGTTAATCTCTTGAATAGTTAATATTTTACATTGATTTTTTCCTAAATTTCATATCGATTTTCATCAAATTTTTGCCTTTTAAATAATAAAAAATGAAATGTGACTATCTTAATGAAGACGAATTTTAAAAAGCTTATACAGTTTCCTTCTAAACAATATCAGGGTACTTCCTTATCAATTTCATAAATATCGATCAAAAATTAGGTCGCAAGAAGCATTTCAAAAATCTAAAAACGCTGAAAAATTAGTTTTGAGATTTAAAGTATATATAAATGCACTTACCTTTCTTATTTACTTCTTAAAGCTTTCATAAAGGATATTTTAATCAGAAAAAAATTTTTTGGTACTATTATACCACAGATATATACCTTTTTGCGATGATTTTGCTATAGACGATTTTGCTCAAATAAAGGTCCACTGTCCCCTTAATTAATCCCTTTATCTTTCTTTTAATGTTATGTGAGCGACGTCTCGGTTGACAGATAGCAAGAGTACAATTATCGTTAGTCTATCTTTCTATCTATGTATCTCAAACACATAATACATAATTATTTATTTTTTAAAATTTAAAGCAAGATAATCATTTAATATTATATAGTTTGTCAATTTTTCCTTTTATAATTATCGGTGACCAAATCCAACATTTCAGTCATTAGATCCGAAATTAACGCTTGGCATAACATAAAAAATATTTATAAAAACAACAGCAACTTAGAAGACGGTAACAAGGATCAATGCGCATCCATTTATAAGAGATTTTTTTTTCTTGCGAAATAATATCTTCTAAAAGATGGCTTACAAAGAATAAATTTTTGCGATGAAACCTTCAATACACCGTAAATAGACAAAAAGAAAACTATTTAATTGGAAAAGATGGGAAATATAAAAAAATTCTGTTACCTATCCAACCTCAAATTATGTATTACACAAATTCATCACATATTATTTTAATTAAAAAGTATATCGCAATGAAACACAATTTTTTTTTATTATTATAATTACTCTAAATTTACAAAACAAAAACGTTAGTCATTGAGTTTAAAAGTTTAGGCAATTAACTATGTATAATATTTTTTTCGGTGTCAGATTGGAATTTATGTAGTAAAAGGTCAGTTATTGACTTAACGGTTGACTGATTAATAACGACAAATGACGGCATCCTTTCTCTAATATATTTTGGAAAATTAGACAAGAAATATTATAAATAAGAATGTATCCGTAAAAATACGTAAAATTCCTAAATGGTACATACAACAAGAACATTTATATATACTTCTAAAAACAAATTTGATGAGTTCAAACATAATAATATCTTCGATTCGAACTGCTTCTGCATTCGTCTTTAGGATATAACATGATGTTGAAAGGAGCGTTTCTGGATTTTAAAATCACTTCAACAACATATTTTATTCCGAAGACGACTCACAAAGAGTTCAAAATCAATATATAAAGGTTCTTGTTTCATGTAATATTTAGCAATTTTATGTTTTTTATTACTATATTCTTAGTCAAGCTTTTAATTACTTTCCAGTTTCATACAATATTCATTACATACTCGAACGAATAATGCTGTAAGGTTAAAATAATAACACTGTTAAACAAATAATCTATTGAAAAGGATAATTCGTGTACATCATAAGTTACAAACGGCGGTGGTACCTTCTCGTCTCCCGTGGGCAATGGCTCCTTCCAGGTGAACGGTGTCGGATTCACAGGCGAATGAGGGGCGTAAAGACAGTCTTGGTGTACCTACCAATTTAAGATATTAAGGGTGTTCTTAAATCAAAAAGGGCAACTTTGTGACATAAGTTTTAATTCAGTTTTGATCGGAAATGCGTGAAATTAGTAGGTGTTGTTATTCAGAAACTATCTAACCGCACTCATTTTTCTATTTTTGTGAAAACACAACAGATATTTCAGAACAGGCCATCAAAAATGATGGTTTTAAACCACATTTTTCGACTGAAGCAGACAAACCAGTCAATGGAAAGTAAGAAATTTTGTGATCACAAGTTCAAAATAGCTTATAATTCCGTAGGTAATTTAATTAACATAAAATGGAAAACTGAGTTCGATCCGAAAGTGCTTAGATAGCCAGACTGTCCAATTTTATATATTTCCGTTAAAAAATGAATTTGATAACTGCCAAAACGTTTTACATTTATTGAGCAAAAAGTTGATAACACCCTTAATGTAATACACTATCTGCCTTCCGAAGTATTGTCTGCGCCTGTGACAAAAATCTGAAACATTCTTTTGAATGAAAATCTATGCAGCTGAACCAACAACTAGATCCCAAAATTGAATTTCATTTACGAATGTCAAAAAATTTGTCCATTGCTATTACTGGTACTCCAGCAATTACGGGGAGTCATAAGGGTTTCATACAGTATATTTAAAATAAGCAGTATTATTGTACTTGCTGCATCATCAGCATTTGGTTGCAGAAATCTAGATGAAGGACTGGATACATTTTTTCATGACATTATTAAGGTAGTCAATAAGATTAAAAGCATTTCATTGCATGGCAGATTATTTCGCCAACTTTGTAGTGAAAATGGTGAAGATTACAATCCTTTGCAAGCTGCATACAGAAGTTCATTAACTTACAAAAGATATTTGAATCGTCTTTTACTCTACTTTTGGACTCACTACTCGACTTCGTCGAAAACAAAGGCGGATAACTACACAAAAAACTGACTACATTAAAAAATGTTTTGAACGTTGATAAATTGAAACGTTTATCAAAAAAAATTTTGATAAACGTATTTAAATTTAATAAGGTCATTTTAAAACAGCAAAGGGATGAATTAAATCTAATTAAAACAAAAAACGTCCTATCTGTTTTTCTGAGAAAACTTCTGTTCAAACGAAATCTGGGTACACTGTTAAAAATTTTGCCCTAGTTTAAACCAAAATTGTGGCACTCAGTAGCTGTCCCCATAAGACGTTGAAATCTCGTACCCATATTTTGAGCTACTTTTTTCAACCTCGTTCCAACTATTGGAACTATGCTTCAACAGGAGCTCCAACTAATGACTCAAGATTTCCCCAATCTTACGGTGACAGCTATTGAGAGCCAAAATTTCGTTCAAACTAGGACAATATTTTTAACAGTGTATCGGTAAATTTAAACACTTTTCCACAATATCAGAAGTCAATGCAAAACAGAAATATTCACTTACTTAGTGCCAACATTTGTACGTAATTTATGCGGAATTTTCAAAGTGATTTCAGGATATCTTAAATACATCGAGTTGGATGTTAGATTCTTCTGCGAGTGCAGGTATAGTAGAATCATTAAACTTTAGAAGAGGAACGTGTTGCATTCACAACTAAGGAAGCAATATCAGTAACATTCAGAAATGATAACAAGAGTCCTAGCCACAAAAATCAAACCAGACCTCTATGCTGGATTGTTTACAAGAATACAGAATTTTTTTCTTTGTCTTATCTAGCTGAGCATGAGTTCAGTGACGTAGCTAATTTACAATCTTGGATAAAAAAGAAACTGCACATCACTGAATGTAGCAATTTGCGACTGATGTTAATGAAATTGGAATCCAATATACACAAATTGTTAATAAAAGTTTAGTAGCCGCACCCTTCTCATTTTATTTTTTATTGTGTTAATTTTTAAACATTTAATAAACAGTTTTTTACTACATTTGATTATAGTTATAAATAATTTCTACCTCGTGATTCTTAGTCGAAAGACAAATAAAATTACCTATATATAAATCCAAGACTATTTTATGGATTCGATATAATTAATTATATGGAAGAGGGGTATTTGGTATACTTTTCTAGCAGAGGAGAAATCTGATCCAGGAAATGCTGGAACCTGTGGTATGTATAAATTACATAAACCTATCGAACATATGAATACTTGAATTCACCTTGAATTTTAATGTAAATCCTTCGCTTCGCATTGATTTCCAACCTTCTTGAAGAAAAAAAAAAACTTGAACAACCCTCTTCTGTTGCTTATTTCAATCCTCATTTCATGAAAAGGTCGCCTCATAATTATCTTGCGATTTCTCCACTTGTCTCGTGTTATGTTTTTTTTTTTTTTTTTTCATATATCTTGTATTTATTCATTCTATCTTTGAGATTGTTCTGTTTCATTCTTAAGGATATTTATTAACCCATATTTATATGTTCTTAACTGGCAATCAAAGTAATAAAATTATGTGGAGCAGATAAATGAAAGTCATGGAGAGGCACTTACTTAAATAAAGGTAAATAAAATCAAGAGCAACGAAAATTAGTTCAATAACATATTAGAAAATACGTCTCTGGCTACTTATCGAATGTTAAAAGTATTTATTATCGAAATGAATATTCTTCATAAATGTATATTTTAAGTTTTTTATTTTTTATTTAATATGGAGAGCTTTTGATTTATAAATACAGTTATTTTTTTTTATTTATAACATAAACTATATAACGGTATTTTTATAATCCAGCATATTATTGTGAAAAGTAAAATTTTCTCACGTCAAAATAGTATTATGTTAGTATTGCATCCGATATCGCAAGTTGGGATCTGAAAATTGCCGCAAGCCATTTTGTTTCGTCCTTTTGATTACCAGGTTATTTCTAATCGGATATTATGTCAGCATTTCTGACAAATTAATAAGATAAAAGCGAAAAAGTCTTCAATTGAAAATCTTCTTAATAATAACAGTCACGAGATTTATTAGATAAGGTGGTCTGGTGTAATAACGCCAGGCAGGGTAATATCGCCAAGTGCTAATATTTTGCATAATTATGAAATAATCTGGTAAATGACACCCATGTGCTCTGCGCAAAAGGGTTTTGAGTCATATAAATCGCAAAAAACAGCTTCAAGTTAATTTGTTTCATTTTTAGGTCTTATTGTTTTTACAAGCAACTAAAATTAACGCTTGATCTAAAATTTCGAGGAAAGTTCTGTGATGTGAAGACTATCTTTTTTATCCGGAAATACTTTGTTAATTACATAAATTTGTAGTACATTTCATGGTCTTTCAAAATGTTGTGGAAGATTTTGGATATCTTCCCGAGATAATTTGTAATTTAAAATGTACAGCGCAATAAATATAACGGGGTGATAACGCCAATCCTTGGCATTAATACCCCGGTTGATTCCCTACAGTGGCTGAGCTACATCCTAAATACTGATTCAAATAAACGCAGTTAAAACTGTGCAATGTTTCTAATAATTCTATTTAAGCTGTCCTTTTTAAGCAAAAATAATCTCACGGTCTGATATTCTTTTGCCTGACCCCCCCCCCCCCCTCCACACACACGCACCACACCTTTATTTTTCTCACACTTTCACAAAAAAACTGAACATTTTCAATTGCTTAGAATGCAATTTGTCAATTTCTAAGTTTGTAGAGTTTGTATTTTTAGAATCTGGCAATCTACATGCAATTATTCCATCTTATTTCATAGTTTTGTTTGCATGGCGTTATTACCCATATAGGTGGGTAATAACGCCAAATAGCATTGGTTAAGAAATCGCGCCATTACATTTTATGAATACATATCTGTTAAATTAATTTTTTTATATAGATAGTCAATGAGTTGCTGTATCAAATCATATATTTGTTTGAAAAATACAAACTAAAACTGAGCCGTGAAAATTGGTAGAACCTTAACGTGGCGTTATTACCCCAGGGTACCTTACATTACAGAAATCATTAACAGCCGTATCATAATGGAAATCTTTCCCGCCAAACCCATAAATTTATAGAAGACGAAAATTTATTTATTGATATTTGAAAACATTCCCAAATGATAATCAACATTTTCCCTATTTAGACAGCAAAATATTTGTAATTATTTATACCAGAATACGAATTTATCAGGTAGATTACATTAATGAATTTTTTAACAAAATCTTTGAGTCACTTCAGCAGTAATTTTGAATCCTGTGTTTGCAGTAGCCCTGCTTTGTGCAAGATAATGCATGTCCGGATAAGAGTATTTGGAATATTTCGCAAATCCATTCCATTCTCAACCAGACGGCAGGCACCAGGGTCACATGACCTACTAGATAATTAATATTAAAAATATTTTTTCTTGTTCTTTTAGTTAGTTAGTTTGATGTATTTCTTGAACGCAGCAGTAGACTGCATTTTTCGTTGATCTTCAAAAAGTGGAAGAAAACAAAATATTGTTTCAATTTTTAAAGGAAAATGTTTCTAGACATTTAATTGTAATTTAGAATCATGACTTTTAATTAAGCAACTAAATGTATTCATCTATAACTATATAAGTAATGTGCATAATGTACATTTCGATTTAATAATAATCTATGAAAAGTTGTCATGAAGATGTTTATTTACAAATGGTGCTCACAAAACTTGACATAATACGTGAAATTAAATAAGAAATCGTGAATTTATCAACATGCTCTCCCACTACTTTTTATCAATTGAGACATAACGTGAAATTTCGTGGAATACAATAATATCTGCAATAGAGTAAAATATGCCACATATCTGAATGCACGGTATATCGAAGGGGTGAGTCTATGGTATTATATCATTAACAACCGTATCATGATGGAAATCCTTCTCGTAAAACTAATAAATTTATTAAAAATGATTTTTTTTTTTTTTGTCATTGAATGTTTGTAAACATTCTCAAGTGATTATCAATATTTGTCAAATTTAAATACCAAAATATTTCAAATTGGTTGCACCAGAATAAGAATGTATCAGTAGATTTTATGAATGAATATTTAATCGATATATTCGAGCCACTTCAGCAGTACTTTTAATATTTTAAGTATTTCTGTTTTCTGCATAGAAAGAAAAAAGCAATGCACAAATTTCTTTTCAAATGACAAATTTTATAAATGCGAGTAACTATTTCTTAGTGATTATCTTCAAAACGTAATGTGTAATGATTGGGAAAATTATTTATTTTATCTAGTTCTCATATTGTAATAAATTTAAATGCCGTATTTAAAAGTCTGTACATTTTAATGGGGCTTTATTTGATGTCTGTTAAATTATTTTTAGTTTAAAATTTTCATTTAGAATTTAAAAAAGGAAAGTTGTTAGAAAAGATATTGTTTGGAAAGTTGAAAAAAAAGTATGTTAAATTTACATTTTTTAAATGTTGCACGAGTTAAGCTAGTTTTGTGTTTGATATAAAAGTAGAGTTTCAGTAGGGTGTTGAATGATATATAAAAATGTATTCTTTCTCAGTCTTCCTGCAAAAAAATTAGCCTTCATTTTGTTCGCTTATCAAAAAAAAAAGCTATTACCCCTGTTTATAAGGAATATGTTCATGTATTGTGTAAATGAGTTCAGTGATGCCTTGAAAAGAATGTCATGACTTTTAAATATTAAATGTAGTTTTGAAAATCGAAAGAATGCCTTTAACTCTTTATGTTGCATATCCCATGATTTTCGCAGGCAACTTAAAAAATAGCAAAATTTGCTCAACTCACGATTTCAGTGACCTTTTTTTCATAATTTAATTCTCTATTTAAAAAAAAAAAAAAAAAAAAAAAAAAAAAAAAAAAAACTATACATATTTTAACTCTAAAATATATGTAATTTTGAAATATATAGTAAAACAAATTCGCAATTTTTTAACTTATTTTGATTTTTAATAAAACAAAGTAGAACCCGTTAAATTTTTATGAAAGAAAATGTTTAAGAAGGAACTGTTTCATACATTTGTAATAAACCTACAAAAGTAATCATGGTAAAAAATGCACTTGATATTGGTAAGTTTAACTCTTAAACAAATCATATTTAACATAAGGTTAACAAAATACAATTTGTATAAAACTCAGTTGCATAAATTGTTAAAAATAAACTTTAACGTACGTATAAGCAGTAAAAAATATTAAAAATCTATTATTATAATAAAGTTACCAATTAATGCTCTTACGCTAGTATTCGAAAATAGGAATAAAAAGCAAAATTTACTCAAGTTTGAATCAATCATAGAATTTTTTTCTCGTGATATCTATACCCGACATCATTTTCACCATCTTAAAATTTAAAAATGCACATTTCGTATCTGTATTCACCTTTTCAAAAAAAATGGTATTTAAATTTGATTATTTTCATTCGAAGTTTCGATGGTGTATTAGCTGAAACAGATATTCTTTTAAATTAAAACCGAACTTTGTAATATTTTCGACACAGCACGTATTTAAATTTCATTTTTTTTCTCTTTTAATGAGAAAATGGCAACATAAAGTTAAAGTAATCAATTTTTTCCCTCTTTCCTTTGCTTTTAATAGAAATGGAGTACTCCTGTTATCGTGATTAGAAAAGCGGTATAAAAAAACTACAAAAAAATTTATATTTCCAAAATAAATTAAGATACAACTTTCGAAGAAATTGTATTTAAAAGTAACTTTTTTTTTCTCTATGCGACGGTGTAAAAGTTGAAAATGTGCGATGTTTAGAAGTGCAAAATTTGCAGTAGCGAAAATTGCAAAACCGAAATATCATGGGAAAATGTTGCCATTTGCAAAATGACGTATGCGTTACGCACAGATACGCTTGGCCTTTATAATATAGATTAAGCAGCGAAAAGGTTAAAAGTAAAGAAGTTTCTTTGAAAATAAAAAAAAAGTCTTTTAAGAATTCAGTTTTATTAAGAATAAAAGTAGCTTCAGAATGAAAAACATATTGTTCCCCAAAAGTAGCACTCGAAACCTGGAGATAAAAATAAGTCGTATTAATCTTTTAGTCGAAAAACATTATTTTGTTTAAATATTTTTAAGGACGATAAATATCATTGAAATTAAATTATTCCTACTTGTTTATTAAATTTCTAGAAATCAGAGTGAATACTGACCCAAAACATTTTTTTATTTTTAACATACATGCATAGAACAAACAAGAATAAATATTTAAACAATATTTTGAATTTAACTTATTTTTCTAATTTTGAATTCACCAGCATACTTAAAATTTTATAGGAAATGTTAAAAGGAATGGCGATACATATCAGATAAATTTGTGAAAAATTGTTTTATCAAACTACTTTTTATTTGCAGTCTTTTAAACATGGAAGTTATTTCAAACAGCGCACTTTGCTCCTTTGCATTTTCGTTATGTATAACAAATTAAAACTGACTTCTGGACAAGGGCTTGGATGAACAAATTTTAAAACGAACTCCTTAACATTATTCATGACATGGTTTACTGAAAAAGAACATGTTGCAGAAAAGAACACTCAAGTAATTGCGGCAATGGCGTCTAATGCTTTTGCAACTTTTTTGATTTGGTTGAAATTATACTGCGTAATTAACAACATCAATAATAAACCTCAGCTTCAAATTTTCTATTCACTCTTTTCCATCTCTAAATTTGAAGTATTACTCATTATTATTATTAGTATAATTATTTTCATTTTTCCTCAGGGACATTTGTAACTTTACGTATTCGGAGTTGAAATGGGGGTAATACCTTCCTTTAACCCCCCCACATGTCATGCAAATTCTATTTAAATATTTATTTCAAGGCATCAAAAGATTTTACTCGCCGGCGGCAAATTAAAATTCTTTCTTGCCCGCATTTATCATTATTTTATGTATAACAAGTACTTTATTTACATTTTTCCTTCCTAAATAGTGAAAAGAAATTTTGAATGTATTTTTCAGTTTAAAAAAATGTGTTGTAATTCAGAGGGCATTTTTGTTGTAAACATTTTACGGAGGTAGTTTTGAGAAGAATTTAGGTATTATTACAGCAGAGTTAAAAAGAGAAAGAAAAGAAAAGAGTAAGAATCATGATTAAATTCGATGAGTAAATATGTAAAACATGCCGTTAAAATCGTACATGGTTTATTTTGTCGAAAGAGCGTGTATTGAAAACTTCCCGAAATATCAATGTTATCACACACTTTTAACGGTTTTTAACCCTTGGTACTCCGTGTCTATGCTGCAGAGACATCATCTTTCCTTGCAAAATTCTTTTTTGTCGTCAGTAATAAAGGAAAATAAAATCTGCCTTATTTACTCAGAGCATTTTTGAAATTGTGTACTTGAATAAAAAAATTTTTAAATAAAAAGAATATTACCCAGTTAAACTGATGGCATTGAGCTCACAGGCTACGCATACTAATTGTACATTACAGCCTTGTATTTTCGTTAATTCCGTTCGAAAAAAATAAAAAAGGTAAACAGCTCTCCCCTTTCTCCTTTATTATACTTAATCATTGAACCTCCTAATATCAAGGACATGCTTTATCATATAAAAAATCTATATCCAAAATTCAGAGCAAATTGGATAATTCTTAATAAAAATCCATTTAGCACTTATATAATTTAAGAGGAGTTATTCCCCTCTTTTATACTTAACCATTAAACTTCCAAAACTATTCAGAGATTTGAACGAAATCTGAAAATTCTGCTTGAACAATCCATTTATACAAATTAAGGAGAGGGGCATTAGAACCCCCGTTCCCACCTGTTTATACTTATTCAATAAACACCTAATAACAGCCACGGACTCGCCTCATCAGAATGATCCTATATTTAAATTTTGAACGAAAACTGTTAATTCTGCATGAAAATCCCGTTTATTTTAATTAAGGGGAGGGGCATTAGACCCCCCCCCATTTCCCCTGTTTATATTTATCCAATGAACACCTAATACCAATCACGGAAGTGCTTCATCAGAAAGATCCTATGCGTAAATTTTGAACAAAAACTATTATTTCTGCATGAAAAACCCGTTTATATCAATTAAGGGGAGCGGCATGAGCCCCCCGTTCCCCCTCTTATACATATCGAATGAACTCCAAAAACTAATCAGGGAAGCGCCTTATCAGGATATACCTATATACAAAATTTCAAGTGGATCCGATATTTTTATCATGAGTTATCGCGTTACGCACGAACGTACGAACACACATACAGAACGGACGGGCACATAAACTCTCAGGCTATGATAGCCTGTGAGCTAAAAACTGGTGCTGGCCAAATATGTGTAAGAGATGCCGGAGTCCGAAGGGTTAGAGATTGTTGGAAGAAAGCGAACAAGTAAATTATCGATTTTATATTATTTGGAATTCGCAACTTCCTGCTCGATACGTATTAAAGACATTTATTATTAATAATTTTTTTACGCATTACTTAAAAATTTGTATAAAATAAAAATGACGTAATGCATAAATTAAAAGAATGTGTTTTTTTTAAACTCTTCTATAATATTATGAATGACGAAAGGATCAATTCGCCATGAATGCCATAATAAACCTCTCACATGCTTTAATCGTTTTTTACTTTCTTCTATCTTCAATAGAAGAAAGTATTGTAATCGAAATTTTTTCCGACTTCCGGTTTTCGACGGATTTACACGTTTTAGGGGTCAGAGATTCCAAAAAACACGTTTTTACAAAATGTCTGTCTGCCTGTGTGTCTGTATGTCGCCATTCTACCATCAAAAAGTGTATAAAGTTATGCATAGAATTGAACCAAATTTTTTGTGAATGTTTTTGGCGATGGCAAGCAGGTCCTCCTTCAGTTTTAAAATATTCCACCGGAAGGGGGCGCTGCAATCGCAATTTTTGTGCCATTTTCAATATTGTACCGACCAAAAGTATATGAAGTTATGCATCGAATTGAACCAAACTTTTTGTGTATGTGTATGACTATGGCTAGTTGGTCCTCCCTGAATTTGAAAAAAATCCACCAGAAGGGGGCGCCGCAATAGCAATTTTTGTGCCATTTTCAATATTGTACCGACCAAAAGTATATGAAGTTATGCATCGAATTTAACCAAATTTTTTGTGTATGTGTATGACTATGGCTAGTTAGTCCTCCCTGAATTTGAAAAAAAAATCGCCGGAAGGGGGCACTGCAATATCGAATTTTATGCCATTTTCAATATTGCACCACATAAAAGTGTATGAAGTTAGCTCTAGAACTGAACTAAACATTTTGTATATGATGTTTTTTTGGTAAGGCAAGTAGGTCCTTCCTGAATTTGAAAAAAAATCTGCGTATCATTCTTTTGTCCATCGGCTCGTGCAGAGGCGGAAATTCGTTTTTACTCCGATTAATTGATTGAAGCAGAAATTTAAGATGAAAATCAAAGTTCGTAAGGTATTGGATTAAAATTATTAAGTCATTAAAATGAGTAACTATATTTTTTAATATTAAAATGTATGTATGAAATAGAAGAAAGTTTTGGGATTGGCACATCCAACTAGTTTTTTATTAGAGTGATATGTCATCACATTATTACTCTTTCTAAATTATGTTACTTACGATTTATTCATTTAATCTTCATGGGGTATCTGATGAACTTAAAAATTCAGCTAATAGACAATTCATTTTATATAAGAATACTGATAAATTACTCTGAAATCTCTTTAAGAAAAGATGTTTATGTATACATATATTTACTTACAGCGTTATATCAATTATCCAATTTCAGTGAAATAAAGAATAGAGCTAATCAAAATTTTACGTAAAGTTTATTTTTCTGTATGCGGTTATTATTAGCTTAAAAAAAATTATTTAAGATTGTTTTAAAAACACAATTTTCACTAGAAACTTTATTACATATTTAAGGACTTGTTTTTAAATATATAAGCATGACACTTCCATGCATGATAATTGCAAGTATTTGAAATCGATTGGAAATCTCCATTTTTCGCAAAATAAATTATGGAGCAACAAACGATTAAAGTAGTAAAACGATATATATGTTATAGTAAACGATTGTTATCATACGCCGCCTACTGTCAGGTTGTCATATCCCGAAATTCAAAGAAAACCCGAAAATTTCCAAACGATTAGACCGACGGACGCGTTGGGTTTGAAACCAGCACCTCCCGTCTAGCAGTTTTGATAGCAGATCCTCTCGGCCACTTTTTAGCTCACAGGCTATCATAGCCTGAGAGCTTATATGCCCGTTCGTTCTGTATGTATGTTCGTTCGTGCGTAACGCGATAACTCATGATAAAAATATCCGATCCATTTGAAATTTTGTATATAGGTATATCCTGATAAGGCGCTTCTCTGATTAGTTTTTGGCGTTCATTCGATATGCATAAGAGGGGGAACGGGGGGCTCATGCCCATCCCCTTAATTGATATAAATGGGTTTTTCCTGCAGAATTAACAGTTTTCGTTCAAAATTTATGTATAGGATCATTCTGATGAGGGGATTCCGTGACTGTTATTAGGTGTTCATTGAATAAATATAAACAGGGGGAACGGGGGTTCTAATGCCCCTCCCCTTAAGTTCTTTGTTTTTCAAGCAGAATTGTTAGATTTCGTTCAAATCTCTGAATAGTTTTGGAAGTTTAATGGTTAAGTATAAAAGAGAAGGATAACACCTCTTAAATAAATGCTAAATGGGTTTTTATTGAGAATTATACGACTTGCTCTGAATTTTGGATATAGATTTTTTATATGATAAAGCATGTCCTTGATAGTTTAGAAGGAGCAATGATTAAGTATAAAAAAGGGGAAAGGGGAGAGGTGTTTCCCCTTCTTAATTTTTTTTTTCGAACGGAGTTAACCCTTGAAAATATAAGGCTGTAATGTACAATTAGTATGCGTAGCCTGTGAGCTCAATGCCATCAGTTTAACTGGGCAACATTCTTTTTATTAGTTTTTAGGATTGAACATTTGCGGAAATCATAAAATAATACTGCATAACAACGTTAATTGTTTAGAGATTTACATCAAGCACTAAGCAGCACCAATTTATTACAAGGACTGTCTAAATATAAATTTTTATTAAATTCCTTCTTTTTGTTAGTTTTTGAGATAGAGCACTTATAAAGTTTGCCTCACATATAGACAGAGTCACAGACTCACAGTCAGATATTTTCTAAAACATGCTTTTCGGTATCCCTGATCTTTAGAACGTGTAAATCCGTCGAAAACTGGAAGTTGAAAATTTATTGAATCCAAGTAAAAAAGAAATCACTTATTTATATTAATGTTTTATTTCTTTATTTATAAAGAGAACTATCAGAGTAATCAAAAGTAAATATGTAATGATTTCCAATTTTCGTTCAGTCAGTTTTTGTACTGGGCAATTCTGTTAAAATTGGAAGACATTTTGTTTAAATTATTTTTACACATTGTGGTTGGATTAATTAATTTTCAATATACAAACTATAAATAAATAATAAAATAGTTTACAGATTTTATTATTTGTAAACTATTATTATTTATTTATTAAACCCCTATATATATGTGACATTTTAAAATAGGGAACCAGTAATATTATCTGCAAGTTTCCCCATTTTATATCGCTGGAGTCGTGGAGAGATGAAAATTAAGTAAAATAATAAACGTAGAAGCTTCATTAAACTACACATTGGCTGCTCCAAAATAATTTATTATAATGCAATCATATAGAGCGGAATATGCTCTCCCCGGAGCAGACATTCAAAAAGAAATAGTTTACGCAAGTTGTGTAAATCCGAAACATCAAAAAAAGAAAGAAAAAGAAAAAAAAATTCCATTCATCTCTGGCTTCCTCACTTAAGTCAAAAAAAAGTTTCTAGAACTTTCGATAATTTCTAACCACGATTCTTTTATGTAAACAGAACTTAATGTCTAGCGCCGAGGTTAAAAATAACAGTTTCGAATCTTCTCCAGAACGATAATTTTATTTTAAAAGATTATTTAACTAATTTATAATTGAAACCAAAATTCGAATATATTCTAGAGACGATAATTTCACACAAAAAATAAAAGAAATGAATTTATTAATACGCAATAAATATCAAACGCGAAGAAAAAAATAAATAAAAAGAATGATATTTTTGAAAAAAATGATTTTGGAATAAATTTAATAAGACTTTCTTAAAAAAAGGTTGATAAAAACAGGGAAAAAATTATTCTATTAGGAATTTTAAGGAATAAAATTTAATTAAGTTATTTTTAATTTAGAGCCATTCTTTTAAAATTTCGCGTATTGGAATAAAATGGAAATTCTTAATAGGAATGTTTTTTAAGGCGAATTATGAATTCATATCGTTTCTATAAAGATTTATAGATTAGATCTAATAACAGGATTTTAATTTAATAAGTTGAAATAAGTACGAAATAGCGTTAAAAGGAAATTAATATAGTATAAAGTCAATTTTGGCGAAATAAATTTAATTTGTAATATATATGTATGTATGTATTTATATTTTAAACAATCAGTTTTTGTCTTTACAAAATAAAAAGAGGTTTAGGAGAGGAGTATTTTTATAAAAAGTCTTTACATATTTCGTTGCATAGTTTTAAGAAAAAGACATTTTGTAATGTTTAAATCAATTGGAAGCAATGGTTTAACACATTATGTCAATTTTCAAAAAATAGTTTTTATCACATTGTGTTTAAAATTTCAATAAATTTATTTCTTGGAAAACATTTAATTTGTAGATTTTTTTATGCATAAAATTGGTATCTTTATATTAGGAAAATTAAAATGCATCAATAAATTATTTTCATAAATTATAATAGGTACCGGTTTTAACAACAACTGATTTTAACAAAGCAATTGAAAATAAAAATAAGGGACTTAAAGGTTTTTCTATTCTTGAGATTTCTTTTTATTTTGTTATCAAAAATAATTGTGAATGAGCATTATTTATTATTTTAAGTACAAATTTAACATATTATTTGCTATTTTAAAATCTCTTTAAGTTTCTACAAAAGTACAATTTAAATGTCTGGCGAAATTGTAAAGGCCATTTGTTTTTACAACTGCTGCTCGTGCGATGCGATATGTTAAACCCCGATAATGGACATCCTATTTGCAGAGTTCTTGTGAGAGAGAGAAGGATTTCTTGTGTTTACACAATCTTTTCATCTTTGATGGCTTTAAAGAAAAAGTGCTGGACGCCCTGAAACACCCTGAAAATAACGGAAGTTCGACCTAACCTGTTTATTTTCTTTACATTGAAGAATGCATTGCTTAATCCATTTTCTTTTTGTTCAAAACTACACTTTAATGCTTTACCATAAAATTAAGTATTTTTCTTTCCTGAACGGAGCTTTCTCAGAATGCTAACTTTAAAGGAAGGAGAAAAAACGAAAATTTACTTCGTTTTACTAAGCTTTTAGATCACTAGTTTACATTACGTCTCTTGTGGGAAAAAAAAAGATGAAACAATAATTAAAGTATATTCACGCGAAAAAAAACTTTTAATTAACTTTTTTTTCTTATACAAACACACAGTTTAAAGTAAGTTTTGTAATCATGTGTCACTGAACACTATAACGGCCAAACAATATTTCCGATTCTATTCCCATTTCCCTAATGTTTTAGAAATTGGTGTCGTAAAAACTGAAATATACCACAAATCGTCCGAGAGATTAGGTGTTTAATTTAATAAAATTTTAAACCATACCCAAACCATTTTCAACCAATACTATACAGAAAACAAGTTGGAAATTGCACGTGAACGTAGAAAATGAGGTGCGTTCGTACGATAACGAAGTTTTAAAAATATTCAGATCTTGCTGATATAGTAGAGCGTACTCCGGATACAGTATAGTAGTCGAAATCTTTACGTTTCTGTAAATATGCAGGAAGTAATTTTTATTACACCTCAGCAACGTATATCTTATTCATAAAATGTGAAATAGTAGAATATAATTAAAACACGCCCCAAACAATGTTTCCCTGTATAGCATTATATAGTGGAATACTTTTGTGTGGCCCTGTAATTTAATAATAAAAATTCTTTGCATCACAGATTGTACAGAATGCATATTTTAGTATATATTTCATAGATTCATGCCAATTCTATTATGTTCGAATGAGTGTAACATCATTAAAATGCATTTGAAACTTTTCCCCCATTAACCGTAATGTAACGGAATCCTTTTGATTGTCCCTGTAATTGATCTATGCATCCGATTTTCATAACATATGAAATGACTCGACAAAATTACGCAATAATTATATGTTTTAAATTTCAAACGATTAAAATGCATTTAAAACTTTTTTCCCTAATGACCGTAATGTAACGGAATCCTTTTGAATGTCCCTGTAATTGATCTATCCATCCGATTTTCATAAAATTTGAAATGACTCGACAAAATTATGTAATAATTATGTATTTTAAATTTCAAATGGTTCGGTTGGGTAGTTTTTGCGTTGTTATATGCGGACAGACGGACAGACGGACAGACAGACAGACGGACGGACTGAGCGACAACAATAGGTGCTACGTATTTACATAATTACGAACGCACCTAATAACCAAAGAAATGCGACAGTATAATACATTTTAAAAAACCCGTTAAATTTACGGCAAAAACTGCTGGCAGCAATGTTGCCAACAGTAAAATTAGACTTTTTTTTAATTACATCTAATTTTACTGGAATTTTTACGGCAAAAATTGCTGCCAGCAGTTTTTGCAGTAAATTTGCCGTATATTTTTTACAGTGTAAGTAATATATATATCGCCATATTGCAATAATAATGTTGAGGTAACGTCTCAAAATATATAACGGTAGAAGAAAAAATCAGAATTGATTAAAATATGTCGTGCAGCCGTCTCGCAATAAACTATCCTTTATCAATCTTATGCGAAATAGAATGTTTAAATATTTAACGTTTTTCTATACTTCTTATAGTATTCGACTAAAATATATTTATTTAAAATTATAAGCCGTACATCCACCATGTAAATATGCAAGTAAAAATATAAATATACATATTATGTGTCATCCAAGATAAATTAGGATCTAATTATAAAGAATAGTTTACTTCATTTTTCAATAATTTTCTTTGATGCTAAATTTAACTTTAATTGTAGAAAGTTCAAGAGTAATTAACTGCTTAATTAAACCTTTTAAATACTGAGATATACAGTGAGAAAATTTTATTTAAAATGAATTAATTAAGTTGATTTGAGAAAAATCAAATCTTGATAAAGAATATTTTTTTAATTAAGCATTCTTTATCAGAAGTCATTTCTTGTTTCTCGATAAACCATCCGGGTTGAAATC
Organism: Maratus speculifer; assembly: GCA_964019185.1. NCBI lineage: Eukaryota > Metazoa > Arthropoda > Arachnida > Araneae > Salticidae > Maratus > Maratus speculifer. The sequence continues at coordinate 359,069,267 of OZ025291.1, forward strand.
ATTAATTTTCTCTTAAAAAGAAACAATTCCTAACAAACATTTTTGATATGGAATGTAACACTTTAATGTTTTTTTTTCTTTGCAGTGAGGAAGATTTATGTAGTTTTACGAAATTAAAAATTGTCAGATGATGACAGATTTCGTCGTTTCCATTACCAAGAATTTAAAATTGTTTTTAATTTATTCCACGACGGCTACGTCCTATTTGTTAAATCAGTCGCTTAAATTAAGTAAACTTTACATCACATTATTTTTTATCATTGTAATTCATCATGATTTTAAGTTATTCGTTTCATTTTATTTAAATTAAACTGTTTCATGGAAAATTATTTGAGAAAACAAAAACAAAATTGTAATTTAACAAATTACGACGGCTAGTTGTAAAAGGATATTTTCAAAGACTCAAATTTTAAAGATAAATAAATTCAATATTTAAAATAATAAAAATAATAAACATCATTTTTAGGATTATTATATAACGAGTCATATGTTATGTACGCCGTGCATTAAACATTAATATTCCCAGACGAATGATTAAAAAAACAGTAGATTAAAGGTAGACAAATTTAACTGTTTAAAATGCGTATTTTTATTCGATAGAGTTAATCAGACTGACTTCTGAACGTCTCATCTTACGTACGACATGGATTAAACATTAATATTCCTAGACCCATCACATTTCAGTTTTACAGTTTTTGGAACTGCAAATATTTCAACTTCTTAACATCGCACATTTTTAATTTTTACACCGTTACGTAAAGAAAAAAAATGCACTTTTTAATGAAATTTGTTTGAAATCTCTATCATAATTTGTTTTCAAATTATTATTATAATTTAAGATTTTATTACTCTTTTTGTCACGATGGCAACAGAAGTATTCAGTTTTTGGACATTAAATTTGGACCAATCAGGAAACGAATAAAATAAAAAACAGAAGTATTCCGTTTTTGGATATTAAACTTGGATCAATTAGGAAACTAATAAAGTTAAATAATTTGCGGAATTAAGCGAATTAAAAGTTTCAGATATACCTTAGATTACCCAATTCTCTACCGAGAACAACAATTTTTTACAAATAGTTAATTATAGATATTTAAAAATTTCACATTTTAAATTCCAGGTTTATGTAAACTGCCCGTTCCCAAGACCACTCCTTGAAAAATTGACAGAATTCCCTACGCGTGGCTCATACATAAATACCTATACTTATTGACTTAGAAGTTTTAAAAAATAGACTATGTACTAAAAATAACAAAATGTTCTAGATTTACATACTTACATTTTTGTTTTAATTTGCGACATAATGACATTATCAAAACAACAGATTAAGTACGACATGGATTAAACATTAATATTCCTAGAACTATCACAAACAAATTTTAAATGAAATTTTAGCTTTACAATTTTTGGAACTGCAAATTTTTCAACTTCTAAACATCCCAAATTAAAAATTTTTACACTGTTGCGTAGAGGAAAAAAAATACACTTTTTAATGAAATTTGTTTGAAATATCTATCACAATTTGTTTTAAAATTATTTTTTTAAGGTTTTATTACTCTTTTTGTCATCGTGGAAACAGAAGTATTCAGTTTTGGACATTAAACTTCGACCAGGAAACGAATAAAATTAATTAAGTTGAGGAATGCAACCAATTAAAAGATTCAGATATACTTTAGATTTCCCAATTCTCTACCGAGAACAACAATTATTTTTTCCAAATAATTATTAAACGATATTCATATACTTTTTATTCATATTTTTCAAAAAAAAATCCCCTGTATGTTTCCATTATTTCCAAAAATTCTTTTACGCTTTGCGACATTTATCGCATTTTACACATAGGTCATTGCAATGATATAACAACCAGCATTTGTGAACAATCATGTAGAACTTGAACAAAAAGTACTTGTCATTAAGCAGCAAGTACTAATCGGTAAGCAAGATATTAACACTGCAAGGCATTTTTCGAATAATTCAGATTCAATAAAAAAAAAGTAATGTTTGATTAGAAATTTCTAAATCGAGAATTAGATAAATCCTGAATTTTATTTTTGTTACTAGTACCAATTATTTTGAAGACATTTTTTACAAACAAATTATCTCAAAAGAAAAAAATATCGAAGCTTATTCATTTTCTTCGATAGTATAGATGATTAAATATTAATGCAAGTGTTTCAGATGATATCTATTTTTAAAAAAAAAATTCCAAATTCACCATTCATCCAATTACACACAAATTTGATAAATGAACAGCCTTAACATTAATATTAATGCAAATATTATCTTAAAACTCTTGCTTATATACATTCAATTATACAGCTAAAAATTCTTGCATCAGAATTGATAGCATGTGAAAAACTGATATTCCAGTTTCAGAAAACTTATTAATAAATTATAAAAATTACTCGAAGTTTATTTTTAAAACCAGGGACTCTAAAGGAAACTTATGTTTTATGAATCATTTACTTTAGTTTAAGGAATATATTGGTTTTTCTTTTTTGTTTAGTTTTTAGACTTTACAGCACTTTATACACTGTTTAGTAAATATATGATTTTTATTTTCACATTTAAATTGGTATCGATTTTTTAATGTTTCTATAGATGATAAAAGATAATAATACAGTAATCCCTTAACATTCATGAGGGTTAGATTCACGAAAATATCAATGAATGTCAAAATCGTGAATGCTGAGACTGTCTTCACATGCATAAAATGTAGTTAAGTCTTTACATTTTTTTTAAATGGAGCAATTGCGCAATTGAAGCTCAAAATGAATATTTATTAAGCATTATATATTAAATTACATGCTTCAAATAATTTCAATAACTATAAACATGTTTGATTTTTAAATTAATCAATTAATTTACAGCAATGAAATTACGCTTTGAAATTCTAGAATATTTAATACGTGAATTTTCAAGTTCCTAACTAAGCGTAGAAACAACTTAGCGAAAAATGTTCAAACCAGGGATCGAACCCGTAACCCTTGGAATAGCGCTTCAAGTGCTCTACCATTTAAGCTACGAGGAGAGACCCAGCTGAGCATTTCTCTCTTCATATGTTGGAAGCTGCAACTCGCAGCGCGAGATGGAACCGTCTTCATGAGCACACAATCCTGCGGCGTAACATGAGACACAAGAAACCCAGCATCGGTAAATCACATATAAATATTTAAAAAAATAATTGATTTCTCAATTAATTTCCTGCAGTGAAATCACGCTTTGAAATTCTAGAATATTTAATATGTAAATTTTCACATTGCTAACTAAGTGTAGAACTAAATTAGTGAAAACTGTCCAAGCCGGTGATCGAACTCGACTGAATCCCCGAAGTTGGTTCTACGCTTAGTTAGCAATGTGAAAATTCACATATTAAATATTCTATAAACATATTGCATAAAATTTATTTGTTAATTCATGGTGCAAAAAATCAGTGATGTGCGATTGTTTCACAAAACAGATCTTTCGGTTTACAATTTCCTTATAAGAAAAAGTTGTAGCTTTGATTTCTTTTTTAAATGCAAGACCCCTCATCAGTGAAAAACCACATTCTATTACTTCTTCAACAAGTTGTTGTGATGTTTTTTTAAATTTCCCTGAAATGTTTCACCTACAAGAAAAACATGAAATTTCTCAAAATTTTAAAAGCTGATAAAAATATGCATACAAATAAAATAAATTACTGATCTATATTTTTCCGCAACACAAGGAATGAAGTTCTCTCAACTTCGGCGGAACAGTAATACCGAAGGCTAAATAAGTAAAGGTTCAGTGTCGCGTGGTAAGGCAATTGGTAAAGCGAAATTTTTGTATTAATTAATTAATCGCGAATAACCAAACTTTGAATCCGCAAAAGTTGAAATGTTCCACATTTATTTTTTCTCGAATAATTAAAACTCGCAAATGTTAAATCCGTGCGAATTTTAAAGAATTGCTGTAGTTATAAAGTCGAGAGAAGCTATTTTACATTTTAACACGTTCGCTGCCGATCACGCGCCAGCGCGTGATGTGGGGTTAATTTGCTGGCGCGAGAAAATCTTTCACTGATTCTTTGTTATAAAAAGTAAATAGGCTTCTGGTAAAAACCCACTTCTACAGTGCGGCATTAACTATCATCACATCTTCCCGTAAGTGGCAGCGAACGTGTTAATACATCCGTAATTAGTCAAACAATAAAACTGCCACTTTCATCAAGTCAATATTTGATGAGACATACATTAAAAAAAGTACACATTTCTTGGAGTTCTCGTGAAAAGCAAGATTTCTTTAAACATGTTTGTGCTAATAATAAAGGCGTCATGCATTTTTATGCATTAAAATAACTGCTTTATACGCACTGTATTCATAACTTTTGATATATGCGCAATATAAAAATAACTTTCCTTTTAAATAATCGGCTTCATGAACAAATTCATAAAACAAATATTTTTCAAAATTTCCTTTTACCACAAAAAATCATTTTACCTATTTTGGCTAAATTACGTTCTTTACTTTATATTTAAAAAAATCGTACTACGGAAGTATAACTTTCCTGAAGTGATTTTCTTTATTTTACGCTAGGAAAAACTTAGTTTAAACATTCTTATAAAATTTTGTATGCTTTGATTTATTTTAAAGGAAAAAACAAAACGTTTCGAAAGCGTAACTTTTTATTTATTCTTAAGTGACTTAAAATAAATTTACGTCTATAACTTGAACGCTTGTTCAGGTAAATATTTGATTAGAACTTGGATAGAAAAAAATCGAGTTTCATCATTCTTAAGTTCAAACAAATTGTTTTTTTTTTTTAATTTTTCTTTAAGGAATATGTATATAATTTCCCTTTCTTGTAAACAAGATTTAATTTTTGTATTTCGAATAACGCTTGAGTTCCTCGGCATTTATTCAAAACTAAAATGACTTGATATGAATGAAAATTGGTTTATACAATTTCCTATTTCCTTTAGCACCGCACAAAATTAAACAATAATAATAATAATTTTTTCTAGAATAACAATACAGTTATCGTTTAAAAATTATTTAAAAAAATGTTTTTTGAGTATATTTAGAAATACGTTTAGAAAGTATATTTTGAAATTCATTTAAAAAATTGAATTTTAAAGAATATTTTTTTCTATCAGAAGTTGCTTTCGAGAAGCTTCAAAAATGCGGAATCAAAGTCATCTGTCATTCCGTCAAGAAGCTCTTGAGTTATTATAAAAAACTTACAATCATTTAAATCTGTTTTGAGGGGATTTCAGCGGAATACATGGATTACAAATTCTAAACTTTAAACTTTGGGGAAAGAAGACATTTTTAAAGTCAAATGGCCGTTTTTTCTTTGTTTTTTTCTCTTTTTGTACATTTGGAGGTTTTAATTTAGTAATAAACATGTTTAAAATGTATGGAGGTGACTTTTTTTCTGCTTTTGATAGAGTGTATCTAAAACAGAAAACATAAAATCAGATTATTTTTTCAAATTTTTCACACAGAAAAATATACAGACGTTTATTTATCTCTTTTGTTACTATGAAGATTTAAACATTTCATAGTCTGATAGAAGATATTCATCTTGGATATAAAAATTGCTTTACTTTTTTTTTCATTTGTAATAGTTTATTGTCATTTTCCATCTTTGTGTTTATTTGTATATTTTGTTTTTCTGATGATGATTGAGTAAATTCAATCGAAACATGTCAAATTATTAAGATCCTTTAATGAATTTTATTAACATTTGACGTCATTTTTAGCAATTAAATATTTTAATATATATTTTGAAATGTTTTTAATGGACGTATTAGAGAACTTCAGTTTATAATCTAATTTTCCGAAAAGTTTCTCCGTACACTATTAAAAATCTACAGCATTTGTTATACAATCACACCACTACTTTTATGGAAAACAGTTACTTTACGGTATTAAGGAGAGTTCTCATTGGTAAAAATAGAGATATTCTATAAAAGTGATGGAGTGATGTACAACAAATGTTGCAAATTTTAAACAGCAGAGGTTTTGCAATGCAATAATCTATTTTCTGAAATCCGAGTATCACTTTTTCGGAAGCTACCACTATTCAGGTAAATATAAAGTAAATATTTCTCTCTCTCTTCATCTCATCCTCTATGAGATCGAATTTGTAGTGTATATGGCGCAAAGCGCCATTTATACTAACATGATCTAAGTAAATATTTTAATCTTAAGAAAACATGCTTAATAGACAAACAAAAAAAACCTTAAAAACATTAACAATTGAATTTACTTCTACATAGCTGATTTAGTGTTCAACATCGGCTTAGATAACCCGATTTTCTCGAAACCGACTCGAAAAAAATAATCAAGATCAGTTTTTTTTTTTTTTTTTTTTTTTTTTTTGTGAGTCGTGTTGGATTTTAAGTTCGGGTTTTGGTTTCTAGTTTCCTTCAGATAAAATTTTCACTAATATGTGGCGAACCAATTTTTCAATAGAAAGCCCTGAATATTTTTTAAAGGAAAATAATCATACATCTGAATATTAATGAATGTATATTTATTTATTTTTATACAAAAGAAAAATTATATTAGAGATCAAATTGAAGCCAATATTTCAATAGTTGTTATAAAATATGCATTAATTTTCCTTCATATCAAGTTCAGTTAGCTTTCAAGTTTCAATATTTTGGGTTCATATGTATCGAGTTTGTGCTGTGTTTCGTGCTGGTGATTTTTTTTTTTTTTTTTTTTTTTTTTTTTTTTTTTTTTTTTTTTTTTTATTGGAAATTTTAGGTTTGGGTTGATAACAAGCCGACATTTGTTCAACTCTAGGTTGATTGTAATTTAAAAATTATTGCTTTAGAAATTCTTTTGTAGCAACTTTTTAAAATTTAATAAATATAAATTATTTGGCAATTAATTATTACCAAACCGAAAGTAAGCCGTCCCCTCATGTATGTGATTTTTTTTCCTTTTTTGAAAAAGCGTAATTTATAAGTCCTTTCCTTCAAGTTCTATCTTCAGATGCTTCAAATGTTTTTTTTTTTTCAGGAAATTCCTTAAAGATTATTTTTTCATATCTTTTAAATGAATATATCTTATGTAATTTATTTTTTATCTAGTCTTTTTACGTATCATTGTATCAGAATAGCACTGATTCTCCGTATTATATTATTGATATTTTTCTTGATAAATATGCACTGACTTAATAGGTATATATAAGGATTTTATTTTTTATAACTTTTCTTCTTCCTTATCTAAATTAATTATTTTACATAAAATTGTTTCATCAATTTATTATTTATATGAATAAGACTCACTTTGATTTTATACAAGGAAATTTTTAAACATATAACTTTTACTTTTCTTTTGCAAATTGTGTAAATCCTATATTTTTTGTATTTCAAAATATGCTTCCCGCAATATGAGTTTCTTATTATTTTCCCAAAAATTACAATTATAAGCCCTCCTAAAAATCATTGGAATTTCCTGTATGCTGAAAGGGGGCTTACTTTTGATGTTTTACGGAATAATGTTGATAATTTTCTTTTATTTATTGTGTGTAATGATTTTATTTAAATCGTTGTTATAATGAAAGAAATATTTTTTTTCAATTGAAATGAATTATCAAGTTAGATTAGTAGCAATAAAATTTTTATTTGTAATTTAAATCTTATTTAATTTTCATACATTTAACCTGTATTTTTATTTCGGGTAAATAAAATTCTTCAATGTCGTTTAAAAGTTCTAATTATTTACTAATTAAGAACTAGTTTCATCTTCTTAATATATTTTCCCGATTTAAAAAATATAACCCACAAAGCAAAACGATGATTTTAAGTCTAGAACGAAAAAAGTTGAAAATATAGAATGTTCGAAGATTTTTTAAATGGAACATTCTTTAGCAATTAGTTCTTTTTTGACAAATTGAACTTCAAATAAAACGATTTAACGTAAAAAGATTTCCGAAGTGACAACTTCTTTGCAACTTAAAGTAATATTTTCCTTTTCAGGATATTTCTTTATTTATTTTTGCATGCGAACTTTTGTTAATAATAAAGTAGATTCCGTTATTTATGTCGCGATTGCAGCCTTAAAATTATCCAGTAAGATTACAATATATATATATATATGTGAGTTTTAAATGGATGATAAATACGATTCAAAAATTCAGGGAGTGTGGCCATTCTTGACAACAAAAGTAAGTGCCTAAAGCAAAACCGCGTGAAATATATCCTCCCAACCCTCCCTTACTTGCTCAGGTTTTTTTAGTCCTTCTCATGTGTCCGTAACACACATGCAGCTGTTACCTTCTGAAGTTAGTTACCTTTGCTCGGCGACGTAAGAAAGATGACTTGAACAGCGTTAAATTCTGTCAATGGTTAGGTAAAACACCAATGAAGACTTTGAACATGCTGAGAAATGTGTATGATGAATGTACCATGGTGAAATATAAGGTTTGGGAATGGCATCGACGTTTTAAAGAGGACCGAGAATCATCGATGATGATAAACACGTTGGACAAACGTTGCTGAGGCAAGACACTGATACTTTCTGCTTGAGAACTCACCGGCACATCGATACCATCTATTAAAAGAATCCTCATCAAAACACGCAATAATGTGCTGCCACATCGTCTCCTATTTACTGGACATAGCCCTGTGTGATTTTTACCTGTTTCCCTCAATGAAAAAACATTTACAGGGACGCTGTTTTCAGGCATCAGATGCGGTGAAAACAAAATCGCAGTAGGCCTGATGGCAGGTTGCGAAAAATTGCTTTCAGCGATGCTTCCAGAAATTATACGAACGCTTGCAGAAGTGTATAGTCGCCCAAGGAGATTACTTTGAAGGTGGATATGCTTTTGTGCTGTAAACTATTCAGGGAAATGTTTTTTACAACGTTTCACCAAACTTTTAAATCATACTACGTATAATGTTTACCTAAAATAGCTTTATAATGTATTATTAAGAAGAAATAATATTGTTTGTATTGAAAGATCACACTTATTAAAAATTTGCCAAATTAACTTCAGATAAGTTTTGAAAGCACTAAAAAATGACTGAACTAGTTTTCAATATTTAAACTAATTTTTATTATCATAAGTTTCAAATTGTACCAGAAATTTTATTTTACCCTTAATAACGATATGTATTTATTTGCCAGCTTCAAAATATAGATTAAATTATGAAAAACACAAAGAAAAAAATTTAAAAGTTTAAAAAATTATCTATCGTGTATAATTTTATTTTCTCCAAATTAAAAAGAAAAAGAAGGAGAAGAAGAAGAAAAAGGAGAATGAGAAGAAGAAAAAGAAGAAGAAGGGAAAGAAGAAGAAGAAGGAGCAGAAGAAGAAAAAAGAGAAAAAGAAGAAGAAGGGAAAGAAAAAGAAGAAGAAGAAGGAGCAGAAGAAGAAAAAAGAGAAAAAGAAGAAGAAGGGAAAGAAAAAGAAGAAGAAGAAGGAGCAGAAGAAGAAAAAAGAGAAAAAGAAGAAGAAAGAGAAAAAGAAGAAATTTTACTCTTAACACTCGGAATCTTTTTGGATAGATAATATTTTAATAAATCAAAATTTTTGAAAAAATGTGGCTGATATATCAAATTAGAGCATTTTCGGGATGTGGAAATATATTCTTATGAATGTGATTTTGTTAATGGCTATTATAGGGGGGAAATATTCGCTATGTCTCTTGCTTTTACTTATGAAAGATATTAAACAATTCCGAACGAAAATATGTTTTACCCATTTATTACCAAATATAGCACTACTAATACGTTTCTTTGTTAACAGGGGCATACTTCTTTGGTGCTCTTATTAACGGTCATTGCACTTTTACATTTAAATTACTCTAGTCAAGCTCAAAACCATGCCTTAAATATTCAACTCATAAAATGCATGTTCAGTGTAATTTCATTATAAGTTAATAAAAGTTAGTCCACTGAGTGACAGTTAGCTTCACAGCGCATCTTTAGAATTTGTTTTAAATTCTGATTCATTGAATCAGTTTAGTTTAGTTTCGATAAAGATAATAGCTTTCTGGATACAGAAAGTGTTTTTGCTTCTATATTACTCTTTCATTTTTATCTTCGTCGAATATTGACTATAGATTATTTTAATATTTAATTTATTTAATCTGAAATTATTTTACAAGGAGGTGATTAATTTGAATTTTGATTTGAATTATTGAACTCCCATGCTTTAAGAATGAACTATGAACTGTACTGTTTTATGTATTATTACTGTGAAATTTATATTTTGTCTATTTTAAAATAATTATGAAAAAACGTTGTATGACATCATTTTAAACTTTTAATCATTATTTTAAATTATTTTTACACTTTCAGGGTAAAATGTATACTTTAAGATTCTTCAACTGTTCATTGTAGTTTCTTTCCTAAAAATCTCATTAAAAACAAATTTCTCCTTTGAAAGAATAATACTATCTCTACCAGGAACCAAAATGGTGACAAATATTAAATTGTGCCTCATTTCGTTTCGATTAAGGATCACAGTTTAAAGTACAAAAGCATGTAAAATTACAGAAAATGATTTTATTTTAAACCATACATCAAACAAATTCTTCGACACATCGCCAAGAAAAGACATATAAATGTTATTTTTATAAGTGAAACAAATAACAGTCTGGGTCTGCATATTGCGAATATTTGTCAGTAAATAAGCATTGCATATATCATTGACTTTTCGTAGCCCAAGAATCCACATTGAAACAAAAAACTGTTACACAAACTTAAAGTTAAGCAACGGTTTCAAATTCAAATTTAAAATAGTGAAAGAAATAGGCATCAAAGAACGATAACATTTCACCGCAATCTGGAATTTATTCGAGACATTGTGCATAAAAAACATGATTTAGAGATATTACACAATGTTATCGATATTGATACTAGAATTCGTTTTATATTTAAAAATTATGTAAATTTTGTTAATTTTACTTATGCACAATAAATATATTTTCCCCAAACTTTAAATGTAAAAATTTATAGATAATATTGAGATTTATCTTCAGCTGCTTTTGAATTTGAATTACCAGGTATTCAATTCAAAATTCCCTCGCGTCGAGAATCATGAAAAGTAAAGCTAGAAAGTTTAGAAAGACATTCCCTTTGCGTTAACATCTGACAAACTTCGAAGACAGTTTTAAATTGCAGAATTGCCCCGAGAGAAAAAGTTCCAGATTTTCAAAATAAATAATTTGAAAGAAAATTGACTGAAGATAAAGACAAAAAGACATATTCTGATCAAAAGTTCTTTTAGGAAAAATATTTTATTTTATTGTTTTACTATTAAATAAATGTTACAATATTTTACGAATGTGCTAAAACATTTTCATGTCATTTTAAAAAAGAGGTTTTAAAAAAGAATAAGGGTTTTTAATTTAATTTAATTGTATTTTTGTTGTTCACTATCGTTTTTGCTGAACGCACCTTTTACAATATTATGATTTTATTTGTGCGTGTGTGTCAGTTTCATTTAAAAAGCGCTAGGAATTATTGTTTCATTCAATATCCAGTAAAATTATTGCAGGGTTCTTACGCTGTAGGAAAACAAACAGAAAAATTGTTGTAATCTTGTAAAATGTAAAATAACTACAAACGAAACTGTACAATAGCTTCTTTATTCTTGTCAACATTTCCAAAAAGCGTTCTTTATCTATATAAAAATCCTGTACTAATGTATTTCATCAGTTTGAGAAAACATTTTAAAAAAGGAGGTTTTAGGAGGGAAAGGGAATATTTCGGAGAAGTTTTATAAATCAGTTTTTCATATCAAAATGAAGGGGTTTTTTTAATATTGCCAATATCCAAGTAGATATTTTTATGTTCATCACACATATTTTGCAAATAAACGCGACAAACAATTTAACTAATATTAATACTAATATATTTATTTTTAATATTGCGCATATAAATTCTATTATATACGTAAAAAATATTCGATTGAAAATTAATAGTTTCCTATAAACGAACATCAACGTTTGATAATGCTGACAAATATATAATAAAAACTACTTGGAAACAATTACAGCAGCAAGTGTTTCCTTTTTTAAAAAAATTCTTTAAATCTCAAAGATATATTGATTTCTAAAGCTTTATGCTGTCAGTCCGCCTGTCTGTCCCTCTGTCTACATATAATAGAGCAACAATTGCCCAACCGATTCGTTTAAAATTTAAAATATATACTTTTTGCATAGTCATTTTAAATTTTATGAAAACTGAATACATAGTTTGATTACAGGGATATATTCTGTTTCATTACGTCCAATAGGAAAAAATAGTTTCAAGTTTAAAGATGTTATACTCTTTCGAACGTAATAAAATTGATATGTATTTATGATGTATATATTAAAAGATACATTCTGTTCAATCTGTGGTGCAATCTGTGGTGCAAAGAATATGTTTTATTAATTTACAGGGACATACAAAAGTATTCTATTACATTGTGGTACAGGGGAAAACATCGTTTGGGGCGCGTTTTAGGTAGCTTTCATTACAAAAAGTAACAAGTTGGAAATTGCACGTAAAGCGTAGCAAATGAAGTGCGTTCGTTGATAATGAAGTTTTAAAATATTCAGATCTTGCTGATATAGTAGAGCGTACTTTGGATACAGTATAGTGGTCGAAATCTTTGTGTTCCTGTAAATATGCAGGGAGTAATTCTTATTATACTTCATTAACGTATATCTTATTCATAAAATGTGAAGTAGTTTAATATAATTAAAACACCTCCCAAACAATGTTTCCCCGTATAACATTATTTAGTGGAATACATTTGTGTGGCCCTGTAATTTAATAATAAATATTCTTTGCATCACAGATTATAAAAAATGTATTTTTAGTACATATTTCATAGATTCATGTCGATTCTATTATATTCAAATAAGTGTAACACCATTAAAATGCATTTGAAACTTTTTTCCCCATTGACCGTAATGTAACGGGATACTTTTGATTGTCCCTGTAATTGATCTATCCATCCGATTTTCATAACATTTGAAATGACTCGACATAATTATGTAATAAATATACGTTTTAAATTTCAAACGATTAAAATGCATTTGAAACTTTTTTCCCCATTGACCGTAATGTAACGGAATCCTTTTGATTGTCCCTGTAATTGATCTATCCATACAATTTTCATAAAATTTGAAATGACTCGACAAAATTATGCAATAAATATACGTTTTAAATTTCAAACGATTAAAATGCATTTGAAACTTTTTTCCCTATTGACCGTAATGTAACGGAATCCTTTTGATTGTCCCTGTAATTGATCTATACATCCGAATTTCATAAAATTTGAAATGACTCGACAAAATTATGTAATAATTATGTATTTTAAATTTCAAACGATTCGGTTGGGTAGTTTTTGCGTTGTTATATGCGGACGGACAGACAGACAGACAGACGGACAGACAGACAGACAGACGGACAGACAGACAGACGGACAGACAGACAGACGGACGGACTGAGCGACAACAATAGGTGCTACGTATTTACATAATTACGAACGCACCTAAAAAGCTACCTATTAATAATATTAAACTATATCACATTTTATGAAATAGATACATGTTGCTGAGGTTTTATAACATGTTACTGTTTGTATAATAGAAAGCAAATAGCATATACAGAGACAGACAAAAGTTTTTGGCTACTATCCGAAGTACTGTTTACTATTACATATATACCTGAATACTTTTCGTTATAGTACGAACGCACTTTAATTGCTATGCTTTATGTGCGTATTCCGACTTGCTTATACTTAGCTATGGCAATATTTATAAATGTAACTTTTCATATATGTAAAAAGTGTTATTTATATTCTAAATTTTCCGAATTTGTTGACATAGAACAAACGTTTATTCTCTTTTCCACTAGCATATGCATTATTTGTCATATTAGATTAGAAAAACAGAAATCGATTATATAAAATATTCGTGACCCTATTGGAATTTAAATTCTAAAAGTTAAAAGTAATTTGCGAGAAAGCACGATAATTTTCAAATAATTTTAAACCTTAATCTTGAATGTTGTCGAAATGATACGCATAAAAAGACTGGTTCTTAGATAACGTGTAAAAGTATCGATACTTATATTAAAAATCCTATTACTATTTTTTTATGAAGAAACTTTTTCGTTGCGATAACAAATAAAATTCTTTTCAAAATTTAAGTCTAAAAATATACAGAGCATGTTAAGATTTACTTTTCACTACTTTTGCATTTGAACTACCTGATATTCAATTCGAAATTCCCAATTGTCGAGAATCATGAAAAGCAAAGCCAGAAAGTTGAGTACGAAATTTCCTTTGAGCTAACAACTGATAAACATCGAAGACAGTTTTAAACTGCATACATTTTCCTCATAGAAAAAAGTTCCATATTTCAAAATAAATATTTAGAAAAGGAAATGTTACTAAAAGCAAGAGACTGAGAGACATTTCCCAGTTACAAGTTATTTTAAAGGAAGTATTTTACTATTCTTATTAGATAGCTGAAGCAATATTTTTAAGACAATTTTAATACGTTTTCCAACTTATACTATTTCAAAGGAATATGTTAAAAAAGGTAATTTCTTTTATTTTCTTTTATTACTTTCTGTTACTTTTTTATTTTCTTTTTTAGCTGTATTTTTTTTTTAATTATTCATGCCTTTCTACTCTTTATTAGGAATGCAGCTTTGTCAGTATCTTTTAGGGGTTTTTTTAATTAATTTTAATTATTTTTAAAAAGCATTTTTCATTAATCACATAGAGCACATTTTTTTTTAATCAAGTGTTCTGAAGAAACAATTTTAAATTATTATTTTTTTATTTAATATTTCAATTAAAAATTAAGTAAAATATATTTTATATCCCAATTTGTTTTTGGGGTTTTGCGATTGGTCGGAAATCTTATGAAAATAATTGCATTTTTCTATAAAACCGTGTAAATGTATTGATCTAATTACAGATTTAATAGCGTATTCCTCTGTTTTTTAAATTTATTTTTCTTCTAGCCGTAACATAATAGAGTGATAATTAAAATGTGATTAAGAAATAGCCAAATACTTATTCATTTATAGACAATGGAATGTTAAGGAGATTTACAAAATTTCTTTATATGTAGGCTTTATAACTTTATTGTAGAAAACTGATTTTATGCATGCTGTAAATATTTTATAAAGTTAACTTCATTTGAAATATTTAATAATAAGATTCATAAATTACTGACCAATGTTAAGTAATATCTTTAAGATTTATAAAACAGCGTGATTTAGTTTAAACTACAGATTTTTCGGTAAATATTTAAAAAACGCAAGAAAAGGTAATGCATTTAAAAAGTATTTAAATATGTATTCACACTATGAATTTCTTGTTTTTAATTTCAGTCAACCAACGCAAACAAATAACAAATAAATAAACACAATCTCATAGTCGTTGATTTTTGTTGTGAACTCTCGATGAAATTATATAAATTGCTTATTATCCACGAAATTTTTTTTTATTAAATGCTGTTACAAAAAAAACGCAAACTGATAAAAATACGAGCAAATTTAAGTGCGACATTAAAGTAAAGCTTGATTTATCATGCTAAACTCTGCAAGACGCAATAGACCGGGCAGCAAAGACAATCACCTCGTGTTCACTGCTGAAATTCCAGAATTATATAAAACTCGATTCTCATACTAAAACTCAATTGGTTTTTCAAGTCATATCTTAGTATAAAATACCTGAAAACTCCATATTAGCGGTTGACTCATATGTTTACCACTCTGTTTTCCTGCACCCGAAATTATTGAAACATGGACATCTAGGAACAAGAAAACATCATGATAAACCTACGAGTGAACAGTTTAAATAAGGTTTTCAAGGTTTTTTCAGCAAGATATGACTTGATAGACAGATTGCGTGCTAATATACGAATCAAGTTTTAACTAATTCTGCAATTTTAGCCGTAAACTCGATGAGATGATTGTCTGTGCTGCCGCTTTCCTGTACATATGCTCTTTACATTTATTTTAGTTTACTACCTTACATTGCTCTGCAACAGAGTTAAAATTCCTATTCCCTGATTCCGTAGCTAGTTTTTGATTTTTTCCAACACGTCTTGTTTGGAGATATTTGCCAGACTGTTTTTTTTATGTTATTACTTCTGCGTCAGTTGCTTCTGAAAAATGTAGCAGTCTGCATTTACTGTCTCTTTCCAAATTATTAGACGCATTCCTTGTGTAGAATCACACACTATATAACCAAAGGTGACCGGCCACTTGCGATTTTGAACATTTTTTAAAAAATATCTAGAAAAAAACACGAGGAATTTTCCTGAAACTAAAGGTTTTTAATCAGATGTTAAGCGTGCAGGTCATATATTAGAGCGAAGAATTTTTTCCGATACTCCATAGGAGACAGTCAACAAACTGAAAAAGAACGAATATCGTTTGGATAACCCTGTCAAATTTAATGCAGCAAAATAGTTTAAACTGTAGATTATGATTAGGTGGCTTTTTTTAATAAACTGTTTTCATTTTTGTGTAGGTAGCATGCATACTCGTAGAGAAATTAAGGTTTTTATGAAAACAGTCCCATATTTTTCCAAGATTTTTGCTTATAATTTGCCGAATTCTTAACATAAAACAATGTTCTTTTCCGAAAAATATAGCAAACAATATTGCACACATTACCCTGTAATCAGAATTAAATAATAATAAATATTGTATGAAAAAAATGCACTTTTGCTAAATAATTTTTCACTGTGCATGCGTGAACGCTATCGAAATTCTATTTCTATATTAAGTTAATTAAATGTACAGAGTATCTTTTGTTAAGGTCTCAGAATCATAACATGAAATTTTTTAAAGTGATCGTCGATAGAAAAAGCTCAAAATCCGTTGTTCCCAAAATGAAGCAAAAAAAATGAGAGGTTGTATCCAAATATAGTATTACGTGCCTTATTTAATATTCCATATTGACACTAATTAATAATCAATGGGTATACGGATGCAGGCCCTCATCTTTTTGCTTCATTTTGGGAACAACAGATTTTGAACTTTTTCTATAGACGTTCACTTTAAGAATTTTCATGCTATGATTTTGAGAGTTTTACAAAAATTGCTCTATACGTTTAATTAAGACTTTTACGGATATTTTTCAGACTTTTACAAAAGTTTCTCTATATATTTAGCTAACGTAATATGTAAATGAAATTTCGATAGCGTTCGCGCATGCGCAGTGAGAATATGCAGCAAAGATTATATTTTTTTACGATTTCCGTAGAGTAAAAATTACAGTTGGAAAAACTTTTCGTATCCATTTCTAATCTAAACATAAAAAATTCCATCTTCAAATCTGCGAAATTCACAGAGTTATGGTCGTTTAAAGAATTCGTCGGATTTTAAATGATTAGACACAAATTGAAATGTTATCAATTCAGAAACATTGTTACTTTAAAAGTTTTAAGCAACATGGAAAAAAATATTTATTGAGTTAAAATTTTGATTTTTTTTTTCTTTTTTGTGATGGTTAATTTTCCTATTTCAAAAGCTCGAAAACAAGAAAATCTATTTCGGAATTCCGCAAATCACATTTTTGTAAATGTTCTTTCTAAAGTATTGATTTTTTTGCATAAAACTTACTATGCAAATGTTTTACACATTTATCTTTAAGAAATGAAAATAAGGATTTTGGATGTTTAATGTTTCGCGATTAGTTGAATGCATGACATAAATAATATGAATGCCACACAGGATAATAAATTTTTGGTGAATGGTATTTAAGTGCTATGTGAATTTAAAAGGAACTTTCTATGACTATGGGCAGTGTAGATCTTGTTTCGCTTCTAACTAAATAAATTATATTCCTGTTATTTTGTGAAATTTTAGATGCATAATTATTATAAGATGCATACTTCAAACGTTTTACTAATTAACTTATATACTCTTTTAAATATTACAGAAAAAACTAATAATAAAATAATAAAGTATTTAAAAAATATTTTTTTTGTGTGTATGTGATAATACTTCCCCGAAGATTAGTTGCTTATTAATGATGTGATATGGATTAGCTTAGTATTTGAAAATATCTATGAATCTACTGTGTATAATGGTACTGATATGCATAATAATCCGTCTTTATTTTAACCAAGTGCATGTTTATACTAATTCTTTAATGATTTATAAAGAAAAATATTATTATTTACAAAAAGAGAACTAAATAAAAGACACTTTCTAATGTCTTAATTTTATTTTAAAAATAATGGTATAAATTTAAAATTCATAGTTATTAAACAAAGTCAAAATAATTGCTAAATCATGAGGAAATTTTAAATAAGGTCATTAAATGAGAAAAATATATACATATTAAAGTATCAAAACAAAGTTCTTTAAAGAATCAGAAATTATATACCTGGTTGTAATTAGTTTTATCTTATCATCGTCTAATTTAAAAGCAATTGTGTGAAATAATTATGTATCTTTAAGATAACAGCTTACGTGACTTCTTGTTCGATTTACATTAATACGAGAAAATCTTTTTAATATGCACAATAAAGCGGTCATCATAAAGCTATATTTTTTAGTACGGCATCATAAACGCTTATCTCAGCTTCCAGTAATTTTCGAACTATTACACTGATTATGAGCGCCTAGATTTATTCTTGTGTATTTTCAATCTTGTCGTACGTTTGATAGTAATTTAAACCATTTACATGCGTTAATTTGTAAAAACATAATAAGTATTTTACTGATTGTTTTATAAGCATTTTACTGTGGATTATATATTTCCTTTCAAATAGTACATTTTCCTAACAATGAAGGAATAATACATTAATTTTGGACTTTAAAAAATATATATATTTTTTAAACAATAGTATTCTAAATAGTTTTTAATAAATTATATTAATACTATATTACAAAAGTATCTATGAAATTGCAAATTTAAGTGTTTGGGATAGATGTTTTTCATCGCGCAACTACTTGACAAAGCTTAAGTGTCAAACTATTTTATCCAATCTAGGATATATGTGCATTGTCCTTAATAAAATAAATATTATTTTATTTTGAATTTAATTTGATGTTTCGAAATATGGTTCGGAATAAGGAAAAATCTAATTTATTGGATTTAGAAACAATATAATTTATTACTGGCCATGTTATAACTTTTTTTTTAAAGAATGGCACAAAAGATTTTTGCAAATGCAATCGGTAAGCGTCAACAAAATCAACAAGTTGGAAATTGCACGTAAAGCGTAGCAAATGAGGTGCGTTCGTTGATAACGAAGTTTTAAAATATTCAGATCTTGCTGATATAGTAGAGCGTACTTTGGATACAGTATAGTGGTCGAAATCTTTGTGTTCCTGTAAATATGCAGGGAGTAATTCTTATTATACTTTTCATTAACGTATATCTTATTCATAAAATGTGAAATAATTTAATATAATTAAAACACCCCCCAAACAATGTTTCCCCGTATAACATTATTTAGTGGAATACATTTGTGTGGCCCTGTAATTTAATAATAAATATTCTTTGCATCACAGATTATACAAAATGTATTTTTAGTACATATTTCATAGATTTATGTCGATTCTATTATATTCAAATGAGTGTAACACCATTAAAATGCATTTGAAACTTTTTTCCCCATTGACCGTAATGTAACGGAATCCTTTTGATTGTCCATGTAATTGATCTATCCATATGATTTTCATAAAATTTTAAATGACTCGACAAAATTATGCAATAAATATACGTTTTAAATTTCAAACGATTAAAATGCATTTGAAACTTTTTTCCCCATTGACCGTAATGTAACGGAATCCTTTTGATTGTCCCTGTAATTGATCTATCCATACGATTTTCATAAAATTTGAAATGACTCGACAAAATTATCCAATAAATATACGTTTTAAATTTCAAACGATTAAAATGCATTTGAAACTTTTTTCCCCATTGACCGTAATGTAACGGAATCCTTTTGATTGTCCCTGTAATTGATCTATCCATACGATTTTCATAAAATTTGAAATGACTCGACAAAATTATGTAATAATTGTGTATTTTAAATTTCAAACGTTTCGGTTGGGTAGTTTTTGCGTTGTTATATGCGGACGGACAGACAGACAGACGGACAGACAGACAGACAGACGGACAGACAGACAGACGGACGGACTGAGCGACAACAATAGGTGCTACGTATTTACATAATTACGAACGCACCTAAAAATGCCTTTAAAAGATTGTAAAAGATCTATAAATGTTTCTGATAAATATGACAGCATAGAAGAAAGGTATCTAGATTCTAGAAAATTACAAATGTGAGGTAATTTAGAAAAATATAATATAACGAAATTACACAATACACGAACGAAATTACACGATAATCTTTTCAGAATTATTAATGATTTCAATTTTTTTTTCAATTTTAGAATTATTACAAAGTAATTTATTCTTAAAACACATAATTATTTATAATAACAGTTTCTTTTGCTGACACTAAAATTTTCACATTCAACAACCTTACTTTAGAGACAAACATGTTAAATAAACAGAATATGCATTAAATTATCTCTTGCACGTTTATTTTACACTGGCGATTTTTTTTTTAATTAACAGTTAATTGCATTCTGAAAATAGATATTCCTGTTTGATAACATTGATCGATAAACTATAAAACTACGTTCACTGTATTTCCGAAAAGTTTTGGTACAAAACAAAATTTTGTTTCTATAAAGAATACTCCCTAAAATAAATTCATTTCTATGCATTTTAACGAAACCTTTTTTAAGTCGTGAGTAACTCAAATAAAGTTAAAATGTTTTTTTTCTTTTGTGGTTATTTTATATTGTCGTAAATTAAGAGACTTTTTTTTTACAAATTAAAAATATTTACCGACACTAATGACTTTTACAGCAGATAACAAAAATTAGTATAAAAATTTTTATCAACAAGTACACTATCAACATCTTCTGTTTTTGATGCTTAGTCATTTCACCGCTTTTATAAAAAATCTCTATTGTGACTAATGAGAATGCTCCATAACATCGTCGAGTAACCGTCTGCCATAATAACAGTGGATTGAATATGCAGCAGAAGTTGGAGATTTTTAACATAGTAATTGTTTTTCAAATTACAATCCTGAAAAAAAAACTTTCTAACTAAAATGAAAAAGTTAATAGAATTTTTAGAAAAAAGATTATAAATGTACTAGATGTAAGAAATAAAATTATACTAAACGTTATCAACATTAGTTTCACGTGTAGTACTCTCATAACGTAATAATCACGTGTAGTAACGTCACATAAATATATTTACAATAATGCATTGAAAAATGCATGCTTAATTACGGACTAGAATGTTCTTCAAAATTGTATTTGTTGTCTTTAAGTTTAGAAACCATTAAAATCAAATTCTGGTAGTTTAATAAGTAAAAATGGAATTTGTTTGCAAAAATAACATTTTTTTTTTTTTTTAATTCTCTGAAAATGTTTAAGTGGCTGATGAGCGAATTTCAAACAATATTAATCTGTGACGAATTACTTACCTTCGAAGACAACTTAAATATTGAATCTAAACATACCATGCATTTTTCGGTAATTGATAATATTTCATTACAATGATTAACTAGATTTCATCAATGTCAAAATATCATCAAAATTATTAATTACTATTAATCGCCTTTCGTTTTACTGTTTTCCCTTTTCGCTTTTCCGTTACCAAATTTACTGCAAATGACAATTCTCTTATTACACTTACATTATGATACATTAAGATCCTCTTTTTTAAGCCGTTTTAAAATTAATTAATTTATTATACTTTCATGGGGATACTTTGAAATTTTTTTTTCACTCCAATTTACGATTAGTTGATTTATTACACTTACTCGGGGATACTTTGAGATTAGCTTTACTCACTCCGTTTTTAAATAAACTAACACAGCAAAAATGATATCTTTCACATATTCGGTGCTTTACGAAAATTTAATTACTCCTATTTTCAAATTAAAACCTTGGTGTTCCATCAAATTAAATAATTTAATAGAACTATGCTTCGGCTATTACTTACTATAAGGTAATCTGTGAGGTAATTAGTGATTAAAAAATCATTTATAATTTGTATTTGCATAAACAATTTGTCATTTTCTAGTTTAAAGTCATCACTTTGGTAAGAGTTATGTATACACCAACATATTTCCAAAATAAAATTGAATTTATCAACATGTTGATTTGTTACTGTTAACGATAAAAAATTTCAAATTTAACAAATAAATATTTTCATTTTTTAATTATAATTATTAACAGAAAAATCTAATTAATTTGCGTAAAATTATTAATTTAATATTATTGGTTTTTTTATCATGAATTTTTTAATGGTTATAATTACTTACGTAAAGGATAAAAGAAGTAATAAAATTTTCAAAATCGTGTCTAATAGATGTTTTGAAAATTTAAGAAAATAATATATGTACGTCAGAAGTAATTAAAAAAAATAAATTAAAAAGTAATTAGTTTGTTTATCTTTCAGCGAATGTATGTGAACAATGCTAATGAAATATAAGTATTTATTAGTTAAAGGGGAAAATAGCAACGCTTTCAACATTAAACAGGACAAATATCACTCTGTCGCGGATAAAAATGGTCTTTAATTAGGCATTATTCCATAATCCATTTAGGTATCAATTTATGACCTTTAGATAGTTGTAATAATGTTACACAATATTTAAAATCCGAAAGAGGTGTTTTTGATAGAAAAACTTTGTAATAAATAAAATTCAGAATATCATAACATTGTAAATTTTGGTTGCAAAAACCATATTTTTTTTAATGATCTTCTAAGACTCATGTCAACACAGATATAAAACATCTTAGAATTTTTATTGTTATTAGACACAAAATGCGCATTTTTCGGTTTTTAGTTCCAGGTACGGAAAATGATGCAAGAAAAATAAACCATTGAAACATTAATAATTTATTTTAATATGTACACCTAAATGTTAAAAAATGTCCCGTATAAAAAACTATACCTTATTTTTACGCATTAATAATTGCGAGTATGTTTTTACCGTCGCCATTTTAAATTATAACCTATATTTTATAGTATCACCAATTATAATACGTTTAAATTCCATCAAATCCCCACTTCAAAAATTTAGTTTCGGTGTTGTATTTTAAAACTCATTCTGTTTGCAGCTATTCTTTCTAGACAGTGTTTATTTCATATAAAAATAAATATCGATTTTTTAAAGTTATATTACATTCTAAAATTCAATTTTTTATGTTTATAAAAAAAAAGCTTTCTAACACATACAAACTATTTAGCATTAAAAAAGTTCGACTACTTAATGCTTTTAAAAAACCTTTTCTTTCTTTTTTTTTTTTTTTTTTTTTTTTTTTTTACTTTAGTTCTTTCTTGTCAAATTTAATTTATTTCATACTGTTAGAAGTAAGAAAATGTTTTGTTAAAACAAAAAAATTAAATAAAATTAAATAGAAATTACACTGTAGCTATGAAGTATGCAGAAACTCCTGATCAATAGACGCTTTTAAGATTCTGAGGTAAAAATATAATGTTTTTCTTCGAGTTTTTAAACTGTTAATTTTTTCCGATAATTCAAAAACTATTTTCGATGTTTTTTTATGAATAAATCTAAAAAGTTACATTTTAAAGCAGAACAAATAATACCGTGTTGCACATGTCAAACGGAATGGATTATACAAATTTTGAAATACCAAATTGATAAAAGTTACCTTTTCTAAAAATAAAAATAAAAATCCAAATAATATTTAGACGGTTTTTAGAAACATTCTATCTGAATAAACAAAATGTCCAATTAAAAATTATTCATGATATTAGACTAGTTTAAAAAATAAGTTAATGTTAAAATCATGCATTTAAAAAGGTAAAAGGAATTTGTTTTGTATTTTCTTAATTGGAATTATATTTTTTAGAGTATTTCAGTTTAAAATATTTGAAGAAGTAAAAAAGAATAAGACGATATCTAAAATAAATTGTTGATTATTATTTGCAGCGTAAGCACTGCTTGTCACTTTCGTTAATTCTTTTTTAATTAAATTTCCTTAAAATTTTCAACTAACGAAAAATGACAAAGTTTTATTAATTCGGTTATGAACAAATTTTAATTAAAGTTTGTGACACATTGGAAAAGAATTATCCGATGTTTTCAAAATCAAACATGTAATGTGATAGAAAATTTATCATTTATAATGTTATTTCAAAATTAAATTTAAATTCATACAATCTTAGCTTTTCTCAAATAATCAAATTTCAAAGAAGTTTATTCGCAAAAAAGGGAAAATATGTCTAGTCAGACATGAAACTTAATTAAATTATATGATACTAATTTACTTTAAAAACATATTAAAAGCAATAACAACGTAATTTGGTTACAGTTTCATTATGCTAGTAATTTACAGAATGCATAATATTATATGTGTCAATAAGTAAATCTTCATAAAAATTGTTTACTCAATAGTTATTATCCTGCAGTAATTAAGAAATTGACATAGAAAATGTGGTAAATCAAGAAAATCTTATTTTACAGGGGAAAGCAGAAAAACGATTTTACACTGTTACGGTATTAAGATTTATTCACAAAAAATAGACATTTTTTAACATTAAACACAAAAATACAGTATTTTTTAAATTTTAGGTATTATATTTTCATTGATATTATTGAAAATGTAGTGCAAAAAAATTATTCTCCCATCTAATTCCGAATCTGCTGAAACTGAAATTCTGTAAAAAGTAAAGATAGCAGATGTTAATGTAAACCTTGCATGAAAATTATATCGATTACCCTAAGTTACATAGTTTTGAGAAAAGAGCATTTTTCCGTTATACACAAATTTAATTTTCGGAGATTAATCAAAAGAGTTGAGGAGCACTTTAGGTATTTATCGTAGCAAAAGCTTAAAGTTATTGTTGATACTGATTTTCGAAAAAAATCGTCAGTAATCTTTAAAAACACGGTTGATTTGTACATAAATAATGACATGGACGGCATAAACCTATGTACCATCGACTTTTAAAATCTAGATAACAACTTTTAATGATATATTTATGCAATGTAATACCCAATAGCAGTATAAAAAATAAACTTCAAATTATTGAAAACATACTAATTTATTTGAAATTAATGACATAAGTACCAAATGATCCGCAGATAGTTTTCATTCTCTCAATACGCCTCCCATGTTTTTTTAAAATTAATTAAAAGCCTATCTGGAAAAATAAAACAAATTAGCGTTGTAGCAAATTAGTAGTCTGCTTCACTTCCAGGCCTACAAACTTGCAGGAAATGTAGGGGGCACAAAGACTATTCGGAATCACCTTGCAATGCATAGTCGAAGATACTGTAACTGCGAGATCTGATTCAAAAATCACAGAAAAGGAACAGAAATGGCAATGCATTAAAAGGAACATAAAACATCTCATTGAAAGGAATACAAGATCGTAGAAATTACGAACAGAAGTCGCCAGGTAATCTTGACAGCCACGTGGAATTCCTCACGTTCTGAAAGATTCCTGGCATTTTGCGTAACCTCCCGCAAGCTTCGGGTATTCGATTTGCGAGTTCTTCAACTGGAGGAACGGGGACTCGTATACCAAACTCTTCATTTGACACCAGAAAATTTCATTGCAGGATAGGTGTGGAAATTTGGCAAGCCAATGACCTATCCGTGACCTATCCACCGTTGTTCAAAGGTTATATCGCAGTCTCAATCGACACCATTCATGTAATAAACTGGAGCTTCGTCATACTAGTACCACTTGAAGCGACCCAACGACGGAGAACATGCGCTGCGTGAAGAAGTTCGGTCAGGACTTGCTGAAAGAAGAGCAGGTATTCCCTACCGCCCAAACGAATGACCAGCAGGTGCAATTGAATGAGAAGTCTCGAAGAATACCAGATGAAATAATGAACGAGAAATGCCATTGAGCTGCACGTGGTCACGTATCATGGGGATTCTCCATAGCCCACACATGGGTGTTATGTATATTAAAGCCACCCCCTCCCGTGCACGTGAAGCAGTCTCCTTCATCCGTTACAATACGGACACAGCAAATGCGCTGTCTGCAGCACTCTGTAGCAGGAACCATGCAACAAAGTCCTTCTGAGTGGATAATCATAAGGCTCTAATGATTGGATGGGGTAAAGATGGTATGCACTCATTTGGTTCGCTGGGACAGTTGGGATCCTCTAGACAGTTGAGGGAGAAGAATCGACTTCTTGGCTTACCGCTCGAGTACTTGTCATCTGCTAGAAGTAAGAACGTCTCCTCATCTATATGTCCTCGTTGTTTTTTTCGATTCATTGTAAGTCTCGTTTATCAGCCAGTCTCACGTATCCTTCTGTTCACATTTGAGAAGATCGTGTGATGTGGAGCACGACTGTTCAGTACCGTTCCTGATACAACCACCATATTTTGAATACGCATTCATCTTACTAACTCGGGAACCGGGTTGCAAATGGCGGCTTGCAATAGGATCGCAGTTTACGCAATCTGCCGTTAAGCGCCCTCTAACGCAAGACTGAAAGTGCCACTGTCAAGCCTACCTGACGACTTCTGGTCTAATTTAGAACACTTCTGTAATACAAACTTTCACTAAAAAGTCTTCTGACGATTAGTGTGTTGTTATTTCTGTTCCTTTTTATCTGCTTCTTTTCGCCATAGCTTGAAACTGTGGAATTTTCGACCCTGCTCTGCCATGTGATTCAGGGTAGTCTCTGTTTCCCCTACACCTCTTGCAAGGTGATTGGTCTGGTAGTGAAACACCCTGTATTTACGAATAATGATAAATCTAATAACTGGAAACTTTAAAAATATAACTTTTTTTTAACTGCATAATTTTAAAAATTATGCAGTTAAAATGAAATTTTGTCATATCTTTTAAAATAAAATTTAATCTGTCTATAATCTGTTGTCTATAAATAACCTATAAATATGTGCGTATAGTTATGAAAACATGTACATAAATTATGCATATGTTTTTTAAAGTACCATATGAATGTAGGAATCATATTAGATATAGTCAGACCATATAATATCTTTTAAATTCATCGCTTTAATTAAAGATATTTTTGGAACAGTCCTTTTTTATCACAATTTCACAACAACTTTTGTTGCAATGATTTGTAATGTAAAACTCTTCGTATTTCATCACTAGGAAAAGTAGAATACTTTCTTTAGAAAAAATACTAACGCAGGTATAATGACGAATTGCAATCCTGTGTTGTCAGAATTGCGTAACGAATATTAAAAAACAGAAACTGAAATACTATTTCGAAAGAATGAACAACTGCTTGGAATACGGTCATTGTGTTCCTTATTAAATTCTAGTATAAAATAAAAATTGAGTGATTGCTGCAAAAAATAAATAAATAAATAAATAAATAAATAAATAAATAAATTGTATTATACAAGTGGGATTTTTAACACTTTCCAACATAGTCAAAAATTTGTTTATAATTTCGGTTTGTCTGTTCGTCTGTCTGTCAGTCCGACATTTAATTCGCGTAAATATAGTCCGATTGCCATGAAATAGATATATGTTATTGGGGTTTACTATGACACGTTCAGTATTAAATGAAGTGTGTACCATATTTTGTACTCTCAAAATAATTTACATTTCTGATCTACGGGAAAAAATCTTTTGCCGTTTATTTTAATGATATTACAGAATTTTAAACATATAGAATTTATATACTATGATGTACTATAAGTTTCTTACTATAGAAAAAATGTGCATAGAATTGTTTATTTACAGGGATACACCAAAGAATTCGGCTATAAAAAATTAGCAATAATTTAACTACTGAAGCCAACGAACAATAATTTCTGAAAATGCGATTTCAGCTGTGGTATGCTTCTTTTAAATTTAATTATTTTTTAAATATTACTTGGGTGTCAATTCTATTATTCATATACAGTGTCGCACAAAAGTTCTTATCAAAATCCGTTTATTCGTTAAAATTGCGAAGCGGAAACCTTCAACTACACTATGCATTTATATAAACTAACTTTTAGCATATTATTGAGTATGCATGCATATCTGTGAATCAGAGGAACATACAGGGACCTGTGAAACATACCTGTGGAACATACAGGGCTGCAAAAAATCGCATATTTTAACGACAATTCATGGCAATAGCGAAAATGGAATTTTCAAATGCGTAATGCGTTTTCAAATTGTTGATTTAACCGCATCCTTCCCTCTAGTAAACTGAAAAGTTTTCTTATAGCATACTTAATGGATTAGAAAGTGTTTCATATCTATAGTGTACGCATAATTTTTAGCTCTTGCTGATTTATCACAAAGTTTTGCTCAAATAATTTCCATGTGCGGAAGCTCAGTTTTCATACATTCTTTCATATAAAGGGAATAATTACACACAGTTCGAAACATGATACTCAATGTATTTTATAATTTAAATCGCGAAACTTTCTAAAATTTACAATAGAAATTCTGCATGAATTTCAAAACACAGGCTTAAATCTTAATTTAAAAAAGGAAGCTAAATTATAATATTTCTCAAACAAACCTTTCAAATTGACGAACTTTTCTTTAGTTAAAACTAGACTGAAAATATTTCAACTTTTGAAAGGAATTTTCTTAAGTAACATAGCATAGTTCTGGCTCTTCACCTTTTATATTTTTAAAATATTCTTAAAATTTACCATAGAAGAACATGCAAAGAAAATTATTCAAGTATAAATAAGCTTTAAGCTAAAATAATATTATACAAAACAACACTTCATTATTTTAATTTCTGAATGCGAAATACAGCAAAGTCAGAAGTAGGATTTTTCATCTTAATTCATATTACTGCCTCGAGGTAAGTGATAATTCATTTTAAAATATGATGGACATTATTAAGTCTTGAAAAGTTGAATACGGTTAATTCAACATAACATAAATATAGGATAATTTATTTTGTGTATATTTTTTAAAAACTTAAGATACATTTATAAAATCAAGATTTTTTTTTACTTCCTTTAATTTTTGAAAACATTACCAAGTAGTTTTTATAGTACTTTTATCAGTTTTCCAAACCCAAGATATAGATATTGATAGATGCTGCCTACTCTCAAGCAAGCGTTTTTATGTTTAACATTATGTTCTACAGAAAAACACAATAAATTGAAAGCATAATTAACTGTAAAATTAATAATATTTTCCTACTTTTTCTAGTGTTAAAGCTGAAAATGTTTAATTGTGAACAAATAACTAATGTTCCGGTTCGAAAAAAGTGTGTGATGTATTATAAAAATTATTCAGGATCGAATTCCAAAATCAATCGCAATAAAATAAATTTTATTTAATAAATACATTTTTGAATGGCAAACTTACATTGTTTTTAGAAATTTCGAAAATCGAAGAGCGTATTTCTGAATAATGGATAAATTGGAAGATGAATTATAGTGATTAGTTTGGCCCTTCATTATGTATCAGTAAAATATTATTATTATTATATATATATATATTATGATATTTATATGAACCACCAAAGACTCATTCAGTGTCAAACACAATGTGGCGAAGGATGGATTGAAACCTGTTTAAAAATTAAATAAATCTGGAAATGAAATAATATAATTCGAAAATTATATAATGGAACAAATTTTAAAGTCCTTAAAATTCATCACGTTGTTCTTTGGACACTTTATAGATGAGTAGTGAATTAAATGTGCAACTAAATATCTCTGTAATGTATTTTTTTTTCTTTAATCTCTACTAGAACAAGTTATTGGATTCGTGAAAATTTTCGACTACCGATTTTCAACGGGTTCACGTATACTTTAGGGTTAGAAATACGAAAAAACATGTTTCTACAAAATGTTTCTCTGTGAGTTTGACTGTGATTTCTGTGTCTGTAAGTAACACAAATTTTTCAAGCTCTCAATCTCAAAAACTACCCAGCTAAAAATGAACTGCAGTTTTTTTGTAGAAGTGAAGTGTTTTTGAGGTTTTTCTAAAATTTCTCTAGTCTATTCTGTAGTGCAATCTCAACTATAAAATCACTTCAGTTATTTTGTAGTTAATTAAAGGTGATTTTGCAGTAATTTATTTTCAACATTCTGTGCGCTATTAACTTTGAAAACACTGTAGTTTTTATAAAGTCATTTTATAATCAAAAATTAAAAAATATATAAGACTTTATAACCGTAGAATCACTGCAGTGAATTTGAAGTTATTATCCAACCATTAATTTAGAAGTACATTTCCTATGCATCTCTCGTTTAACTGTTGTTATTGTCAGATAAATTCACAGAATTTTATCGGAGAAAAATAATTTCAAATATGCTTCAAAATCGAACTAGGGATTTCTCATCCCATCGAACCACTTCCGTAGTAAAAAATTTATTAGTTCCTACTTTGTTTTGTTACATGGAAATTACAAGCTTTAATACATTAAAATCCATTTTTTTTTAATTCAGGCATGGGCGTCCCTATCTATGCTTTCTTCTCCCTAACTTAAAATTCTTAGTTCCTTTATTATTTTAAGCCAGAGGTTCCCAAAGTGTGCTCCGCGGAGCCCTTGGGGCTCCGCCTGAACTTTCCATGGGCTCCGCGGCATTCCAGGAAAATAAAGAAAACATGAAAAAAAATAACATATTGCAAGTGAAAGATTTTCAAAAGTATGTAAGAATTTTTGTCCGTGGATGTAAAAAATAAATATATAACTGCATTGAAATAATACAATAATACATTTCAAAGCTATTTATGGTGTATTACGATTCGGATGATTTTTTCCGAGGGGCCTGGGACTTATGCCTCACATACCCGGTAACAGAACAGTTGGATATAACTGAGTGGGCGAGATTTCTCTGGCAACAATGTAAATTTCTGGTACATGTACCTATTCTTTGTATAATATTTTCGGTTTGAACTGTTTTATTTTATGTTTATACACTTAATGTGTTTTAAAATTTTTATTTAAAATCAGCTACAAGAAATAGCATTCTGAATCGAATGTACGACGTGAAGCGAAACAGAAAAGGCCCTCCCTCCAGTGCTGTTGACTCTGCTTTCCGAACAAAAGGGAGCAGTGTTGAACTCAGGGGGTGGCCCGGGGAGACATCCTCCCCCGGAGCAATGAATTCTCCCTCCCCCAGCAAATTTGAAATTTTGCGTTTTCAACAGTCAAAAGGTACAATTTCCCCCCGGAACTCTATAATGTCTCCCCCGGAGACACTGAAGTCCCTCCCGGAGAATCGTGTGTGAATTCAACACTGGAGAATAGTTTTGTTCTTTGAAGCTTCTCCTATTCATATGTTTATATTTAATTCTTTTATGCTTAGTTACAAGGTTTCTGAACAAATTTTCAGAAAAGTATTCAATGTCATCTCAAAATTCTGATAGAATCATTTGAGCATTACTTTTCAGCTCCTCAAAATAAGATGCTGGACGATTTTAAATGGGTACTAAATCCATTCAGTGTAAAAAACAAAATCACACAGCTTATGCTCAGAGGAAATCGAAGCTTTCACTGATTTAACACCTCAAAACGATCTAGGAATATATTTTCAAAGCAAGGTATCACTCAATTTTGGTGTCATTTAACAGATAAATACAAAATCTTGTTAGACAGACCAAAATTAATTTTACTCCAATTTTCAACGAAATATTTGTGTGAAGCTGAATTCTCCACTTACATAAATATCAAAACAAAATCAGTAACCGGTTAAATGCAGAGCCAGACATTCGCTTACAGTTGTCGAAAATTGCACCAGATATAAAAAATGAGCAAAACAATTCAAGTACAATTTTCACTCTAAACTTTTATATTCTATTATTCGTCAAACTTTATGGAAAAAAAACTATCGGCATTTAATATTTGTATAAATCATATTGTATTATTTTTATTTTCGGAATTTCAATTTCCTTAAACTGTTTATTTTATTTTTGTTAAATTTTACTTATTTAAATCTTCTATTCTAGTTTTAAAATTCTAAGGTACCCTGGGGTAATAACGCCACGTTAAGGTTCTACCAATTTTCACGGCTTAGTTTTAGATTGTATTTTTCAAACAAATATAGGATCTGATACAGCAACTCATTGACTATCTATATAAAATAAAATAATTTAACAGATATGTATTCATAAAATGTAATGGCGTTTTTTCTTGACCAATGCTATTTGGCGTTATTACCCACCTATATGGGTAATAACGCCATGCAAACAAAACTATGAAATAAGATGAAATAATTGCAGTAGATAGCCCAATTCTAAAAATACAAACTCTACAAACTTTGAAATTGACAAATTGTATTCTAAGCTATTGAAAATGTTCAATTTTTTGTGAAAGTGTAAGAAAAATAAAGGTGTGGTGTGGGAGGGGGAGGGGATGAGGCAAAAGAATATCAGACCGTGAGCTTCTTTTTGCTTAAAAAGGACCGCTTAAATAGAAATATGAGAAACATTGCACAGTTTTAACTGTGTTTATTTGAATCAGTATTTACGATGTAGCTCGGCCACTGTAGGGAATCAATCAGGGTATTAATGTCAAGGATTGGCGTTATTACCCCGATATAGTTATTGCGCAGTACATTTTAAATTACAAATTATCTCGAGAAGATATCCAAAATCTTCAACAACATTTTAAAAGAACATGAAATGCACTACAAATTTATGTAATTAACAAAGCATTTCCGGATAAAAAGATAGTCTTCACATTACAAAACGTATGTCGCAAATTTTAGATCAAGCGTTAATTTTAGTTGTTTGTAAATACAATAAGACCTAAAAATGAAACAAATTAACTTGAAGCTGTTTTTTGCGATTTATATGACTCAAAACCCTTTTGCGCAGAGCACATGGGTGTCATTTACCTGATTACTTCATAATTATGCAAAATATAAGCACTTGGCGTTATTACCCCGCCTGGCGTTATTACCCCAGGGTACCTTATTTAATTTTTAAAACAATGTCTGTCGCTTAACACTAGAACCGCGGAGCGGGTCAAATTGACCCAAATCGATGTTTACCTTCTTGTCGCGGGAGAAGTATTCATTGAAAAAATGTTTCCTTTTCTGACTTTTAATATTTTAAGGTAAACAACAACTTTTCGTATTTAATAGCGTATACCATAAATACTTATTCATTTATTACCACCTATACCTAGAACCGCGAAGCGGGTCAATTTGACCCGTAATAAGTTTTTACGCATAAATGACAAAATAGAGATGCATTTTTCTGAAGTAATGACAACGTATATCTGTCTCACTCATAATACCTTTAATAGGCATAAATTGGAAGGGAGAATAGTGATAATTTTCAATCAAGATCTAATATTCATGAAGTGAAGAATGGATGATTGCAGTGGAAAATTACAACAAATATTTAGAAGTACAATTGAAGTTGCTTTTATTCTGCATATATTGAAAGTATAGATAAGATTTCCGATGTTTTAATATTACTGTCAACGAAGCTTTGGAATAATAGCACCTATTATCTGAAAATAATTGAGAATGAACATGGTTGAGGGTGTATATCTGTCTGCAAATGAAGAAAGTTAATTATAATGAAAAAAAGTGACTACGACTCTGCCTATAAACTTAACATCGTATGACTTTTTTCATTAGAATATAGATGAAATTTTATGAGTGTTGAAGGAAAGTTTGCGATAATTATCATTTAAAAAATCAGATATAAAAAAAAGAATTAAGAATTTGAACAGAAGTGGCAAAATTTGAGTTTTATACTCATTAAAATCTGAAAAATAAATAAGCAATAACTTGCGCATTTATGCATGGAAATAAAGATGACAAGAAAACTGCAAGACAACCAATATAAAAGGGCTTAACAAAAGCATAGATGAGAAGTTTTTTTTTCAAAATCTATCAGTCGGTTTACTGAGTATATGTCTAATAAAGTCAGATAAATTCAGTGTGGTATCATATCACGTTCCAGTTGCATGTAGATGTTGATAAAAAACTTGCCTTATGAAACTCTATAATATCTAATACGAGAAATAAAAATCTCGGTAAAAATGTCAAAATCGGAATTGTATGCAGCTATTCTTCAAGACATTTAGACTTGAGCGTAACTGTTTAAGAAAGAGAAAAAAGTAAAAATATTTTGTTGCTTAGCAGTCTACATCTAACTGTTGAAATTTTAGACAATTATAAAAAATACTAAATACACTTATGTATACTAATGCACTTAAAAGTACTAAATACACTACGATACAACTAA
This sequence comes from Maratus speculifer, assembly GCA_964019185.1. NCBI lineage: Eukaryota > Metazoa > Arthropoda > Arachnida > Araneae > Salticidae > Maratus > Maratus speculifer. The sequence continues at coordinate 359,103,429 of OZ025291.1, forward strand.
ATTCAGTGTAGCTGTGTGATTTCGTAGATTGCAGGAAGTCTGTATATGTCAGGCTTGCTTTTTATAGGAGGCCGGTGAATGCAATTTTTAATATTTTGTATTTTGATACTATCAATGCTTTAATTTTATGATAATCTCTAACCGGAAATATATCTGGTATATGTCTATTATCTATTAGTATACGTCTATTCATTCAAGACTTAGTTGAAGACATACTAGAACAATTTGTTATTTCTCTGTCAAATAAATAAATAAATAAATATTATTTGGGCATGGGAAGAAACTCTAGAAATGACCAAAAACACAAACTAAGCATAAAAAAGTTTCTTATCACAAATAAAAAAAATGAAAATAAAACTAAAGATTATTCAAGATATAATGCACCCGCACGTTTCTGATAAATGTGTAAAATCTTTAACTATGTTTTACAAGCAATGCATACAATAAATTGCATTAGAAAAATGAGTAAAACTAGTAACTTGTAATTTTTATCTTTTTTAATCGTTCTTCGATTTTATATCTAAACTTATTTGAATGCGATAATCATTTTTTTTTATGAATGTTCATTAAGTCCAAGTTTATTTATGTTTAAAATATATGTTCAGTATTTGTTCAGTATATTTTCATCATACACAACGAAATGTAATTTTGAATGATAGTATTTTCTGAAATGTAGGTAATTTCTGATGACTTTATGTGTAAAATATAATGTAAATACTAAGAAATATTGATTATTGTAAGAAAATATAATATATTAACTAACCAAATTAAATATTTGGGTATATTTATATAACATCTTCCATCTCGGGTCAAATTGACCCGCTCCGCGGTTCTAGGTATACCGAAAGTCCCGCGGTTCTAGTGTTAAAACGCCTTTTTTTAAAAGTTGTCCAATGTTGGAAATTACTGGCTTGGATTTTTATCTTCGTTACGGTTACGAGCATAAAAAACATTAATTTTTAAACCACAGAGTATCCTTGGGTTCAGGGGCTCCGGCTCAAAAATTCTTCCCTAAAAGGGCTCCGCGAGTTCAAAAGTTTGGGAACCGCTGTTTTAAGCTAAGAGAAAAAAAATTAATTTCACTAAATTACATTTCGAAATCCAGTGAGGGGTAGTGACTACCTGTGCCCCCTGCATACAACGGAAATTTCTTAGTTCTTTTATTTTAAGTTACTCTAAAGGAAAAAATTTTGCGGGGTTTATCAAAATCAGAGAAAAAAATATATTAAGTTTCAAAAGTTATGAGGAACAATGGGCCTTTCACTCACCAGCCCCTTAATGAGAAATTTCTTCTTACTTTTTATTGTAAATTTCTTGAAAATTATACATTTTACTCTGTTTTTGAAAATATCAGAAAAGAAAATATTTGTTAATGTATACATATGCTTTTTTTTTTTTTTTTTTTTTTTTTTTTTTTTTAATTTAGGAAGGGGCAAATACTTTCCTCTACCTTCCTCCCCCTAACAAAAAATTCTTAGTTCTTATATTTTAAGCTAAAGAAAAAGATTGAATTTTAGTATTTTTTCAAAAATCGGAGAAAAAAATTAGTTAAATTTCAAAATCGAGTGAGGGAAAATGGCTCATCTATTCCCCCACCTCTCACGGAAAATTCTTCTTTTCTTTATTTAAATCACACTAAAAGAATAAATTTTATTATGCTTTTGTAAATTGGAGGAAAAATTGCTAATTAAATTTCAAAATCCAGGGAGAGGCAATGAGTCTACAACCCCCTCCTTAATTGAAAATTTCTTTTTCTTTCTTTCTAAGTTACTCGAAAAATTTACATTAGGTTTTTGAAAAAAAAAAAAAAAAAAAAAAAAAAAAAAAAAAAAAAAAAAAAAAAAAAAGAGGAAATTTTATTTAACTAAATTTTAAAATCCAACGAGGAGCTCCTCTGCTTCCCGCCCCCATACATCTCCATCTTCATAACTGTAAATTATTTGCAATTAATTTACTATTACTTCATTTTGAAATCGACATACAAATATTTGGATCATCAAATAATTTTTTAAATCGCTCTTTAAAATTATTATTCGATCTAAACTTAATGAATCGTAGAAAGAAAAAAAAAATACTTCATCAGTTAATTGAAATGTATTTTCTAATTATGTATTCATTTTAAAAGCACATCAAAGATTCTTATTTCATGCAAATATTAAATTATTAAAAGTGTTTAAAATTATTTTACAAGTCATAAATATATTGAAAAATCTAGTAATTTTTTATATTAAAATAAAATAAAAATCAGAAATTTCCCTTTGTAAAAAATTATTTACCAAAGAAAAAAAAGAAGAAAATTAAATTAATGTTTCTATTTTATTTTTAGGTAAAAATGTAGATAAGTTAACACTCAAATATATCTACAGAATCATTAAAAACATATGCTACATTAAAAAATAAAAATGATATAAAATGAGTCCTTATTCTAATTCAAAGTTATTAATTATGAACTTCTTATTTTATAAAATTAATTTTTCCTTTTTACAAATATATATTTCTTAAATTAACACATTTAATTACATTATAATTCCTAAAAAAATTATATTATCAGAAAAACCTCTAAAATTCGTTTATTTTTTTTTTTTAATTTGCAAGATAGATTCAGAAATATTCCCCATTTAAAAAACTCACTACAAAAAAAAAAAAAATCTATATATAATTTTTATTTAATTTTTCAATTAAAAAATGTTTATAAATAACAAATTATTTTCCTAACACAATATTATATTCTTATTTTATAAAATTAATTTATCCTTTTTTACAAATATATTTTTCTTAAATTAAAATATTTAATTACATTATAATTCCTAAAAAATTATATTATCAGAAAGACTTCTAAAATTCGTTTATTTTTTTTTATTTGCAAGAAAGATTCAAAAATATTCCACCAAAAAAAAAAAAAAATAAAATATATATATATATATATATATATATATATATATATATATATACATATATATATTATTTTTATTTAATTTTTAAATTAAAAAATGTTTATAAATAACAAATTATTATTCTATCACAATATTATATTCTTATTTTATAAAACTAATTTTTCCTTTTTACAAATATATATTTCTTAAATTAACACATTTAATTACATTATAATTCCTAAAAAAAATTATATTGTCAGAAAAACATCTAAAATTCGTTTTTTTTTTTTTTTTTTTTTTTTTTTTTTTTTTTTTTTTGCAAGAAAGATTCAGAAATATTCCCTATTTAAAAAACTCACTAAATATATATATATGTAGTTTTTAAATTAAAAAAATCTATATATATATTTAATTTTTAAATTAAAAAATCTTTATAAATAACAAATTATTATTCTAACACAATAATAAAAAATATGTTTTACTGTACCATTAAACGACATAAAATGAATTTTTATTCTAAGAAAAAAATATTAATTAGCGACCCATAATTTATTAAAGTAAGTACTTCCATGTGAAAAATATATATTTTATAAAATTAACACAACGCATGTAATTACATTATAATTCATAATAAAAAAATTATTATTTTCGCAATTAGCCTAAAAATAAAATTATTTTATTAAATATTTACTGATTTTTAAATTCAGAAGAAAAACCAATTCATTTGCTTTAGCTAATTCGCTAAAGTATTTGTTTAATTCATTTAATATTAAATTGTTTTTAAAATACACGCCCATATAAACGAATTACAATAAACAAATAAGTAAATAATATAATAAAAACACTTTAAAACATCCAATTTTTCTGCCTGCTATTCAGCTTTTGCAACAAATAACCTTTAATTGATATGCCTCCCCTTTATACCTCGCACAACACTAACCAGACAAGTCTCAACGGGCAAGTGGTCAAAGCGTGTCTCTCCTGTACCTGGGATCGTCAGTTCGAGTACAACTGTTTCCACAGTCAAAATCTGCCTTTGAAATATTAAAAAGGAAGCTTACCAGTATGGTCAATAGATGGCGCCAGCAGAGCTAATTTTTTGGGTGGGAGGGGCATTTAACTTCAAATTCACTGCAGAAAATGCGTAGTTATGAACTACACATTTACTGTAGTGATTTTGTAGTTGTTGACTTCGAAAAAACTGCAGTGATTTGTGCCAAATCACCACAGTTTTGGAACTGCATTTTCTTTGGAGTTTCACTAGAGTTCATTTTTAGCTGGGTAATGCGCGGAATTTTATAAAAAATTATATTCAGTTAGTCCCTGATATAAATTGGTGCAGATTAGTTTTTGATATAAATCATTCAACAGGTTATATAGTTATGCAGCATTTTTCACGATTTTCAAAATAGCTCATTCTCTAAGATTAATGCATGGATTTTCATAAAACTTCAGATTCAGTTAGTTCTTGATATTCATGTTTTCTGCATTTTGGTGTAAATTTCTTAACGATGGCTTTGCTATGCTGCATTTTTTTTGTAATTACTTCAATAACTCTATCTCATGAACTAATGCATGAATTTTCAGCAAATTTCAGATTCTGTTAATCCTTAATATGAATTGGTGCTGTTTATATTTTGGTGCAAATCGCCTAACAGGTGGCTTTTATATGCTGCATTTTGAATGATTTACGTGATTTTAACGATTGTTATATCTCAAGTACTAATGCGCAGAAATTTCTCCAAATTTTGGATTCCGTTAGATGTTGACATAAGCTGTTGTAAATTAGGTTTCCGTGTAAATCACCCAAAAAGTAGTGATGTTTTCATGCATTTTGAATGATGTACGTGATTTAAGTGATAGGCATATCTCAAGAACTAATTTTACCTTTTAAATCGTCTTTTTGAAACATAACATGTCTAAAAAAACAATTTGCAAAATTTTACAAACAATTCACAACAAAAAAGTAGTAGATTTTTAAAAATCTTATTTAATTATTGAGCCATTTGTTTTGGTTACTCAAAAAGGATATGATTTAGATAGAAAATATTTTGCTCATACATTTATTATATAAAATTTGATATATAATGCTGTTTCACATTTTATTTTTTTTAAATAACAAAATTATTTATTAAAAAACCCTTTGTCTTGAAATCGAAAAAAAAAGTTATGTTTTCATGATTTTTTAATTTTTCCTGTAGAATTCATCTGACTCCTACAGGACTACTGACTGAATGACTACAGGATCACCTGACTTCTACATTGAAGTGGAAATTCTCTGAATGTTTTTCTCGCTGTATATTTTAAAATTTTCAAAAGTAACGACAAATTGAAAACGATTTTTAGACAAAACTCTCCATAGTAAATACTATACAATTTGTGTATGAGATGTAAATTTGCTTGATTTCTTTTTGTTTCGTTTTCTTTTTTATGAATTTATCTTTTATCTTTGTACATTTATAGGCTTAGATATGAGTCTCACAATGAAAAATCAAATTCTATGCATTGATTATGTGTAATATTTCCAAACATTTGACTGTTTAAAGTTGTTTAAAAGTCTGGTTTAAATACTCTTTTTTATAATCTCAAATATAATTATTAAACTTTATATATTTAATTAAAATTTATTTTATTAATTTAATTTTTTATTTAGGTATTTTAAAGTTACACACCAGTTGCATAACTTTTTTGCCACTTTCCTATTTTTCATATGTAAGTTAGAGCAATGAGGCTTTTATAATTGGAAAACATTATGTGACATAAAAACATTTATATTTATAATTTTATTTGTATATTCATTTAAATTGATAAAATTTATAATGTTTAGTTTAATTTTTGATAAAATTAAAAAAAAACTTCTTAGAATAAATAATAAGAGAAATAATTTTAGACAAGAGAAATATTTTAGATTGTGTTTTCTATAAAACAAAGTAATGTTTATGAACATTCAATTATATTATTAATAGTTTGAAAACCTTCTATCTTTTCAATTAAAAATCTTCAGAGTTACATTATATGCATTTCCATGAATCAGGGTTCGCGGATGTCGAAAAATCATTAAATCTCTCTAAATCTCATATTTTATGCAAATAAACAATTAGTGTTTACTTTACATCTATAAATATGCCACTGGCAAATGCAACCTTATTTATTCCTTTATTGGAAATATGATAAAGTATGCGTCAAAATTGTTTAAAGAATTACGTACTTGTATCACCCAAGGATATTTCGATATTCAAACATTCAGCTTAAGATGCAAGATTTTAAAGAATTTGGAAAGCAAATCGTGTAATTTTTACAAAATTTGTATAATTAATTAAAAAGATAAGAGAAACTTATAACGGAATTCAAATATTCAAATTTTGTTGATAAAATATACTTCTCCTTATGTATTTTTTATGTTGTTCTCCTTATATATTTTGTAACCAAAATTTTTTAAACTTAAATAAACTCAATTTCAAAACTATGCTTAAAACTATGATGCATGTTAAGCATTAATTTTATTGCTTTTGTAAATGATAACATGTTTTTAAATTTTATTCGTTCATTTTATTTCTTTTACTTCTAATTTCTCCAGTGCTTTGTCCATGAAATTCTTCTGGAATTAGAAAAAAGAAAATTATTCCGGAAGATGATTAATTTGTTCATTACTCAAAAACCAAAAAATGCCTGAAAATAACATAAATATGAGAATATATGTTTACTAAATTATAGTGCTATTTGTATTATTTATATTATGACATTAGAGTATCATTTTATTTTACGACACTTTATTACATATATGTTGTGAAACCAGCTTTCGTTAAAACCCAGAATTAAGGAAGTGTAGGTTTTGAGAGGTTCTATTTAAGGTTTTTAACTTGTACGGTAATTTAGTTAATGTTCATTCTGGGTATTTATTATAGAAAGAGCATTTAAAAGGTAATCCTTCTGAGGAATTTTAAACTCATTATTTGAATTGTTATGCAAAAAAATCTGCTATTAAAACCTTTGTTACGCATAGTTCTTTCCTCCTCAATTCCTAAAAGGTTGATTTTAAAATACTTTGTTTTTGCAAACTTCTTTATACAATAGAAATAACCTACTTACTATCTTTCAAGTATCTAAAAGATCAAAAGTTTCTTGAGATATTTTGATAAAATGCGTTTAATATTCGTGTTCATACTTTTCGTTTCTATAATTATTGATTTAGTTAAATAAAGCATTGAATTTAAAAAATAATTTTTATGCCATATTTTGGTTATTCAATCGCAGCCGACGTGGGGGGAAAGAAAAAGAAAGCCTTTTAAACGTTTTATCATAGTAAATCAAAAGATCAGATGTTTTTATATAATACCATAATTGAGGTTAGTGGGATAGAATACAAAAAAAGCGATTTAACAAATTCAGGATCTATCGTATTGAAGTTATTGGTGTATTTTGCCAATGTTTTAATTGTTAATAGACCTAGGTGACATTATGTCCAAATACATTCTAACTCATCTCGCTTTCTTCCTAGCTAAGAGTATCTTGTTTTGCAATAAATATGGAAAATTTTGGGACTAATAACTTCAAATACATCTTTTTACAATGCATGTCCACACAACGCAAAGAGAAATTTACATTTTACATTCTGTCTTTAAGAAAATAACAACAAAGTTAGATATAAGGTAACTTGAGATGAGATGTTGTGTTGTACAAGACGCCGTATGTAATTCTTATATGCGCAAGTGCCGCGCCGTAGGGAATCTCTGCGCCGCTCAGTTGTAAGCAAAATGGTTCTTTAATGATATTTTAATTTCCGTTTGCGTTCTTTTTACAATTTTTAGTAGTGCTTTTTTTATTGTTATTTCTTCTTAACACTTCAGGTAAGTGTACAAAAACTTTTACATGAATTTTCTATTTGCATATATAAGTCTTAGTTAGTTTAAATATCAGAAAAATAAATCAGATAATTTTAGAGAGTCGTGGTCCCTGTCCTTTCTACAAAGCATAAATGGTCGTCGGATCCCGCTTCTTCAAGCTAGCGGGAGAATCGGAGTTTTCCCGTTGACCATCTTATGCCAAAATGTTACCTCAGATGCCAAACAAATATTCGATGCTTTCCATAATATCTGTAAAATAAAATATGTTTTAAATCATGCATGAAAGAGCAAACTTTAATAAGAATCAATGAATAACAAATAAAATCAAATTATTATTATTATTATTTAGAATAGCGCTTCCCAACCTTTTTCCTTTCACATACCTCTTTCTAGATGTCTGCTCGGACCGGGCCGGCGAAATGGTTCAAAATTTTCAAACGGGCCAGGCCGAACGTGCAAAAAAATTGTACGGGCCATACGGGCCGATAAAAAAATTAGCGGGCCTACCGGCTCGTTATAAAGATTTACTCAGAAACGATGAAATATGAGTTTTTCCAATGAATATGGCTTTAACGAAAATAACATGTAGAAATGTGCGCCACGAGCCGATACTTGTGTAACTTCTACAGTGTATAGATTGATATCGGATAGTTACATTGTGTGTAACCCGGGCTTAATATTTTTTTAGCAGACTCGTGCCGGGCCGAGATCAGGCTTCCATTGTTTTTCTACATATAGATGAGCCGAGAAGGAACTAGACTTAATTCTTCTCAAGAAGTTTAGAGCAGACAAAATGATTTGTAATATTAATAATAGCGATAAAGAACTTATGTTAACGTAATCTTTGGATACATATTTCTTAGTAATTCTTAAATTCACTTCTCAACAACGCGAAAGTTTGACACATTTTCTGACTAATTTTTAACTGTAAAAGTATAAAATTGACAAGCCTGACTATTGAAGAGATTTTTAATCAAATAACATTTTTAATTTTGGTAAACAAAATACTTGTATAACTTTATTGAGATATCAGATATTCTTGTCAAATGGTTGCAAATTTTTATCCCTTCCCATGGTATCGCTTTCGGAAATTCTATTCAAAACGCTAACTTTGACAGTATTTTCTTGTATCAAAAAATGGATAAATCCATTCAATTACATAGTTTCTGAATAAAAACATTTGCTAAATTAATGCATTTTTGAAAAAAAATGAATTCAGAAATGTATCAGAATATAGCTCCTTTGGATTTGGAATCTTAAATAAAATGATATAGAGATATTTCCATAAATCTGTTTTTACTATACAACCTTAAAAGTTACGATGTTTTAATTTTTTTTCTTCTCTTACTCTAAGCCATATTAATTTTCTAATAAATCTTTATTTGAATGTTAAAAGTCCAAGAATCTAAGTAATCATTAATGTTGCTAATGTACATTTCCTGTAAAATATACTGTAAATTCATCCCATAGACATGTATGCAGTATTCTTTAAAAAAAAAATTATTTAATGATAAAAATCCGAAATTTTTTAGAAATTGAAGAAATCGTGATGGGCCGGACCTGTTTTTACTGATTTCTGTACGTGCCGGGCCAGGTCCGGGCCGAACTTTTGGGTTTTACAACGGGCCGGGCCGAATCGAAAAAATTTCATACGGGCCGGGTTTCATTATTAATCTTCTTATCACAACCAAATATTTCTATTATATTAGTAAATCAATAAAAAACTATATCTTATAACATCTTAATACCTTATTAATATATATATACACAAAAAAAATTGTCATTTCTAATATTTTTGTGACTTTGTTAAACATTGTTATGATTTCCACCATTATCGATATTATTTTCACGTATCCAAGCAGATCAGCCAGGTAAACCCAGAGGTACGCGTGCTCCAGGATTTTAACTACGGATTTAGAATATGTATGATAAAAGTATTTTCTTGGAATTATCCTATAAAGATATATTTCATGATTTTATCTCTTTATTAAACTTAGCATAGTTATTATATATTTTTTAATTATTATTGTTTATTTGTAGAAGTTGGAAATGGAGTCACATGGATTCCATTTTAGGCGATCAAAGAATAAATGAAAGCTTTCTATCATTTATCGCATTTCAAGAGAAATAAATATATTCTTTTACATCCTGCTAAATACAATTCGCTATGTGGTTACCATGCTTGCAAGAGTAGGCCCCTCTCTCATTTCATTTATTCTTTTTTCTTGTGTTCAGTTTTGTGTAAATTTCGTAATTCAATGAAATGAATTGTTGCATCGTAAGAATATTATAATTACTTTGTGGGGCCTAAATTACCTATAGGATCAACACTTTTTAAATGTTAGACATTTAAACAATAGCATCTTAGTACTGCATGAGTTAATATATAACTGCTTATGTTGTACCTGAGCACTGTGTAAACAGCAGCTTTTAGTTTTCGATGGGCATTAATATACTAATGCGGAAGTAGTCTAAATCTTCAAACGTGTACAGTAATTAAATTTATTATGTGATATTAATGTGTTGTTTTATTAAACGTCTTTTTAATTTGAAAATTCTAATTAAGACGCAAAATGTTGAATTATCTCAAATAATTAATTTGATAACCTAATTTTCCCTTAAAACATGTATCGTATCGCATGTATTTTCATAAAAATTTTATAATGAAACTATTCTTAAATGAAAATTTTCTATTCTTTGAGACATTAATATATTATTTTATACACTTAAATATGCGTATGCTCCCATTCAGTAAATCTTAAAACGAATATATTTTTCAATTTTCGATAAAGGCAAAGAAATCTTTTTGGAATTCCAAAGAATTCCTGTTAAGGATGGCATTTTGAACCAAATCTACACTGTAAAAAACGTCATTATACATAACGGCTAATGATGACAGCAAATGTGCTGTTCTAGTATAGTTACACTTCAACGAAATCTGTTAAGTTACTAAAAGTTTTCTAGGAAACTGGGATTCCTAGAGCTTTTTATGTAACGGCAACAACATAAAATCATGTGATAAATGCAAGTTTTCACGGTAAAATAAAAATATTTGTAATTACTAAACATTTTTTTAAAAAACTGTGATAAATACCACGTTTTATGTAACCGCACTCATATTACAGATAAAATATCAGTAAGATTACTGTAGTTTTAGCAGTGTTTTTGGTAATGCTACAGATTTCTCTAGCTTGACAAAATTCAAATTTGTAGATTTACATCTTTTTCTGTACAGTGTTCAGTTAAAATTTTAGTAAGCATGCAATTTTTTGTAAATTTACATCTGTATAGTTTCAGATTTTTTATACAGGGTACATGTGACGAATATTGTGATACTCTCTATACATTAGATACCCTAAAATTATATACTTTGATAACCTACTCTAACCATTGATAACCTAAAAATGCGATTGCTTAACAAATTCTGAACTGAATCCAGATTTTTCTTACCATATTTTTTTTATATTTCATTTATTAAAATTTATCTGCATAGGTAATTTTAATCACTACAGTTCTCCAAACTTTAATTTTTTAAAAGATTTAATCATGATTCACTTGACATTTCTCTGAAGATTTCAATTAGTTGGTCACATTATATGCGCATGTGATTTTTAGCAGATCTGAGATCAAAATATCTCCATAACACAGAATCACCCCTGGAATCATAAAATATGTACATCTGAAAACGAAAAGTTTAGAAGAATATTTAAATGCTATAAAGATAAAAGATATATCTCAGAAAAATACATCAGTTTTTTTTTTTCAAATACGCAGATCTCTGTATATATTGCATTAGCGGTGTGACAATGCTTTGTGATGTTTCAATGCTATAAGAAAAAAGAAATATCACAAAAAAATACATCAGCTTTTTTTTTCAAGTACGCAGATCTCTGTATATAGCGGGTGTCCAAAAAATGACTGATGGGTTTTTAAATTCAATAACTTGCAAACGGTGACAGCTATTTAAAAAATTTTTGCAGGAGGGTTATGTATAATGTCAGGAGTTTTTTTACCGTAATTTGTGATTTTAGTTCGAATTTCAAATAATAAGTGGCGCTGACGGCGATTGAAGGCCAGGTCGGCGCTTCACTTGGCATTGATTACCTGGCCTTCAATCACCGTCAGCGCCATCTATTGCTTGAAATTTGAACTAAAATCACAAATTACGGTAAAACAAAAAACTCTTGGCATCATACATAACCCTCCTGCAAAAATTTTTTAAATAGCTGTCACCGTTTGCAAGTTATTGAATTTTAAATTCCATCAGTCATTTTTGGGACACCCGGTATTTCACTAGCGGTGTGACATGAAAATTACTCAAAATTACGGTTCATCTCATTTATTGCTCAACATGAAAATTACTTGGTTCTATTGCAAGTCAATTTCTTAATGCAGTATTTTACCTTTATTGCTTAGTTAACAAGACTTTGCTTCTTGCTAACTAACTGCTAAAATATGGCATTCAGCATTACAAATATACATGTTACATTCAACAATTTATTCTATTTATCCCAATTTAATTACTAGTTTGAATGAACGTTCATATCATTGAAATGACTCTATCAATATTATTCCCAGATCCAATGATTTTATTATAAAAAATTGCGTATTTAAAAAAAGTAACTGGATTATGTCAAAGTAATCAAAACACGGGAATTACTTGAAATCACACTTCATGGGCTTATTACATGTAAAGAAGAAATATAAATCTGGCTTGAAGTACATCTTAGAAATATAGCATAAAAAATAGTATAAATTCGATTAACGGCAAATAATTCCATTTTAGTCATTAGATTTGGTAAGAAATGTACAAATATTTTTCTGTTTTGTTTCTAACAAACTAAAAAAACGATACGATACTGGTATTTGTGTTTGTGATAGACAGAGAGCTACACTAGTAAATAAACGTTTAATACAGTGATGGTCAAATTTATAAGGACAACGAAAAAATCGCCAGATCTTGGCTACATTTCGCCGGACACTTATGCAAATATAATGGCTGGTAACCAATGAAAAATGAAGAATATTTTTGTAAGTTTTTAAAGAAATATATGGAAAGTTTGTATTCAAAAAATGTATTATGAAGTTATACAGCCATGTGATAGGGACAAAATTATAAGAACAACTGTATTTTTGTGATCTAAAAAGTAAAATTTGCATGTTTTTTGCTCTGCACATTGAACTTCCTGACGCTATAAATGCCTAGTAAGCGTTTGGGATCCTCATAGTCTGTTTTTCAGTCATGCCGCTAGGTGCAAAGCTTCCGGAGTTTGAGAAAGGGAAAGTGGATACATTTAAAAGTTCGAGACTTTCTGAACGCCAAATCTGGATAATTTTTAAAAGATCAAGAACGGTTATGTACAGTAGGGTGGGCCGAAAAAAACTTTTTTTCGATTTTCGATTATGGCGGGTGCGGAAAAGTTGCCACTGGTGGCATTCAGTTCATACAAAAAATTTGAGATTTTTTGGACATTTCCTTACCCTGCCGCAAACGGCTTGAAATTTTGCAAAAATGTTCATTTTTGAACTTTTTTCGAAAAAAATTAAAATTTTTTAAATTAAATTTATTTTGGTTTATTTATTTGTCAAGGCATATTTAATGTACCAAAAGTTTAAATAAGATCTGATCATGCATTATTTAATATCTATGTGTATTATATCATAGGCTATTTTTATAGCTTTTTCGCGTATGATAGACAAAAGTTGTATTTGTTTGAATCGATCGTTAGTTTCTATATTATTTAAGTCCCTGGGTCTTCTTATATTTTTTCTATGTGTCAAACGTCATATATTTGGGGAAAAGACAGCAGTATACTTCAAAAACAAATCTGGAAGGTAAGAAAGTGGTGAATCAGCACTCTAAGCGAGCGCAATGACTCGGCGTAATACTCAGGGAGTGAAGGACGAAATACTTGAGAGCCAAAATGCGATAAAGGATTCTTATTATTTATCCTTGCTCAGTTACCTGCGACATTTGTTCAGTGTTAACGTGAAACCCTTTTGTAGTGATTATACAGTGCTTTTTGGGTTGTTTAATGTGCCATTATAGTGTTTTGGGCGTTTTATTACGACGAGCTTAGAAATGGCTAGTATAAAGGGCCGTGACAATGCAAAGACACGCGAAACCATGAAAAGTAACTTTTTAGGGGCATCATGCATATTGAAAGAATTGAAATTGCCAACTTATGCTGATAATCATGCGCCACTACAACTGGTTGCTTCACCATGTAGAAGTTGTGACAGCAGAGGATACGAGTCTCGTCATCGATAAAAACAAAGTTAGAAGAGAGAAATAGAAACTTGGAAAGAAGATACAGGCAGAAGTTATTGAAAGAAGGAAAATTAAAAGCATATTTTTGATGGTAGAAAGGACAAAAGTATATTAAGAGGAAGAAAAATAACAAGTGGCACCGTCGAGAGAAAGGCGAGGAACACATCACCGTGTTGTTTGAACCTGATTAGGAATACTCGGGTCACTTGATACCTCGTTCGGTTACTTTGATACCTCGTCAGTTCAGAAAAGTCTAACTTGTGGTAACTTGGAAGATTGTATAACAATTTTGCTATTTCGTGATGTGTTCCTCGCCTTTCTCTCGATGGTGCCACTTGTTATTTTTCTTCCTCTTAATATACTTTTATCTTTTCTAACATCAATAAATATGCTTTTAATTTTCCTTCGTTCAATAACTTCTTCTGTCTGTATCTTCTTTCCAAGTTTCTATTTCTCTCTTCTGACTTTGTTTTTATCGATGACGAGATTCGTATCCTCTGCAGTCACAACTTCTACATTGTGAAGCACCCAGTATTAGTGGCGCATGATTATCAGCATAAGTTGGCAATTGCAATTCTTTCAATATGCATGGTGCCCCTAAAAAGTTACTTTTCACGGTATCGCGTGTCTTTGCATTGTCACGGCTCTTTATACTAGCCATTTCTAAGCTCGTCGTAATAAAACGCACAAAACACTATAATGGCACATTAAACGACCCAAAAAGCACTGTATAATCTATACAAAAAGGTTTCAAGTTAACACTGAACAAATGTTGCAGGTTACTGAGCAAGGATAAATAATAAGAATCCTTTATCGCTTTTTGGCTCTCAGCTATTTCGTCCTTCACTCCCTGAGTATTACGACGAGTCATTGCGCTCATTTAGAGTCCTGCTTCACCACTTTCTCACCTTCTAGATTTGTTTTTGAAGTATACTGCTGTCTTTTCCCCAAATATATGACGTTTGACACATAGAAAAAATATAAAGAAGACCAAGAGACATAAATAATATAGAAACTAACGATCGATTCAAACAAATACAACTTTTGTCTATCATACGCGAAAAAGCTATAAAAATAGCCTATGATATAATACACATAGATATTAAATAATGCATGATCAGATCTTATTTAAACTTTTGGTACATTACATATGCCTTGACAAGTAAATAAACCAAAATAAATGTAATTTAAAATTTTTTAATTTTTTTCGAAAAAAGTTCAAAAATGAACATTTTTGCAAAACTTCAAGCCGTTTGCGGCAGGGTAAGGAAATGACCAAAAAATCTCAAATTTTTTGTATGAACTGAGTGCCACCAGTGGCCAATTTTCCGCACCCGCCATAGTTGAAAATCGAAAAAAAGTTTTTTTCGGCTCACCCTAATGTACAGTTATCTTAAAATTCTCGGTAAATAGTCACGGCAAAGACATACAGGTAGGCTATCTCCTGTTTTTTTATTGGAGAAATGGATGATAATAAGGCGAATTTTCTCCAAAAAAAACAAACATCAACAGAAATAGAATGTGAATTGTACTTAGAATGCAGTGATCGAACTGTTAAAAGGGTTTTACTTAAAGAACAAAATGGTTCTCTGTGGGAAACATATGTCACAACCGCCTCTTACAAAAGATCATAAGAGACTGAGGATGGAGTTTGCCAAAAAATGCATTACTATGGGCAAAAGTGGGATGATGTTGTCTTTTCCTATGAGAAAAACTTAATTTGCATGGATCAGATCGTTTTCGCTACTTCTAGCATGATCTTCGAAGAGAAAAAGATATTTTTGGAGGCTCTATTGGAAACGTGAAACACTATATTTTCGGTAAATGCAAACTCATGATCCATCATTTTAAATTTGATAGAGATTTATCTTATAGGCAGAATATAAAAAGACTCTTATGAACTGTTTAAATTACCATAAACTTAAGGACAATTATAATATCTTGAATGGACTCTATTCAATTATTCGTTATAAGTATTGATGTGTCAGCCTAGTATTGATGTCAATGCTATGAATTTATAGTCAGCTTTCTTTACCTGTAATTTAAACTTAGTGGATTCAGTTTTTCTCATCTGTAAATATCATTATTCTTGTTGTAATTATTTATTTATTTGTACTTTTAATTTGTCTTTCTTTATATATTTTTTTTATTGTAGCGTATTGACAATGTTTGTATTAATGTTTGTTGCTATTATTAATGTTTGTATGCCTTGTTACCTGCTTAATTTTAGTTAATTATTATATAATAATTTGTCGGGTTGGCAGTTGGCGATGTTGCCTGTTTACTGCATCTGTAATTTTTCCAAAACAGATTACAGTTTTAGTTGTAATTTTTATTGTTACTATTTTCTTGTCAGTTTGTGCGTTGCATATTGCC
Source organism: Maratus speculifer (assembly GCA_964019185.1). Taxonomy (NCBI): domain Eukaryota; kingdom Metazoa; phylum Arthropoda; class Arachnida; order Araneae; family Salticidae; genus Maratus; species Maratus speculifer. Next base: position 359,119,793 of record OZ025291.1, read on the forward strand.
TTTGTGTTCGTTGGATGGCGGTAGGGACTTTTCCCTCGGGACGTAAAAGAGCATTATTTGCAAGTATACTTTAAAATTATTTTTAAATACTGTGCATAATTTAATAGTTAAGCATAATTAAATAACATTAATAATCATCTTTTATGCCGCCATGGATGAGATAATCCAATACAGGGTACAAAATTATCGATTGTTTTAATTTGATAACATATGCTGTTTCAAAATTGAGAAAGCAAGCAATGTGTTCATTTTTTATCCGAACATACGCAATTCGATATAAGTACATCGACTTACCCATTTTTGAGTACTTCATTTTTTTTTTAGTGTTGATAGTTTGAAACTAACTTGGAAAATATCTCCTTATATCGGAAATTCCGTATATTTTTTTAAGCACGGTAACAGCTAAAAATATCTAGTCTAAAGTATAGGATTGCAAAACAAAACTAATTTCTTCGACAGAAAAATTTATCATGTCATTGAAATGCAGATAAAAAACATAAATTCTAATTCTGAGAAAAATAAAAGCCTGCTTGAAGGTATAAAACACATTTTCATAACTTTTTTTTCCTATAATGATGAGGACAAGATGTGAAAAGGACAGAATAATGTTTATGAGTATTCTTTAAGATGAAAAAATGAATTTTCTTCTTAACAAGCTTGTCTTTTAAATAATTTATTAGGGTTTTTTTTATGTGCTGAATGTAAATTCTCATTTTTTCTGGATCTAATGATTATTTCAAAAAGTAAAGTTATACTATAATAATAATGAGCAAATTTTCTCGTAAAAATAGTATCTTATTTAATAATTTTATTATTTTTATATTTATTGTTTTAAAAAGTTTTTTTGAAACAAAATTTAGTTTTAAATTCATCTAAGCTATAAAATGAATTTATTTCCATTTTTATCTTTGCTGAATATTAATAATAATGAGTAGTTTTCTCGCGTTGTTTAAACTAACATCCAAAACAGGAGTTGCTTGATCAGTGTGTATACACTTATAGATTTTCTAATTTTTTTCTGCTGAAAAATATGTAATTTTTTATACGTTGACGAAACTTGAAAACATGATACTAGCAAGCATAAGTGCTAAAGTGATTTCGAATCGAATAGCTTTAATCATTTTTTTAGAAAATTGAGTTTTATCTCACATGACAACCTTTTGTGGGCTCTTTTATATGAATATTAGGTTCAAAACGCCAACTTTAACAGCCGTTTCTGAAAGATTCGCTGCCTTTATCAAAAATTTGAAAACGATATTCGTTTTAATAGTTACTAAATAAGAGCATCTGCTAATTTAAAGATAAGCAGTTGAGTATTAAAATAGCAGGCTTTTATTTATGAACATACTTAGATTGAAATTCTTAAAAAAGCTAAATAAAATACGATACATGTCTTAATTAAAAAATGTCCAGCATTGCAAAGCTTTACCAGTGTAAAAATAATTTCCTATTTACATCATCATAGTTTACAATACAAAGTGAATATAATAATGAATAAACTTATAACTACTAATAAAAATGCATCAATAAAAGGAAAAAGTGAAAGTATACATTATAAAAGCCACAATATAAACTAAACGACGAAACCAATACAAAATTTGGGTTGATTAATCTGTATATCATTCTCTTAATATAAACTTACAAATTAAATAGCACCGACATATATTATATAAATATAATCTTAATGTAATTATATAATGTAAAATTAATGGTAATTTGTTGTTGTTTTTCTAACTTCCTTCCTTTCATGAGAAATTTATACAGAAAAACATGTCCCTTACATCTTTCAAGTTATAAAAGAGTTCTTCAAAGAATCTGAAAAAATGAGTATAATCGAAAGTTACCGCTAATTTTTTATTACAGATCTGTTACTTCAATTATCGACAATTCATTCACTTTAAATTCCATTTATCTCAATAGACAATATTTAGATTTAACTAAAACACTAATTTCTGCATTAATAAAATTTAATATGAGAATCTTCATATTGGCATATTTTTTTCCTTTATTCATTTTCTTTCCCTGGTATTGTAGAGGATTGATTATACTGTGGTACATGATGTTAAGTCTTCCTAAAGCAGTGATGAATTCAGGGGATAGCCCTGGAGATAATGAACGAGTAATTCTCCAGAGCATCAACCCTCCATCTCCATCCTTGTCACTGTCTCCCTTGGTTCATCTGGATGTAATGGCTGAATTTAAATCTCCCTTCCAGAGAAAAATGTCTCAATTCAATGCTATATGTGGTATTTCGTAATCTGTTTTTTTTTTTTTTTTTTTATTTCCATCTATTTTTCAAGAATATTACTATATTAGATTGCTACAAAGACAGTGTTGAATTCAGGGGTGGCCCGGGAAGTGGACATTTCCCCCCGAAAAAGTTGAGATTTTGTGTTTTCAATGGCAAAAAGTTAATCCCCCCCGGAACTCTATTGTGCCCCCCAGAGCCACAGAAGTCTCTCCCGGAGAAAAGTGTCTGAATCCAATGCTGTATAAAGAGAAATATAATCTGGCAAATAAAATTATCCTATATATTAAACATTTTCTTAATAATCTAATTAATATTCATCACCAAAAAAGAGAAAATATCGCAAAGCTTTTGTAAAATATTTAAAATGAAATAATATTTAATAATTTTAAATACATACGCACACTGTAAAAAAAAAGGGTCGATCTACTAAAAAAACTTTAGTGATCCTTGTAATTACTAAAAAATTTTTAGTAATCTTAGTCGGTTACTAGAAAATCTGTAAGAATTACTAGAAAAAAGTTAGCAATAGATAGAGTTAATAGTTTTACATTTTTAATAGCTATTACTAAAACTCACTTGGTGTGGCCTTGATAGCATAGTGGTTATCGTAACGGATTCCAGGCTAAGAGGTCCCGGGTTCGACACCGTCAAATACGTCCCGAATGTATGTAGTGTAAGTATTCGTTAATAAAGGGATTATGAAAATCCTATCAGAGCAGGTAGCATTTTTGGTGCTGCCATCTATTGCGGTTTTGCCGAAAATCTATCGCTTCAGAAGTTTGGATGCAGCTCCTGTCCTTCGGGCGCACGTAAAGGTTATTAAAAACAATTTTGGAGCTATTACTAAAATTTTCTTGGTGGCTCATACTAAAAATTTTTAAGTTAGTTATACAAAAAATTATTTTGTTAAGTTTACAAAAGAAATGCTTGTTTCACTTGCAAAAAAAAAGTTTGTAATGGTTACTAAAAAATACTGTGGAATACAAATTTACTAAAGAATTTTTAGTAACCTCTTGAATTTTTTTTACAGTGCATATACTTCACACATCAAATACATTTTAAACATTCTAGATGAAATTATAATTGTTTCATAATGACATCTAAATATGAAGCTTATAATTATTAAGTCTGCTTTTATGTTTGATTTTCGAAAAAGGTGAAACAGAGAAATATTAAAAGTTAATTTGTCTGATGTGATTTAGAATAATAAATCGTTACTTCCAAATTTATACTGAATCAAGACTGCGACATCATTAAATTATCCTTCAATTCCTATGTGAGTCACTGAAGTAATAATCGTCGTTTAAATGCGTTTTAAATTCTAAAGTATCTAACGGAGAGTTCATTCTAATTAATTTTTCTAATTACTTGAAAGAGTATTTCTCATTATAGTCGTTAATTCTCAGAGGGACCGCAATACATGTCAAATAATTAGTTAATTTTACAGCCCGTTTCGCAAATATTTGAAAGCCATTTAAAAGTAATGTTTTGTTCTGGCAATAAATATCACTCCGTGGATTTTGTATATTATATAACAACAATGGTAGTGAAGTGAATTTCATGTTATTTGTTGCCTGCAATAATTAAATAATTACTCATAAACATTTATTGTAACATTTTCATATAAAAGTAGCCAAATTATACATATTGACGTAATTTATAACAAATAATTACAAGAATATTAATAAAAATATAAATAAAAAATCGAAATAAAAATCACTTAATGACATTTTAAACATGTGTATCGTATTTAATGTCATTGAATTAGCATTCACGATCATCCATTATTGGCATTTAATCTTATAATTTGGCGATCGTATTTTGGTCTACGTGATATCAAAGTAGTATCTTAAAAATATACAAATAATAATTAAATAAAATAATATATTCTTTAAACTTATTAAAGCTGTCTTACTAGTCATATTTATGCCCAAAATGATTAAATTCCTTAAACCAAAGATATGAATACATAGGGGACTGGGAGTAAGAAAACACAATAGTACACCTACGAGTCAAGCACTAAAATCGGGTTTGCAAGTATTTTCTACCAAGATCAGATTTGGCAGACCGACTGGAATTTTAATATATGAATCGAGTGTTAACTAATTCTAAAATTCAGCCGTGAACTCAATGAGATGATACTCCTGTGCTGCCGCTTTCCGGTCTTCATATTCCTTGTAAATTTAAACATAACTTCTTATAGCCTCAAAAAATCTTTGTACTGATATACCACTCTTGTAAGGTCCTGACTTGGCAGAATGCCAAGCCGATTCCATTGAGACTTTGGGGAGAGAAGCCTATGAGGCCTAGATTGCTTCTACGTATTCATGGAAATGATATTAAATATTGTTTTCTATTTTTTGTTCTGAGTAAAATCTTATTTTAAATTAAATAGATTGTGCACCTTCTATCAATTATGTATATATTTTCTCTTATATTTTTGTAAATATTTAATAAAAGCATGTTTTTTTTTTTTTTTTTTTTTTTTTTTTTTACATTTATATTTATGGCTAAAACGCAGTTTTAACGATTGCTTGGCATCTGACTTGGCGGCTATACAAGAAATTCGCCAATTCTAACAACCTAAATATTCAGGGCACACGTTATCATATTCTCACTGGGATTTACTTGACGCCAAAATGGCGTTATTTTGCCGAATATGGTAACCCTGATATTGTTTATTTTTTGATAAACTGTTTATTTACCTTAATTTTTCTTTTTTCAAATTATGTAAAATATTTTTTTCTAGTTATTAATTTTTTTAATTTAATATATATATACATATATAAATTGTTTTATTTATTTTTTTAATAATAGAAAATAATTTAAAAACGTATATTTAACCAGTATTCGAAAATGAGGTTTTCGCCAAATTGACGTTGGAAAAAAAAGTACAAAACCTTGTACGTATATGATATCTGCGCCATATTCATATCCAATGCATGCAAACAATATAAATAAATAATGTACACAATAATGCAAAAATAGTTTTAAAAAACTGCTAATCTGGCAAGTTTTAAAATCACGCCATGCATCTGTTAATTCCAAAAAAATTAAGTTGCGCTACATTGCGAGGAAAAAAGTTATTAAGTTAAGTTTAATAATCATACCTTTAAATCATCTTTTTTATTATATTTGTCTTTAGTGTCTTTAGTTATTTACTCATTTTAGTGTAACAGAATTACAATGTAATATTTAAAAACAGATAATTCGATTACAGAAACAAAAAGGTATTTGCCAAAAAAATTCGACATATCTATAGGATGTTTAATAAACAAACTCATCTCGAGATGGTATGAACTTCCCCATTTTCGACATGGACTCGCTCTTTTTGCCCATGCGCAGTTCTGTCCAGGTTTCTATCAAACGTGGTACATCATGCACGACCATTCTATGCTCTGAGGTTTCTGGGTTTCAAAAACCATGTCAAAACATTGTCGAAAATGCATTCCATATCATGACGAAAACCATTTTTGGAAGAAACAATCTAGATACCATTTTGAAATCGTTTAGAATCTATATTTTAAAACTGGATGACCATTTTTTGGAGATCTATTCGACCGATTCTCTTCTTTTTTTAATGATTTTTACTTCGGTTATACCATTGAAAAGTGTAATTTGCATTGATTAATTGTCATTTAAAAACTGCAAAGAAAAAAAATGTTTTTTTTTTTATGTTCGTTATTTTTAAAAATCCACTTTCAAATCCTTTGATTTCTGGTGGGTAAATTTCTCAAATTAACCAAATGGTACCTGTATCTTGCAAACAAAACATTCTGTTTATTATGCACGAGATAAGAAGCATTAATTTATTATCAAATAAATGTGGTCGAATATTCATGTTCCATTGTGATAATAGGAGATTAAAATTAAGTGAAAAGAAATAAGTGGGATCTCAAAGCTCAAAAGAAATCTTGAATAAGCTCCAGCGAATTTAATGCTCCTTATTAATTTCGCGGCACACTTTGTTTTGGTTGATTCTCAATGGTGAAAATTTGTCCGCGGATTGGAAGTTCACATCGTGCACCTGCAGGTACCCCCCGTCTCCCAATGCGTTTTATCTTTTCCCTCAAAAATTTTTAATACACCATTAAAATGTTATTATTGAGTAAATCTACATGACATAAATCTACATATCTATTAAAAGTAAGATTTGTATGTTAATTGTGCGTCCCACAATTGCATTTCCTTATTGCTTGTTAAGATATTGAATTTTTGAGCTTATTGAGTTAAGAAAGTTGAAACTTTCTAATGAGAGAGAACTTGAAAGAAGTGAAAAAGTTTTTTCTCTATTTTAATTAAGCAAAACTAAAAGGTTATACAAAAAAGCTTTTCTTTATAAAACAAAAAAATAAATGCAAAAACTATTTGATTTTTAGGTCAAAGAAATAGATCTTTTATTAAAAAAAAGTAACGGACTTTTGTTTTTACATAAGATTCAAATACGAAAATGGTATGGGGAGGGGTAAATACTTGAATTTTTGAATTCAACCGATTAAAACATATGTAAAGGAATAGTAATAATAATCTAATAAATAGTAATAAATAGTAATCTAATAAATAGTAATAATAATCTAATTAATATTCATCACCAAAAAAGAGAAAATATCGCAAAGCTTTTGTAAAATATTTAAAATGAAATAATATTTAATAATTTTAAATACATACACATATACTTCACACATCACTATTCATATTTCACTTTTTAAAAAAATTACGTGTTTATATTGGAAATATACAAGGCAGATAAGGCTAAACTTTTACTGAAACACTTGCATAACATTAGACTTATCATCGAAAGTACAACACTTGTAAAATATTCAGAAAAAAAAATAATAATATCTAGTAATATCGTTACCATGCATAGTTCTAAGATAAATTTAAGACATTTAATAGCATAGAAATTACGATGTTAAATATTCTTATAAATTATTAATACGTTTCGAAAGCCTTCTTCTTTTCACACAGACAAAAACTAATAAAAACAGAAAAAATAAAAAAAAACTATTACATTCTGGGCATTATAATGTAAAAAGTTCTTGTTTGTTAAACTATTTAAAAAATATTTTAAATATTAAGTAAATTACTGAAATTGTAAAAAATATATTAAAGTCGAGATGTAACTGCTATTTGTTTTTCATATTAGAATACAATATTCATATTTCGGTTTAATACGGAATATGGAAATAAAACTTTTTTTTAAGCGCACTTTAGTTGAAATTAATTCTTCTTCTTCCCGACAGTTTCTTAAAATTGCGTATACAAGAATTTTACTCAGCATATCTACTCAAGCACCGCTCGAAACTGTTCGTGACGTCACGAGGAGATCTAAAAGACTACATCTCTATTAAAAGTAAGATTTGTATGTTAATTGTGCGTCTCATAATTGGATTTTCTCATCGCATAGTTATGAAAGTTGAAACTTTCTAATGAAAGAGAACTTGAAAGCAGCAAAAACCTTTTTTCTCTATTTTAATGAGGAACAATCTGAATCTGAAGAAATCTGGTATGTAATTAGTTTTCAAGAGCGCATGATAATCTCTAGTATGTTTTCTTATTAATATGTGTATGTGTGTTTTAAAATTAAGAAATATTTAAGCTACGGCTATAAAATTAAACGTGCAATATCCCTATGGTGTTAACTTCCATTAATATCAGTGAGGTTTTTTTTTTAATTTTAACTGTGTTTTAGCTTAGTTAAAATTTTAAAATGATCATTTAATTTTAAAATATTATTATTATGAATTATGTACATGTATGTTTTTTGAATAAATGTAGGCTTTTAATGAAATACTGAATTATTGTAAAATTCTTCAAATGTCGATTTAATAACTTTTTTGAAATTAGAACTTAATACTTCAGTTTTAAAACGAAGTATGGAAAATAAAAAAAAAATTCTTCAATGTGCACATTAATTGAAACTATTTTATCTTTCAATTCTCTACAGTGTAAATTAAAATTATGTACACGGCAATCTTACTCAGCATGTCTAACTAAGCACGAAACTGTTCTTGATATCACGAAAATATCTCCAAATGTACATTTCTATAAAAAGGAAGATTTTTGTGAGAATTGTGCATCCCCTAATTGAATTTCCCAACGCCGTGTAAAGTTAGTTTTAGTAGTTAAGATTTTAGAATGAAAACCAACTTAAATAAAATAACTCAGTTTTTTCTGTATCTTAATTTGTAAAGTTACAATGTTGAAGAAATGTGGTATTTAAAGAGTTTTTATGCGCGCATAAATATGTCTAGAATTTTTCCCCTGATTAATATGTACATGTGTGTTTAAAAATTATGAAATATTTAGCTATTGCGGGCCTGGTGTAATATCAATAGTACATGTCTTTTCATAGAATATTATTTTGTCTTATCAATTACTTTCGTCACTATCTTCATTTAAATATAATAATATATGGCTATGCGTTTCTTATTATAACTTCATTTACGTTTTAACATTTAGTAATAACAACAGTAAAAAAAATTTCATAGTTCTTTTTTTTTTTTTTTTTTTTTTTTTTTTTTTTTTTTTTCCACTGTTAAAGATTTTTTTATTTTATATACATATTTCACTCTTTAAATTTAAAATATAGATTACTTTTCGGAACGAATCACGTCTAATAAATAGCAAAAACCATTATAAATGTAATTCTGTTGTAATTCGATATTTTCCAAAACGTCTCCAAACCTGCCATCATATAAATGTAAACAAACGATATACAAAATAAGTACATTCGTTAGATTTTAAACAACGAGATAATTTATAAACTTCAATAAATCTATATGGACAGCTACGATTATATTATTAACATAAAAGTAATTTTGTTCTGAAAATTGAAAAAAAAATCAGATCTCAAAGTTTTAAGTTATGGTTATGAAGTTAATTTTATAATTTCTCTATTATTGTTAAGTTTCATTAACATGAGTGATATGCTTTTTAGAAATTTAAATCTGTTAAAATTTTAGATTCTCATTTTTTAAACAGTTGTTATATTGGTGTAATTTATTCAATAAATGAAGGCTTTTTATAAATACAATACTGTTTGTTATGCATGTTTATTTCAACATCTCTCAAAGATCTCTACATTTATTTTATTAAAAATAAAAATTCAGATATCAACCACATGTCTTTTACCAGATAACAAGAAAAAATTTGTACGTATCTCTTTAAGTTTTCATGATTAATATGCATACATGTGTTTAAAATTAAATATGTATTTTCTCTATTGTTCTCAAATTCAATTCCTATGCATGAGATGTAATATTATATGTTTGAAAATTTAAATGTTTTAAAATTCTACGTTCTGATTGTGTTATTGTTAAACTATTGTTTTATTGTTTTATATTTATTCCATAAAAGTAAGCTTTTATTAGTATAATATCGTTTGGTATTTTTACAATGTGTCTCAAAAATCAATACGTTGAATTTATTCCGAATAATAATTAGGAGTTATCAGATAATTTTTACACATTTAGACTTATCATCAAATTACACATTAAAATGTGTATGTTGAAATTTACACATTTGGCGTATTTTACACACCAAATTACACACATAGACATGTCGTTTTTGTATCATCGATTTACACATTTTTGAGTGTAAATTTACACATTTTTTTAGAGTTCATAAAAGGGTTTTAATGGGGCCAGAATGATTTATTTTTTATTTAATGCCTAAGTAGGGCAGAATCACCAGACCACAAAGGTCCGATGTAGACTTTATTTGCCCTACCAGGAGTGGTCCCCGACACGCGTTGATTCGTTAACAATTAGCAAAAAAAATTAAAAAGAATATATGTCAAAAGAAGCTCCGCCCGTCGGGGTACAGTCTGCTCCCTCCCGACAGCGAGCGAACCAGCAGCGTGGGTGATGATAAATTTATTAAGTTGTGTAGGAACACTAGGTTTGTGCACCACGCAGGCCTATGAGGTGAGTTTACTTAGTTCCATTTCGAAATTAAAGATCCTATTTAATTTGCCTATAAGAAAGGCTCTTGATAAAATATTAGACTGCCAGTTTTGGGGAAGAATGGAGGGATATTTAATATGCCAGGCTTGGGTAAGCGTGCAATGATAGTAGCTATGCACAGAGGTGCCAACCTCGTGCACTCGCAGAAGTGATTAGCTGCTCGATGAAAACGTTTCAGATAATCTTTGAAAGGCCCATGACTAGAGAGGAATGCTGTAGTGGCTTGTGAGAGAAAATACATTTTTATAGACACTAAAGATATGAGATAGTGAGTGTTCTTACCTTTAATAGCCACATCCCAATAATTTTGCCACTCTGGCATAATTTTTAGATCCAACTTTCTATGAATGTGTGAGAGGGGAGGGGGAGACTGACATCTATCGATGTTTATGACGTTGCTTCTTTCGCCAACTTATCACCTCGCTCATTGCCCTCAATACTAATGTGGGCCGACGCGTGACCCAGGGTGACTTTGCGAACGAGTGAGAACAACTTAATTTTTATATCGAGAACTAAAGGGTTCTTAGTTATGTGCACGAATATTGCTTGCAAGTCTGAAAGACTATCATTGTACAGCCTGGTGAAGGAAAATGATTGGGAAGAGATCCAATCTAGAGCCAGAAGAAATGCAAGAAGTTCTGCTTAGAATACAGAGTCATCATCCCCGATTCTACAGACCTATTCATGGATCACCACATCATTCCGAGGCTAACGAGAAAGATGGGCTACCGCGGTGCATTCTACGTATCTTTTTTTACGGACGTTTGAGTCACGTGATGCTCGAATACACCAATGCGGGTGCACGAATAGAGCACTACGTCATTCTAGCGGTCTGTAAAAAAAGATACTTAGGATGCACCGAGGTAGCCTCGGTAGGTCTTTTTGGTTAGTCTTGACATCATTCCGTATGACACAAAATGCTGACGACTCGCCCGATTCCGTGCGGTATCCATCAGTGTAAACGATTGGGACTTTTGAGGGTACAAATGGATGTATAGAGGGGTTGACTTGCAGATGTGATGTTTCTATTGTAGGATACAGGAACCAGCTCCTAACTTTCTTTTATATGCCTGTTTATGAAAAGTGTGCGTCGTGTATTTGTTTGCGATTGAGGTGAAGGATTCTGTTTTTTATGTATTCATAATCTAGTGTTTATTTTATTGGAGTGATGCCTGTAAGTACTGTGAGCGCGTCTGTAGAGATTGTTTTATATTCTCTCGCCATGCGTAGGAGGAGCATCCTTTGTAGCGAGTAAAGTTTATTCTTCATTCTATTGGTGAGATTTTCTGCCCAAACGCCCACGCAATAGAAGAAAATCCGTTCCACAATTGTGTGGTACCATATGTTTAGCATGTTGGGCTTAATGCTCTAAGATGTAGATGTTAATTTGTAGCTATTATTTCGTGGCGCTGAGGAAGGGGGATGGGAATTTTTCAATTCAGAAGTATTTCTATATTTATATTGTAAGAACATCATATTTGTACATTTTATAATATCACAAAATACTAAGAAACAATTTAAAATAAAAGATTTGAGTGGGGTTAAAAAGATTGCACAATATCCCTGTAAATGCGAGTTTAATTAATCCTTCTAAATCCTTCAATCTTTTTAAAATCCTTCAAAAATATATTAAATGATTATGTAAATTTTTTTATTTAGTTTAAACAATTTACGTAAAATGCTTTAGAATGTAAAATTTTCATGAATTCATAAAGCGATATATAAACGGTTAATATAGATCTTTTATATAATTTTGAAAAAATCATATTTTTTTAGTGTTTAAAAAAATGCAGAAAAAACAACTTTACGATTTTTTATCTTTTACTAAAGACAAGGCTCTTTAATCAAAGGATTAAGACGACTTACAAAAGAAAACAAAAATCTGAGCTCCGATATGTAACGGTCTCAACCTGAATCTCAAAATGAGAAACAGTTGATAATTTAATATCCCTCTACTTTTCTCGGAAAGAATTGTTATATTGATTTTAACATTTCATAAATAAATTTCATTACCAATAAAATATGCAAACAGAATTACTTTACAAAGAAAATGAATGAAATAAATAATATATCAAAGAAAGCTTTTCACAACTCAAAACTCAAGAATTCTATTAACGGAAAAAGCAATCCAATAATAAAGATTAATGATTTTTTTTTACTTAAAAAAGTCAAGCAAAAAGTTTATTTAAACTTTTTGCTTGACACATTAATCAAAAGTTTTCATCTTCAATAAGTAATCCTCGTCGTGCGCTAATGTTTATTGATTATTGTGCTAAATATAAATTCTCGATATTTCATTTTCGGTTGGGAAAAGTTGTAGCTGAAATATTTTATAAAAAAAAAATTGTTTAGAATTTTAAATTTAAAATAACCCTGGTAATCTCCAATAGACACTAAAATCGATTCTCGTAAACAAAAAGATTTAAATTATTTTAGGTGTAATGAATATTTTTGCTTGACTATATATTTAAAAGACATTATTATCTGACATGAGCTTTATTCTGAACCGATTCTGATTATTTTTTCATTAAAGCATTTTATTTCTAGATGCGTTCTCACTTGCTGGTTTTAAAAATAATCCCTTTTCTCTTATTAAAATTTATATTTATTGCGACATCATGCGTATGTTCTCTATTGGGTTTATTTTTTTACGCATAGTGACTTGATTAGTGTTTTTTTTCATTACTGTTAACTAAAAAGTATATTTTTTAGCCTCCAATATGCCGCATAATTAGTTTCCTCCCAAACCAGCCATAAAACGAAAGAGAAGTATCATTGTACGATTCGATTCTCATAATCTCTTCTAATTTTTTTTCAATTTCTAAGCATCACACATTTTCGATTTTTACACCACCCTATAGGGAAAATGTATTACTTTCAACTGCAATTTGTTTAAAAACTTCATCTCGATTTATTTTTGAGATATTAATTTTTTCTTTAATTTTAATCATATTACGCTAATGATAGCAATTGAAGTAATCCATTGCTCTAGAAAATAAAGGGAAAATATTAGAGTACTATAGTGTTTGATGGCATTTTCTCCCAACTACTGTAAAATTATTTGAAATACGTTCTATATTGAAAAAATTTAAATGTTTTCAGAAGTTTTTATGAACTATATTTAATTTTAATTATCCATATTATTTTTACAAACAAATGAAGTGACATAAATAATTAGCGAGTTTTTTCTTTAGTTTACGACATCGCTTTTTGCAGGATTTGTGAATTATTTCGCGGTAGTGTCGTCATATTTTCTATATATGGTGTTTAAAACTGTATCGAAAATGGGGAATTCTTCAGTAGATGGAAGGGACGTAAATTTTATATAAAATAATAACATCTATTTTAAGTACTAGAAATAAAATATGTTTTGCAGAATTACGTCATTTTCACTCCAGCAGTTTTGAAATTCTTCATCGAGGGAAATGTTTTACTTTTGCATATGACACACTAATGATGAATTGACTATGCCACATAATATATATCTTTGTAACTAAAACTTTTGTAGAAGTATCGTCCAACATATTTCTATTAACCACCCCACACCCGCTTTATTCCCAAAACAACATATTTAGAGACTTAGTGACAATGTGGCGATTATTTAAGAAAAAATCATGGAGAAATACGCCAATACAAATCGAGTATTACCAATAACAGACATGCATACCTACCATCTTTCTAATACAACTAAGACATTCTTCTCTCTTCTGAAACATAAAAAGAGTTTCAAATCTGGACAGAGTTAGGAAAAATTTGATTTTAAAAAAACTTTCAATATTATTTAAATAATCTTAATTAATTTTTCAATTAAATTTTAGCAGCAAAATTATGCCGCAAATTGTTGAATATTAAGTACGCGAATTATCACTTTACTTAGTATGTGTTCATCTTTTCTGGGCTTTAATTACGTCTCATTTTTAGACGCAGGTGAGTTCTTGATGACTTTTCATATTGTGTGGTAGCTGTAACCATTAAATAATATAAAAAAATGTTAAGCACGATGTCCTTTCGAAAAATTATATTTTAAAATATTGTACAATCTAGTTTAATGCTTTTTTACCGCGTTTATATTAGGCGAGTTTTTAAAATATGTTATTTTTTAAGTGTCCGTTTTTTAAATTATTTTATTTTATTACATGAATGTTTGGACCATACACTAGTTTTCAACCTAATTTCCACCTACATTAAGGTATTTATCATTATGGTACGACTAGTTTACCTTTTATTATCATCATTGATATTGACACCTGATATATTAATCACGATATAGTCGCCATTTTACTTCAGTCATTTTAGCTGCAGCTCTGACCTCCAGGAGCTTCGTTAAGTGCGCACACAAGTGATTGTCATTTAGTATTAGAGGTGAGTTATATGTACGATGAAGAATTTGTTCCCATCACTTCCATAAAAAAAAAAATCAAACTACACAGAAGTAGGTGCTTATAAAAAAAACTTCTTTATAATTAATTAATGGCACTTATTAAAAATGCATAAATTTTATGGAAATGTTAAACAAGATGACCTTTTCAAAAATGGCATTTTTAAAATGCTGTTTTATTGCAGTTTGTTTATTTTTTCTTCTTTGCAATTTTTTTTACAATGATCATTCGAGGTATGTTATTTAAGTAAGTTATTTTTAACAAGACTATCCTTTTAAATGAAATCGGTGACCTTAAATTATTTTTCGACAGAATTTCCACATATATTAAGGCACTTACAGTATCGTACGATCAGTTTTTTTATTCCACCCTCATAGAAATATATGCGGTCTGATATGTCAGCCACTGTATCTACACTATTTTCACATCGTCATGTTCGTTATAGCATTGACCTTTAAATTGTTTCTTTAAGTGCATTACCAGGTTGTAATCTTTTGTCACTATGTCAGGGATATAAGAAATAATACGAAGTAATTTCTAACCATAAAAGTATGACACAATCGGATTCGGGATTTGAAAAGCCATGTATCTATTGACATTTGTTTTGAAGCAAAACGATCCCAATATTGAGCAAGACACGCCTATTGCTTCAAGTTGCATGACGAAGTTTAGGACCATAGCAAAGTCAAAACGAAATTGATGCAGTGATAAGCGCAGTAGATATTTTTTCGAATCGATAATTCAATAAAATGCAATCGATATTTTTATCACGATCGGATACTAAAGCTTATCGCATGATGCGATACATGCTTCAATATGCAGAAATTACGTTCAATAATATTTTAAAGGCCAAATTTTCATGTAAAAATAATATAGTTTAAAGAATGCCCTTTTGTGTTTTTAACATTAAAACGAGCCTTTCTTAACCCTTTGCGGCGCAGGGCAAATTCATTGCTTAAATGTTGAAATTAATGACTGACACCGGAATTTGAAAACAACTTTGTTTGTTAATAAGATAACGCTATATTTCGCGCGTTCAATAAATCGTAATTTTTTTAAACAAAATTGCGGTGTCAATGTGGTGTTTGGGAATTAAAATTAAGTGGTACATCTATGAAACCACCGCACCGCAAAGGGTTAAAACACACGCCTCCTGTCATTGCACCGGACTCTAATTTGTTAATCAAACTGTAAGAAGGATCTCTGTGAACAAAAAAAATTGTAAATAATAACAAAAAATCGATGAAGGATAAATCGCTTTTTTCATCACTCTCCCACACATTTTTTCTGTCATAGAATTATGTTTATTTCTATCATCATACGAATCTATTGTTGACAGTATTTTCGTTCGCAATCCATCATCTCTGATTACTTTCGTTGGAATTTTCGTATATCTTTTTTCTGTATTTTATGAAAAATTGCACTTTTTTACTGAAAACAAAAATAATAAAAGATTTAATCTAACAAGGAGTGGCTCAACCTGTGGAAAATCGAATTTATTTTAAACTGTCTGGAAAATCCCAAAAAACTAAATATATATGTGTGTGTGTGCATTGCAACTTCTTTATTTAAATGATTATTTTTATTTTAATCCATATACATTCGACTGAATTATGTGCCTTTTTTACATAATCCTAAAATTACTCGCTTAAGATTCTCAACTTGGAATATGGCAAAATCATAAGACGAAACGCCGTTTTTCACTTTCATTCGAACATGAAATGTATAATATGAAGTGTAAAAAATGTTATTTAACTTAAAAGAAGACTAAAATAATTAAAGAGATGTTACAAGTTAAAAATATTTTTTTTCTTTAAAACATTTTGACATTTTCAAGCTTTTCCAAACTCTTCATCAGAGACTATTTTAATAAACAGTAAAGTGTTCTCTGATGACATGCTTAGAAAGTACTAAAAAGTTTTAAATAAAATGTATATTTTTAACTTATAACATCTCTTTTATTATTTTACTCACCTATTAAATAAAACAGTGAACTTTTTTAAATTCATTCTATATAATTAATCACTAAATAGGTTGTTCTAGACAAATATAGTTATATAATTATTTTCTTCAAAGAGAGTTTTATTACAGTAATTATTTCGATGGCTGCTGCCACTTGTTCTTTTTTTTAAGTTTTTTTTTCTTAAAGAACCCTTTTTTAGTGAAAATAATTCTGTACTTTTATATACTAATTCTATAGCACTAAGAGATTGGTTGGGTAGGGGGGGGGGGGACTAAAGAATTTGCATAACTTTAAGAAATGTACATCAAAAGTATCCGCGTCACAGGTCAAACTGAAAATAGCTTTTTCAATAATTTCATAATAGCTAAAATAACTTCTCAGACTTGAATAATGTAGAAAACACTGCATTATAAATATTTTTGTAGAAAGCAGGCTGAGATGTCCACTGGATTTGAACAAGGATTTCGTTGCACAGCAGGTGAAAGCCGTAGCTAAGAATAAAGTGCTAATTCGGTAGTTTTGCGCCATTAACTCATCATGTATGTTTCATTGTAAGTGTTATGTCAAGTGACATCGCTACATACTACAGAAGTACTGAGAGCGTTTTATTCAGACATTGGCTCTCTTTCTATAACTACTTGCAGTGAGGGTTACCTTATTAGGGTATAAATTCACTGAGGTACTCTTTTGAAATTTATATGTTTCTTTTTTAGACTATCAATTTAAGTGTCATATAGCGAGATCGGCTGGTTTTAAACCAGAGACGTACTGCGTATAAGCCGTGTGCCGTAACACGTGACAAAAGGCTAAATCGATTGTTCCATACCAGTGACTAATTATAAATTGCTTGTTGCAATTCTTGTTGCGAGAGATGATATCATTACACACTTCACGCCCAGTAAAACCGTCTTCTTTAGAATTTAGCTTACGCTTTTTAGCTAGTGATTTAAAGGCACGGTACTCATGACTCTCGTGATAATCATGAGAACCAAGAGAACGATTAAAGTCACTTTAAATAAAAAATAAAATTCGTAAACTGAAAAAAGCCGAAACTTTTTATAATTTCTCATAAATTAGTAGTCGCCAAAAGTAGCAGATATAATATTATTTAGTTTGTAACAAACTGTGACTTAAAAAAATTTAAAAAATTTCAATTGAAATCGGACCAGAATTTTAAAAAATTTGATGTAGTGAGGGAGTGAAGGGGAGAGAAAACAATCTATACTGCTTTTTAAACTAGTAACCCAAAATTTTAAGCTTCTGAACAAGACACATATTAATTTAATCTTATACGAACAGCAGTTCTGACGAAAAAATAGTATAATTGAAAAATTAAAAATGCTATATTGTTTTCAAATTGGTGTCAGAAACACTGATTTTGGGAAAGATAAAGAAAAGCAATAGTACCCATATCGAAGTAAAACCGCGATGGCGTTTTAAATGAATTTAAAAATGAACCGTACTACCCGGAGAGAAACCCATAGAAAAATTGGGGTTATCGATGAAGTCAGTTGGCAATTTATCAATAAAATTGACAAAATGTATCGACATCGCCAATCATTAAAGTAGATTTCGCTTCATATATTGTGACTATTCATAAAATCATTCCAAATATAATTTGTGAATAAACAACTTTTCCCCGTTATTATTATTATTTATGATTACATTCCTCAACCACAAAAGCACTTTATCGTTGCAGAAAATGTCATATATGTTATCAAATCTGAATCTTCATCAAATTAGAAAACAAACTTATTTTATAGTTCCTATTATAAAAAAAAGTATATATCTATATTATAAAGGCCAAACGTATCTGTGCGTAACGCATACGTCATATTCTGAACGACAACACTTTCCCCTGCAATTTCGGTTTTGCAATTTTCCTTACTGCAAATTTTATACTTCTAAACATCGCATATTTTAATTTTTTACACCGTCGTATAGAGAAAAAATGTACTTTTAAATGCAGTTTGTTTGAAAGCTGTATCCCAAATTATTTTTGAAATATTAATTTTTTTATAATTTTTATTACCAATTTTGTATTTGTGGACACAAAACTACTCCATTTTCTCTTAAAATTGAAAAAAAATAGAAATTAAAATGCGCAACACTCTTCCATGCAATTTCAGTTTTGAAATTTTTGCTATTGCAAATTTTACATTTCTAAACATCGTAAATTTTTAATTTTTACTCCGACGTATTAAGAAAAAAAATTACTGTTAAATGCAATTTGTTTAAAAGCTGTATCTCAGTTAAATTTTGTGATATTCATTTTTTTATATATAATTTTTAATATCAAATTTGTATTTGTGGCATCAGAAACACCCAATTTTCTCTTAAAATAGAAAGTAAAATGCGTGTACTATTCCAAAAATATCGTCTGTTATAAAATCCGGTGAATTTCGGTTTTATTTCGCTTAATAATTTGCATTATTGAATTTTATAGTATATTGTTAATTTAAGCTTAAAATTATATTTGCTTGAGAGTAAGACACAATTATAAGATGTATTTTTTACTGTAACTAATTTTGTAGATTTATTATAAATCAACGAAACAATTCTTTCCTAAAGATTTTCTTTCGTTGAATTTCGACGGGTTCTACCTCGTCAATATAATTTCTGAAAACATGGAATGAAAACTAAACCAAACATCAAAACTTTTACTAAAACTTTATGAGCATTTTTTTTTTTTTTTTTTTTTTTTTTTTTTTTTTTTTTTTGGGTCACGTTTTGTAAAAATAACTAACTCTTTAAAACTGGGGTTTTTTTTCTCCCGCAATCTGGGCAATTTAATGCTTTTCACTTTTTCTTTTTCTGTTATGATTTTTGTGAAAGAAACAAAACATTCGGGCTTTCTTACAAAATACTTGATTGTGTTGTTATAAAGTTCAGTTTTTACGTTGAGTAAAAAATATATATATAAACAAACAGGCAAACAAACAAATAAAAACTTTTCGTGTGATGAAGAACGAATCAAGTTTTTCAACAGCATCAGTTGCTTTTATCTAACATAAAAATAGATTCGTTATAAAAAAAAAAAAAAGAAATGGCTGATTGATCATCTGATAAAAAAAAAAATGAAATCAGAAACCAAAAGTATGCTGAACTAGTATCTCAGATATGTTTTGTCCATGTTATAGTAGCAAACTTATTTTCAGCGACGAATAACATGAAATTCAGAAATAAAGAGTTCAGCTTGTCCTAAAATTCCGTTGAATTAAAAAAGGCATTTTTTTAATCTTTCACTGCACGATTTTTTCTATTTTTTATGAAAAAAATTATTTGAAATCTATATATTGGCCTAGTAACAGAAAAAAAATAATTTTCAAATTTTCAGCTAAAATTTCATATTTTAAAGCGCGTACTCTATATACACAATTATAATTTTTAAATGTTGTATTACTCTATTTTGCAATTAAATCGGCTTAAATTAACTAATTTTATCTGCTTAATAATTTGCAACTTGCTTTATATTAAGATTTTTAAGTACTCAATAAAAATAACAAAAGTAAGTTTTGCCTTGATAGCTTGATTGATTTTTTTTTTTTTTTTTTTTTTTTTTTTTTTTTTTTTTGTTTCCGAAAAACAAATTCTAATTTTTGTTAGATGCAGCCATTTGATATGGACAAAATAAGTGTTACTCCATTCTTGAGACTTCTTGATCAATTGCAGAAATCATGCTGGCCAAATTCTTAGCACATAATGCGATTTGTAGTGTTTTTAGATATGTGCCATATATGGCACACCGTGCAGTGAAGGGTTTAGTTTCGTTTTACACCCAGTTTTGTTCACGTTTAATTTTATTTTTTAAATCTTTTACTCTATCTGAAAAATAATTTTTTAAATAACAAGAAACAGAAATTCTTTATTAAGATAAAATTATGAAATCCATTCCAAATTCTATTAAAAAAAAAAAAAAAAAAAAAAAAAACCTTCATCTTTATTTTTTTCAAGACCTATTGTTTATTTTTAAATATAATTTTACTTCACTTAAAAAATAATATTAACAAACTGATAAATAAGAAAGATCAAAAAACGAAAAAAATATGAATTATTTTTCTACAGAAAATTTAATGATACACGAAGACTCAATAGGTACATTTTTTGACAATTATTTAGAATTTTTTATTTATATTTTTTCACATTGCATTCTAAAATCACTAAAAAACATAAACAATTTTACATTTAATAATTTTGTAATTTCTAATGGATTCTACAAATTGTAGCTTAAGTTACAGAAAATTAATTTAAGTTTTCCTTGGTGTACATTTCGTACATTTTTGCTGCAAATCATTTTGATATAGAAAGTATTTCGCTAAAAAAAACCGCTACAAGAGACAAATTGCCATCTATCTATCTATATATATATTACGCTATCGTACGTGGCACAGAAATCCGGATTATTTCTTAATTATTTAATGCAACGCTCAAATGAAACGTATCTTATTGATTATTGTGTAAAAGTCCTTTGGCAGAATATTGGCCGCGGTAAATTGGCCGTTTTGTTCTTTCACTGCAATGAAAATATAATTAATTTTGATTCTTTTTTCTTTTTACTTTAAAAAAAAATAAAAGTCACAAATTTTAAAAGTTTTAGTTTCAAATTAAAGTTATGTATTATAAATGAAATAAGTAAAGGGATTATATTATTATATTTTAAATGAAATTAATAAAATACGAAACAATGTCATGGCTGCCATATTTGGCGATTTATCGCCTGTGCCATGCTAACATAAAAGTATCGAGTTCTTGATTTCTCGGCGCAGATTTCATATATGCACCACATTAGCGCAATTTTTCTTCAGAGTTAATTTGGTGAAAACTTCGTTTTCAAATATCAGATGCATATATATTTTTAAACTATTTTCTATTATTTTAAAAAGGAATTAATAATAAATAAATAAAATTTAGTTATTAATTATAGAAATAAACAATTTAAATCATTTAAAAAAAGAAAATAAAAGTAAATAAACAGTTTATTAATAAATAAGCAATAGCACTCAGTTTACTATGTGAGACATACGTATAATTGCCATTGTGTTGCGATCGCACAAGTGTCATGCGCATATGACATCTATGTTTGTTTATCTAGCAGAATCTTCTAATTTGGCAAAAAATTAAGCAATTAAAATAAATTATGAATAAAAGCAATATGATTTAATGCGTAGCATATTATATGCGTAGTAATATTTCCAACTGAGCAAAAAATCCCGGATTCGATTCCCGGCCTGGGCAATTTTTCACTCAGTTGTAAATATTCAATTCGTATGATAAATTTACTATTCAGTCTGCTTTTGCTCAAATAATTGTATATCTGCGTACCCATCGTTATATGGAGTTTCATTACCTGAGATTAATTCTGCAAGCTATCTAAATGACAAACCATATGTTATGACCAATAAGGATGTTTGAGCGAAAAATCCCAGCCGGCTGTCGCTCTGTTAGTTTAAATGGTAAAGTGTTGGCCTTGTAAGCCGAGGATCTGGGTTCGATTCCCGGCCTGGGCGATTCTTCACTCAGTTGGGAATGTTCAGTTCGGATGATAAATTTACCAATCAGTTTGATTGTGCTAAAATAATTTTAACTAATTTTACTTAACAATAAAGTTTTATTACAGAATTCTAAATGTGTTGGAAAGTGTTTTATAATTCATGCTCGACTCAAGATTTTTCCCCCTGTTTTTCATCAAATACTTCTTTATTTTAGAGATGGCCTTCCCAGATTTCCACATTCCTTCATGCTGTCTAGCTAATTTCATATCTATATTTATCAGAATTAAATAGATAATAAATCTCCGCAAATAATTGAAGAAATGATTTTGTGACAATCACATTAAACCAATTAATTGTTTCATAGATATATTTTTGTTTATCGATTTCCACAGTTCATATTTTTTTTTTTCAAATAAGTCGACACTTTACAAAATCTTTTCATTTATATGTCACTAGCCAAATGCAATCCATCATTCTAAAATTAAATATTTTTTAAAGAAACAAAATGTCTGCGAAAAAACGAATAATTCTACTTTAGATTCAGAGTATTCTTTCATCGAGCCAAACTTACGGCTAGAATGGTAATGTTAAATTTACACATTCTTCCTGATAAGATTCTCTAAAAATGTAAATCATCTTTTAACATGTAATTCAAACGTAATCCATTGGGATTTAACAGCAGATTCATTACACACTTCGAAAAGTTTTAGATAAAATTTATTCTTCTCTCTTCTAAAATAGATGCGGAAAAAATCGTCCCGAAACGCATAAAAACAGAATACAACTTTTTCAAAAAACATTTTGGAACCGATAGTGTTTGTGTTTGAAGTTAATTCAAAATACATTATGGAGTATAGTGGAACACATTATTCTTGCATTTGGAAGAAGAAAAATATTATATGGGACCTGTTGTCGCGTCGGATGGTTCAGTGGATTTCGAACACAAAATTAATTTAGGCGATTCATATTCAATAACTTCAAACGGGTATCTTCTTACTTCTTTTTAATTGGAAGAAAATATACATCTTATATACACATTATACATCTTCTTATTTACACATATGTTACAATTATTTACATGAAATTCGATATATTTTAGAATTATTCTTCTATCAAGACTGTCATAACACCATCGCGTATTAATTCTTTTCTCTCTCTCTGAAAACATAAACAAAACAAAAAATATCTTGAGCCCAGGAGGGGGGTTGCCACGCGTAACTAAGATCAGGATTCATCGCCCTTTTGGCGTTAAAACATGATTCCCCACACACTCACCACCTGGACTCATGAGAGTACATAATGATAAATCAATAAAACTAAATTCTTACAATAAACATTAATTTAAATCATAACTCAAATAATAAAACAAAAAAAAAATTCAATCTTCAGATGCTGACATATAAAGCATTAAACAATAAAATAATATCATGAATAATATAAATAAAAAATGACACTTCAATAACATGTAGCTACATGAATAAATCTGGCCAGATATTTACCTGAATAAAATAACCTAAATATATATACATAGTATAAACAAATTAAATACTATTGTTAACATTTCAATAATCCTTTCAATTTGAAATAAAGCATAATTATACACAAATGAAAAAAAATTTTTTTTTTCTTTTTCAAAATGGATAAATTAACAATTGCAAATTACATATAAAAAAAAAAAACATATTTCAACTATGAATTTATAATAAGAAATAAATCACATTTATATATTCAAACAATATTAGAAAAAAAAAGCTTATAAATTTAAACTTCAAATATTGAAATCAATTAACATTCAACAATCTAATTCTAAAGAATACAACAGTTGAACTGGTTTTCTTAGCAGTCCATGAGCAGTCTTTACCATGCAAGCTCGAATGAGCTGATCTCTACCAAGGATCACTTCTTTAACTACTCCTAAGTCCCACAACAGTTTAGATTTAGCACTACCGTCCACTAAAACAACATCTCCAATCTTTAGATTTTTGTGTCTCTCAGGAGTTTTAAATTGATGGATCGATCTTAAGTTCAGCAAGTATTGTTCCTTCCATTTAGTCCACAGTTGTTTCAACAAGGTGATTTGATATCTTTTTCTTCTTAATAATGTCTCTCGGGTAGAGATTTTATTCTCTAATTCGGCAAAATGTAGTGGAAAACTAATATTTTCTCTTCCGAGTTGAAGAAAGTGAGCTGGTGTAAGTGGCTCTGGCTCGCCGAAATCACTTGTTGTATACGTAAGCGGTCTCATGTTTATTACGGCTTCTATTTCTGTCAAAATTGTAGCCAATTCTTCAAATGTGATGAGAGCTCTTCCCAAAATTTTTCTTAGGGGTTCTTTTACACTTTTTACGAGTCGTTCGTAAAATCCTCCCCACCATGGGGCACGCTCGATGATAAATTTCCATATAATGCCTTTGTTTGATATGAAGTCTTGAAGTTCTTGATCTTTAATGATTTTTTCAAATTGTTGTAGTTCTTTGTCGGCAGCTTTAAAACTTAATGCATTATCAGAAAAAATTATTTTACAGTTTCCGCGTCTTGAAATAAATCTACGAAAACTCAACATAAAGGACCTTGTAGTCATATCCCTGACTGCTTCCAAATGTATTGCTCTTGTTGCGGCGCAGGTGAACAGTACAATGTAGGATTTTGACGTCTCTTTACTATCTGTTTTGATGATTATTGGGCCGGCAAAATCCAATCCTGTAACGGTAAACGCAGGGGATTGTGAGATCCTTTCTTTCGGAAGTTGCCCAGTTAGCTGGTCAGCTGCCCTTGCATTGTATCTTCTACAAATTAGACATTTTCTTAGATTCTTTCTGATAGATTGTCTTCCTTGTGGAATCCAAAATTTCTTCCGGATTTGTGCAAGCGTTAAAGAAACTCCACTATGCAGCAAATTTCTATGTTCTTGCATAATTAGCAATTCTGTTAATTTTTCATTCTTCGGCAATATGATTAGGTTGGTCTCATTCGAATCAAAGGAGCCTTCGTTAAGTCTGGTTTTTATTCGCAAAATTTTATTTTCATCCAAATATGGACACAGGGAATAAATTCGGGATGTTTTCTTAATAGAGTTTCCTTTTTCTAATGACTCAATTTCTTCCTTATAATTCTTCATTTGTACTTCTTTGATTAATAATTCTTCAGCTTCTTTCAATTCTTCAGCAGATAATGTATCTTTACGCTTGATTGAATTTCTTAAATTGAAAATAAATCTTCTAACTCTTGCCAATGTTCTAACTGCCTTCAAGAAGGAACTGAAGCGCTCAATTTCTATAAGTGGCTTCTGATGTTCTGATGAACAAACATTTTGGAAAATCACATCTCTTTTAGCTTCTAGTTGTTTCATATCTTCATCTATTTCTCTGTCTTCTTTGGGCCATAATTTTGAATCTTTAACTAACCATGGAGGCCCTGACCACCACAGATCATCCTTTTCGAGGACGAAAAGTGAGAGTCCCCTTGTGAGTCGATCAGCAGGATTTGAGCTACCAGGACAATGTCGCCAGTTCTTCGGATCTGTTAAACTTTGTATTTCTGATGTTCGGTTGCTTACGAATGGCTTCCAAGTACTTGACGAACTTTTGATCCAGTGAAGCACGATATTTGAATCGCTCCAATAATGTACTTTGTCTTCACTTATTTTGAGAACAGACATTACCCGCTTTCCAAGTCTAGCTCCAATCAGAGCACCCATCAATTCGAGGCGGGGCAAGGTTAACTTCTTTATGGGAGCTAGCCTGCTTTTTGATGTAACAAAACTTGTCTTTATACTATTATTGTTGTTATATCTCAGATATATAACACTTCCATAGGCCTTAATACTTGCATCACTAAAACAGTGAATTTCTACATTGTCGTAAATGTCTATTTCCTGAAAATAATATCTTGGAATTTTTATTTTACTAATGTATGGAATCTGTGCACACCAGTTATCCCATTTTTTCTCTAAATGTTCTGGCAAATTCTGATCCCAATCGATACCATGTTCCCATAATGATTGAAAAATCATTTTAATTAAAATCGTAAATGGTGATAAAAACCCAACAGGGTCAAAAATTCTTCCAGCTGCTCGAATTATAGTTCTTTTGGTCTTATCTTGACAATGAACAAATTCTAACAGACTTTGATTATCTAATCTAAAAATGTCTTCTTCAGTGTCCCATATTAACCCTAAAATTTTAAATGGGGTTGTGCCAGTTGATGTATCAGCGCAAACATTCATATCTAAAGATTTTAAATTTTCCTTTAAAATGGTAGAATTACTTTGCCATTTACGTAAAAACATATTTGCTTGCTGAAAAATAGATAAAGATTCCTTTGAAATTTTTAAAGCTTCATTAACCGTATGTGCTCCTAACAATAAATCGTCCACATACATGGAAGAGTCAATTTTAGAGCAAGTTTCCGGATATAAAGTTGCATACTTCTTCAAATGATGTTTAATTACAGCTCCTAACAGAAATGGACTCGAAGTGACGCCAAATAATACACGACACATTTTCATAATTATAAAATTAATTGGGGAATTTTTATCTTGAGGGAGTTCTTCGATCCACAGGAAACGCGTTATATCTCTGTCACTTTCAGCAAGACTTATCTGTAAGAAAGCCTTTTCAATGTCTGCCACTACGGCAATTTTATTGCTTCGAAATTGCAAAATTAAATCAAATAAATCTGAGTTCAAATTGGGACCTGGGAAGAGTACATCATTTAGAGAAGGTTCAGAAGGAGCGTGAGATGAGGCATCAAAAACAATGCGTAGTTTGGTTGTTTGTTTATCCCTTCGAATTACAGGGTGGTGGGGTAAATAATAGGTCAAATTACCATTCGGTGAATTTATTACTTGCGGTTCAACAATTTCTACTATTCCTAAAATCTTATATTCATCAATAATTTCTTTATATTCCTTAAATAATGCAGGATTATTTACAAATCGTTTAATTAGACTATTAAATCTCTTTTTGGAAACATCATAATTATTCGGAAGATCAACATTGTCATATTTCATAGGTAGTTTAACTTCGTACCTATTGTTCTTAAACTGAATAGAATTTTCAAATTGTTCTAATATTTGATTATTACACAAATCTATATTTGTATTATCTTCCTGAATCCCTAACCCTTCTATAGTCCAAAATTTTTCAAGTTGAATTGACATTTTATCATTTTCATTATTATCCCAAATAGATATATACATTGCACCCACTAAATTATTTTCATTAACTTCATCTGAAAACTTCCCATGAAGTGTCCAACCTAGTTTAGTTTCATTCAAAACAAGAGTTGGTGAAATACGTTTATATTTTCCTGTCATAATTGACCAATAGTAGTCGCTACCAATCAACAAATCTATTTTGTTCTCCCCATCACTTAATTCATTTGAAACATCTGACAACTGTATACCCATTTCTTTTATTTTTTCATTTAACTCTGAACTTGGGGCACGTATTATATCTGAACAAATTTTCTCTGTTTCTAATGCTTCCAGAGAAATTACATTGTCAGAAAATTTATCCTTTAAGAAAATCTTAACTCTGTTATGATTATTAACAATAGGTTTCGTACCAGCAAATGTATGGATTTTTAATGATTCCTGTCCTGTCACCTCTAAATTTAAATGCCTTGACAAATTCTTTCCGACAAACGTACGCTGCGACGCACTGTCTAGCAAGATACGAACATTAATATTTTTATCTTTCCCAATCATTATTCCCTTTAAAGTTTGAAAATAAACATATTCATCTGGCTTACAACTAAGTGAAGAAACAGTTATTTTTTCATACTGCGTATTTTGCTTTCCCCCTATTTCATCCCCTTCAGTTGAAACAAGGTCAATTTTATTTTCCTTTGATGATCTTTCTTTTACCTTTTTATTACAAAGAGAATTTTGATGAGCTTTAGAATTACAAAGAGTGCAACGAATATTAGAAATTTTACAAAATTTACTCTTATGAAATCGTTTGTAGCATCGAAAGCATTTCGCTTGTTTCGATAAAGATTGTTTTCTTTCTTCCAAATTTATTTAAGTTACACAAATTTGCTTCATGTTTCTGAGAACAAAAAGGACAAAGGTTTTCTGTAATTGTATTTAATGTAAATGCTGAAGGATTTCTATTTTTTGATTGAAGAAAATGTTTAGAAGAATTTTGTTTGAATTTATTTTCATGAGATTTAATCTCAAAACTGACAGATGTAACATTAACAACCTTTTCACGCGCTTCGATTTCGCGCTTAAGGAACAACAATAAATCATTTACGCAAACATCTTTTTTCTCGCACTGTTCTCTATGAAATAGCAATAAAAGGTCATTAGGTATACATTTATAAATAATAGGTAACAATAAACAACCATACTGGTCTGATTTCACATCCAATGATTCTAAACTTCTTATTTGTATCGCTATTTCATCATACAATTTTCTTAATGAATAAATATCATTTGATCTTCGCACTGCTTCTAAATTTAATAATTTATTTGTGTGCGCAGATATTAAAACTTCTCTTTTTCCAAAACGATCCTTTAATATATTTATTGCCGTTGCGTAATTTTCACCAGTTAATGGAAGCCCGTTAATAGCAGCAGCTGCTGATCCCGAAATCAAAGATTTCAAATAAGTAAATTTTTCTATCGCTTGAAGGGCTTCATTTTCGTGAACAGCGACTTTAAACTGCGGCCAAAATTCTTGGAATTCGCAAATGTCGCCGGTGAATTTGTTTAAAGAAATTCGCGGCAATTTAGTGTTACACTTTAACTGAGTATCTGATATGGGGGGCGTAACTACTTTTGGTTCACTTGTAATATCAGAAGTTTTCTTTAAATTATGCAAAAATCTATTTGCTCTCGATTTACATGTAATAATAGACTCTTTATATTCTAAACAAGCTTCAATTTCGGTTTCTAAATTAGAAGTTTCAATTTCAGATTGTATTAAATCGTCTAGGTTTTCTAGAGAAATCTTATGTTCCAGCAATGTTGCTAAACAATCCTCCACAATTTCCGGTTTCAAATCACTTTCTTTCAAAATTTCATTATCAATTTTTTTAATTAATTTAGTTATTGTGGATCTAATTGAACCGCGTTTAGTAATATTTCTTTTCAAATTTTCACCGGTACTCATTTTTTATAGTACTGTTTCTTCCAAATCATGAATTCAAAGAAATAACAATAAAAACTTACCCGTTTAATATATGCAATCGTCCTACTCTTATTCTCATTCTATTATTTCCCGGCCGATGCACCATTGTCGCGTCGGATGGTTCAGTGGATTTCGAACACAAAATTAATTTAGGCGATTCATATTCAATAACTTCAAACGGGTATCTTCTTACTTCTTTTTAATTGGAAGAAAATATACATCTTATATACACATTATACATCTTCTTATTTACACATATGTTACAATTATTTACATGAAATTCGATATATTTTAGAATTATTCTTCTATCAAGACTGTCATAACACCATCGCGTATTAATTCTTTTCTCTCTCTCTGAAAACATAAACAAAACAAAAAATATCTTGAGCCCAGGAGGGGGGTTGCCACGCGTAACTAAGATCAGGATTCATCGCCCTTTTGGCGTTAAAACATGATTCCCCACACCTGTCATACTGTCTGAATACATCGTCACTCATAATGTTTTATCGATATAAAAAACGAATATGCAAGACAATATATTTTTTAAATAAGAATGTAAGAAAAAAACATTTGTGTGCAGTACTTTTTGTAGCGATATTTTCATCCAGAAATTTTGAAAACAAGATTCTTTTTAGAAAACTATAGTTGATTCTGAATACAGGCACTGTTTTTAAGGTTCCACTCATGGTACGAAATCCCATTCGTCTATCTTCTCTGTCTGTCACAGAGTCCGTACATAAAACCTGTATAACTCAGAAACTTCAAATTTCGTGCACTCATAGCTGTATACCTGGTTTCACACGATAAATCGTAAAATTTTGAAAAAGTCTATAGTTTTAATTAAATTATTTTTTCAATGTCATCCGTTCATTTTTGCATTTTAATTTTAAAAAGAGTACCTAAATTTCAAAGTCGACAACATGGCTTGGAGGTAAAGCATCTTGCTAGGAAACTGAAGCTTTTTTTAGTTCAAACCCCGGTGCTGGAAGTTGAAATTTTCATATTAAGATGGATTTATAAAGAACAAAAATTAGTATTGAAGATTATCGGGCCTTTTGTTATCGTCATGCCTTAGACCAGGTTCAAACCAAGGTACTTGTCATAAGAGAAAAAATGATCAGTCTACATCAATTGTCACATACAAAAGTTGATTATAGGCCAAAATAAAAGCAGAAAATTAAAAACACTTTTTTTTTTTTTTTTTTTTTTTTTTTTTTTTTTTTTTTTTTTTAACGAACATTTCCGTTTTTAACATCCTGTGAGTGAAGACAAAGAGAAAAAATAATGTCGTTTAATCTTTAAAAAGTTATGATCTCCTATCAAACTACGGAAATTTCACATAAAACTCACATAAAATATTCGCGTATAAGAGCAGAGTATTTTTAATTTTTTTTTTTTTTCGAGCTTTACATCAAAATTATTGAGGATTTTCAGAAATCAAATAAAAAATTTTCACCTTCTTTTTTTTTTTTTTCACATTCATTTTTCCCGATAAGATTCCCTAAAAATATAAAACATCTTTTAACATGCAATTCAAACATAATCCATTGGGATTTAACAGCAGATTCATTACACACTTCGTGAAGTTTTAGATAAAGTTTATTCTTCTGTCTTCTAAAATAAATGTGGAAAAATCATCCCGAAACACATAAAAAACAGAAAATAACTTTTTTTCTTAAAACATTTTGGAACCGATAGTGTTTGTGTTTGAAGTCAATTCAAAATACATTATGGAGTATAGTGGAACACATTATTCTTGCATTTGGAAGAAGAAAAATATTATGTGGAATCTGTCATACTTTCTGAATACATCGTCACTCATAATGTTTTATCGAAATAAAAAACGAATATGCAAGACAATATATTTTTTTAAAAAGAATGTTAGAAAAAAATTACTGCAGTATTTTTCTAACGATATTTCTATCCAGAAATTTCGAAAACAAGATTCTTTTTTTTTTAAAAGCATAGTGCTGATTCTAAAAACAGACATTGTTTTTAGGTTTCGTTTAACTGACAAAATTACATTCGTCTATCTTCTGTCTGTCTGTTACAGAATCCGTACACAAAATCTGTTTAATTCAGAGACTTTAAATTTTGTGTACTTATAAATTTATACCTCGTGTCACATGACTCGAGGAATTAAAATCGTAAAATTAGAAAAAATCTATTATTTTAATTGAATTATTTTTTCAATGCCATCCATTCTTTTTTGCGATTTAAATTTTAAAAAGAGAACTTGAATTTCACACGCAGACAACATGGCTTGGAGACAAAGCATCTCACTAGGAAACCGGAGATTTTTATCTCAAACCCCGGTGCTGGAAGTTGAAATTTTAATATTAAGATGGATTTATAAGAAACAGGAAGTAGTATTGAAAATTATCGCGCTTTTTTTTATCGCCTTGCCTTCCACCAGATTCCAACCAAGGTGCTTACCATAAGAGAATAAATAATCTGCCTGCCCCAACTGTCACATAAAATATCCAATTATAGGCCAAAATATGGTCGGAAAATTGAATACATATTTTTTTTTTTTTTCGTTTTCTTTTAATTGAAAACGATCATTTCCATTTCTAACATCCCGTGAGTAAAGATAAATTCTTAAAAAAAGTATGATTTCCTATCAAAATATGGAAATTTCTCATAAAATTCACATAAAATCTTCCATATACTTACAGAAAATTTTTACAGTGTTTTTCAAGCTTTACATCAGAAACATTATAGATTTTTAGAAATCAGATAAAATTTATATTCCCTTTTCCTAGAACAAAATGGGAGAAAAAAATATTTTTGTTTCTAACATATATCCAAAAGAGAATACATTAAAAAAATCTGAAACAATTTCCATGTATTTTATGTTTTCAAGTCAATTCAAAATACAATATGGAGCATAGAATGGAATATATTGTTTGTGAATTTGAAGTGGAAAAGGGTTGTGTGGAAGCTGTCGTACGTTTTGCGAATTGTCGTCACAGCGTTCCACAATGCATAAAATAAAAAGAAGACAAGACGAATTTTTAGAAAATTCAAAGGACAAAAAATCCTTTTTGTAATGATTTTCGATGCTGCAATGTTGGAAAATAAATCCTTTAAAATAATAGCTATTCTTTGTTCTTTATGTGTAACTAATTATTCTGTGTTTTTTTGGTATTACTATATTACCCCGTCGTAGACCAATTTCGCCAAATTATAGAAATTGCCTATCTATTCATCAAATTATACATTTCGACGTTATTTGTTTCATTATAAATTACAAAAAAAACAGATAAATGAGGATAACACTAATAAAAATGCAATTAAAACATCGACATAAACATCATTTCATTGCATAAAAGACAAGTTATAACGTGTTTAATTTCAAGTGAATGTAACACTTCAGATCTCCAATTAATGGCATTTAAATTTATTCTTTGACGATTTTTTTTTCGTCAACGAGATAATCAAAATAGTACATATTTTTATACTTTATTGCACGTTTTTGTAACTCATCTAGTACTCCAAGCATTTATTTAAAATAATCTTCATGGTTCAAACAGAGATTTTAACAAATACGAAAATATACAATTTATTTCGTATGTATTATGACTAATTTCTATCTTTATTATTATTTACATATTTAAAAGTTTCTGGCTTCAGATAAACTTAATTATAAAGTTGATTGTAAATTTTCAGTAAAAGAGCTGCATATCAATTGAATCAATTACTTCAACGAAAGCTATGCTTATTACCTTTTAAAAAAGTTTCGCAATTTTAGTATTACTGATATTAATTAGCATTATTTCTTTTCTTAAAATTTCAGAAAAAAAAAATTTATGTTCTTTTCAATCTATCCAGTAATACTTGAACTTTTTTTAACAATGTCCAACATAGTAAAAATGTATTTATAAATTGTTTT
This sequence comes from Maratus speculifer, assembly GCA_964019185.1. Classification (NCBI taxonomy): domain Eukaryota; kingdom Metazoa; phylum Arthropoda; class Arachnida; order Araneae; family Salticidae; genus Maratus; species Maratus speculifer. The sequence continues at coordinate 359,152,879 of OZ025291.1, forward strand.
GTCTGCCTATCAGTCCGTTCGCCTATCTCCTTATTCCTACACTGATTTGAGTACATATTAACAGATTACCATGAAATTGACTTAAATTATTGGGGTTTACTGTGGTACACTCGGTGATGAAAAGGATATACGTGCATTTACGGTTTACTTACAGTGATACTCAAAATAATTCAGTTATTTTACGGTCTATGCGGTAACATCGTGTGTGCTGAAATTTAATAATACTACGCAATTCTAAATATTTATTTAGATTTATTTATATCCCTAATGTCTACTGAAAAATACTTATTGTAAAGTCTGGTATAATACAATTCATTGTTATATTGACAATAACACACAAAACTAAATGTATGAAAAAAAATTGCTGGAAGTGCGCTTTCAATTGTGGTAAGAGTTTATTTATTTATTTGTATATTTTTTCATATTACTTTATGTGTATATATCCTTTAGATCATATACAGGGATATACAAAATAACTGAAGTGCGTTTCCGTTTATTAACGGATATTTATATGTGAAATATCAAATGCACTATACATTTAACAGAAATAACATATTATATAATATGCTTACAAATCTAACGACACCATACAGAGCTGTACAAAAAAAATTCTGATATATTATGGACATTTCATTTTAATTTCAGAAATTGAATTTTTAAAAAGAAATATACATGATAACATTATTGATGAATTTGGGGGGGGGGGGAAAGGAGTTGTATAGATGCTTTCATATTTTCTGCAGTTCGTCGTCACAGAATTTCCCGCAGCATAAACTGGATAGGCAATAACATTACTTAACAAAACGAAAAATCTTTCAAAATATATTATGCAACGATGTTTGTATTATGAAATTTCGTAAAAATAAAACATTTTAAAAATGCACAACATTTTAAAACAAGAGAGATGGTATGCAATGTAATCTAAGTACTTTTAAATTTTGGTATATTGCTAATAAAAATTGAAATTTTTTTACACGTAATCTTATTTTCTGTCACTGAAATATTTATTTGAAATATTTTCAAGTGCACATTATACTTATTGAATTTTGAAACGAGAAGTTTTGTTCATTTTGTATTAATAATGAATTTTCTATCATTATTTAATTTTTGATTGTACAGTTTTAGTTCTTCGTATCAATTTATTCATAGTGTTCTTGATATGATGATTAAAAAACACGAAAAGGTTTTATTATATCAACAAAATGACTTTAATTCAACGTTATCAATCCATTAAAAGATAGAGATGCTTATTACTGCTCATGTATGAGAAAACTTTGCTTTATAATTATTATTACTATCACTATTTTCAGTTTTCTAAAGAAATAAAAAGAAAAGGAGGGAAATTTTACATCGTTTTCAAATTCTATGGAAAAGGTTTGTATTTAAAGTACTCATTTCTTTATTCTTTTCGAACTACTTTTCGTGGAATGTACAAAAAAATGTTGTACTAAGTAGGGAAATTGCATATCTTAAAAATGCAATGCGTTACTAAAGACAAAATATTTGTTTTGAAAACGAACCATTCTTCTTTAAGATTCAGAGCGTTGTTACATCGAGCGAAGCTCAGGGCTACAAAGGTATCATAAAATTTACATATTCTTTAGACAATATTCCCATAAAAGCATTTTTGATGTAATTCAAAAAAGATTTATGCGAGTTAGTTGTAAAATTATTAAACCATTCAGGAATTTCAAACAAAGTTTATTCTGTTCTCTCCTAAAATAAATGCAATGGAAACTATATCGAAGAATCATTTGGACGGAAACCTTAAAAAATCAATATATTTTGTATTCTATATTCCAGGTGCGTGTTCCGTATCGTTCAAAATATTTTATAGAGTGTAAAAGTTAGTTAACGTGTTATTTCAGATTTATGTTTTAATGGAAAACGTTTATGAACATGAGTCTTCCGTGTAATTAAAAAAACAACAAAGAGTACACAAAAAATGCATTCTTTCTTAATTTGAGAGTAGAAATGCACTATGATGCTGTTGTACCAAGTTTAAAATTTGCGCATTCTGTCTAGTTATTTGACCGTTTTCAAAAACAACTATTTTAAAAATGTCATTTTACTTTATTCAGACCGTTTTGTTGCCCATTTAATGGTCTGAATATTAAGGTTATGTATGTTCATAAATTATTGTTATGTAACCACTTATTATTTCAAAAAACGGTTGAATAACTGTACAGAATACGGCATATTTTTAACAGTATACTTCCAGCAGGACGTCATATCATTCATGAAAATTTTTATTTAAAATCATTTACAAAGTGCATAAGATATTTAATGAAAAATAAAAAATACATTTCATTAATTACTTATTAGAACGTCTTTTACATTTATTTAAAACTTACATATTATGAGCCTTCTACAGTCAAATAATGAACAAAAAAAAAAAAAACAATGGAAAGTAAATGAGGTAATACGATTATTTGCAATTATCTTCAAATTATGTACAATATTTAATGGAAATACATATTTAAGTACACACAATATTAACAAGCATGATTACAATTGACAATCAAATCTAAAACTACATTTTACACTTGTACATGCTCAAAATATGCATTTGAAATGAAAATCTCCATTGAATATTTATCACTGTATAATAATACACGTTGGTGGAAATGCGAAAAAAAAAATAAAAAGAATATTGCCCAATTAAACTGATAGCATCACAGTCTACGCATACTAATTGTATATTAGTATGCTTTTTATATTTTCAGCCTTATATTTTCAAAGGGTAATGCCGTTCAAAAAACAAATTAAGGGGGGGGGGTGGAATAGCTTTCATCATTTCCAATTGCTATACTTAATCACTTAACAACCTAACTAATCAGGAATAGCTTTATCATATAAATTTTTTTTATCCAAAATTCAGAGCAAATCGGATAATTTTAATAAAAACCCATTTATATAATTTAAGAGGAGTTATCTCACCCCCTTTATATTAAACCATTAAACGTCCAAAACTATTCAGAGATTCGCTTTATCAGAAAGAACATACATCCAAAATTTAAAACAAATCGGATAATTTTGCATAAAAATCCATTTATCAAATTTAAGGGGGGAGGATCATTGCCTGTACCCCATTTATACTTAACAAAAAAACCCCACAGCTTATTAGGGAAACATCATATTACTATGAACCGTCCAAAAATTGAACAAATTGGTTAATTCTTCAAGAAAAAAACATTTACCTAAATTAAGGTCGGTAGTCCCACCGATCCTCCATTTATACTTATCCAATAAATTCCCAAAACAAATCAGGGAATCGCTTTATGAGAATGAACCTATATCCAAAATTTGAAGCAAATCAATAAATTCTGCGGTAAAAATACATTAACCTAAATTAAAGGGGGTTACCTCTCATTTTCTCAATTTTAGACTTATCCAATGAATTCGCAAAACTAATCATGGAGGTGCCCTCATCAGGATGATCTTACAACTAAAAATTGATTGAAATCTGATAAATCTGCATGAAAAACTCATTTATTGAAATTAAGGGTGGGGTTTAACCCCCTCCCCCCTTTTTTATATGTATCCGATAAATTCCCAAAACTAATCATGACTGTACCCTCATCAGAATGACCCTATGTCTAAAATTTGAAAGAAATTTGATGAATTCTGCATGAAAACCCCATTTATATAAGTTAAGGGGAGGGGCATTAGTCTCCGTTTCGCCTGTTTATGCTTATCTAATCAACACCTAATACTAATCACGGAGTTGCCCATCTGAATGATCTTATATCTAAATTTGAACAAAAATTGATAATTCTGCATTAAAAAACACTTATATAAATTAAGGGGAGAGAATTTAACCCCTCGTTCCCCCTCTTTATAATTATCCAATCAACACCTAATACTAATCACGGAGGAGCCTCATCAGAATGATATTATATCTAAATTTTGAAAGAAAACTGATAATTCTGCATGGGGATCCCATTTACATAAATAAAGGGAAAAGGCATTAGCCCCTCCTTTTCTACCTCTTTATATTTATCCAATCAACACCTAATACTAGTCATGGATGCGCCTCTTCAGAATGAGCCTATATTTAAATTTTGAACGAAAACTATAATTCGGCATGAAAAACCCATTTATATAAATTAAGCTTCCCCGTCTTACATTTATCAATTGAACGCCCAAAGCTAATCAGTGAAGCGCCTTATCACATTATACCTATATAAAAAATTTCAAGTGAATCGGATATTTTTATCATGAGTTATCTGTTACGTACTCACATGCATACAGCATAAGATTTTAGTGTTTGATATCCTGTGAGCTAAAAAGCAAACACCCCCTTACTAACTCTGCAAATACAATAGAAGAAAGTTGCTCGTACCACTCAATTGCAAATAAAGACTATTTTTTAAATGACATGTAGAAATTTTACCTAGGGAGGGGGAGGGTGTCATCTACAAATCAAAACCAGACTAAATTTCTTTTTATAACTACAACACCAATTTTTACAATATATTTTAAGTTTTCGATTTAAACTATGCCAAGATGGTAAGTTTCTAAACATTTGAAGGAAAAATCTTTGAATTATAACACTAAAAATTTTAAACTTCTAATGTTAAAAATAAACTTTCATATTTTTATTAATATTTCCTGAAATTATAATCCTAATGATTTTTGTGTGGTTATGATAAATTTGTATGTGGTTATAAAACTGAAAAACCCAAATTTAATTGCACAATATGAATAATGAAATTAATATTATTCGAAAAGAAATATTAATTGTAACCTACAATTTCTTTAATATATTTATTTTTATTATGTCCCGCATTATGTAAATCTTCAATTTCAAATTTTTGTTTCAAGTAGTTTTCGAATCATTATTACAAAACGTCAAAAAGATGGTTTAAGAGGCCGTCTATGATGTTCAGAATAGTATAACTTGAAAAACATATTGTACTCATATTATTGAAAATTTGGGCTCACAATAGTCGAAAGATACTATGCTACTGAAATGTTCATATTAACAAGGAATAATACTTTAATAGAACTAACATAATCATTTTGTAGCATTTGATCAATGGAGTAACGAACTTCAATTTGGACATAGTTTCCAAAAATAGCCTAGTTTTAAAATAATTAATTTCTCGGAAATTAACCCTAGGAGTTTTTCACAAATTCAAATTTTGACTAATTGAAAGTTGCAGAATTAAGGTTAAACTACAGAATTGAGATTGATAAAAAAATTTTAGAATTTTTTAATATGTAGATAGGCCCCCAAAGCAAATTTTACGCACATCATTTAAAAGTTGTGGGATGTTGGAGGCCAGTGTGGGATGTTATTCGGTACTTAAAATATAGAACAGAGATGCTACAGTCACATTTTATTGTAGACGACACAACACATATCACATTATATACAAATCGCAAGACGAGCGCAACTCAATCAATTGAATATTCATAAAATTACTTAGCACAAAGAACATCTCTAAGAGAGATGTATATCGAACACACATCCCAATCTTACATCTTAACTGAAAAATTAAATTACTTCACTTCATTTCATTTCATGTCTTTTTAGAAAGGAAGGCAAAATACCTCAGGATATTTTGCCGAAGGTGGCAATAGCGCCACCTATAGATTCTATAATTTAGGGAAGACAGTCATCCTGTTACAAAGTAGAATTTCTTTCCAATTGTTTCGTACCAATAACTTTCTCTTACGATAATTTGTTGCAATACTAGCAGGGTGGCGGATTTTTTTCCCAATCATTGTACATGCTTGTGTAGGGCAGTTTTTATGTATTTATTTAAAATTTGTATACTGTAAATATTCTGATATCAGATAAGTCATTTACAATTCTCAACAGTAAATCATTAATAAATTTTAATGAAAAAAAATGCAAATTTATCCATAAAGTGAAGAGTGGGTAAATGTGATCGCAGTCGTACAGAGGATTTTGTTAATATTTCTTTTAAAACACGTCGTCATTAAATTAGTAGCACAAAATTAGTAATTTATAATTATTAAATTCTTACATAACTGTCAGAATCTTTAGAGTTAATTTTTAAATCCTTTTAAAAATATATTTTAATGAAATTAAAGATTAATCATTTAAATTAATTAAATAAAATTAAAAAATCTGAATATTTTTAAATTCATGGAGTAACGAATAAGTTAAAAAAATTAGCGGAGTTTTATATAAAAAAATAACAATTTAAAAAGAAAAATATTGGTTAAAACATATTTAAAATACTGAAATAATACAAAAAAATTCCATATTAATTCTTTCCGTGTTCAAAACCTAAAACATAGGTCCTAGAACATTAAAAAAACATCTATGCTAGAAACATATATAAAAATGTAAAATAAAGAGAAAAAATACTTTTCTATTCCTCAATGGTTTTGTAGATAACTTGAAAAACATTATTCACAGAAATCTATTACTTAGAAAAATGCCTGTAGATGGCAGTAGATAAAAAATAATTCTTTTAAATACCCAGAAATAAATTGGCAATAACCCTGTTTGCTACAGGTGAATTGTCTTGAATAATTTTATTGATGGCACGTGGATTTTATGCCTTTTTTCAAGGAGGCATACGGAAAAAAGTCTGAAATGCGATATGCAGCGGGACCTGAAGCATTTCATAATTTATCAAGACTCTGTTTTTCGTTCACAGAATTGCTCTAATATTGGTTTTAACATTTCAAAAATATTTTTGATTTCAATTAAAACATTCAAATAGGATTACTTTACAAAAAAAAAAAAAAAAATGTACGAAATAAAACATTTCGCAACTTTAAGAATTCTCTTAACTGAAAAGCAATCCTATTTTAAAGATTAATGATTTTTTTTTTTTTTTTTTTGTAATTAAAATTTTTTTTCGCTAAACGCATTCATAAAAAATTTTAATCTTCAATAAATAATCATTGCCGTGCATTAATATTATTTTATTATTCTGTGGAATATAAATTTTCGATATATAATTTTCCTTTCGGAAAAAGCATAGGGGAGAAAGTTAAAAATAATAATAAATATTTATAATCTTGAATTTTAAATAAGACTGTTAGTCTCCCAATGACTTAAAATCGATTATCGTAAACAAAAAGCATGGAATTGTTTTAGAAGCAATAAAATGAATGTGTTTATTTTAATAATTTATTTCTTATAAATTATTCTTCATTTTTCCAAGAGAAACTACTTCATTATCAAAATTCAATAATATGGATAGTAAATAATGAATGTTTCATTGATTACTACTCATTAGTTCATTTGTTAATACATAATATTAGCATTGGAAAGTAATTTTCACAAGTTTATGCCAATAGAAAACCTTAATTTTTTTGTACAACCCTCTATGTTATTGATAGACTTTTATACACGTTAAAGATTATGTTGTAATTAAACTCAGATAACATAACATAACATAAATAAATAGCATAACACATAACACAAACATAACATAAATAAAAAACATAACATAAATAAAAAAGCACTTCCAGCAATTACTTTCACTATACGACAACGTAGCCTGTTTATTGCGCAATCCTGTATATAAATTTATATTTTGTCTACTGTTATCTGTAATTTTTACCTTATGCAGATTGTTTCAGCACCCGTTTTTTAAAGACAGCAAAGTAGAAAAAGTAAATTAACACAAATATGTCGTATTGAATCCTATCAAGGAACTCAAAGCTGATTTAGATATTTCCGGATTTTCTGCTCTAATGTTCATTCATCCAGAAGGAAATTTGGGATTTTTCAAGGGTTGCCAAAACGATTGCGAGATTACTGGTATATTTCACAATGAGGTCATAACATGACTGGCTGTTTAAGAAAAAATGTTCTCTCACGAAGTTTTAATTTAAGATGGTAGCTTTCAAAGTTATTGAAGTTGAAAATATTGAATTTTTTTATAGATTTTAAAATAGATTAAATAAAAAATGTTTTCTTTTTTTATTTGTGGCAAAATTCAATTGTTCCGAGATCCATCAGAAAGCAGCCACGACTCATAGGTTGGAAATCACTGCTCTTCAATCACATTTTATTGCATTAAACACAATTAACCAGGAAAGTGCATTACACAATTAAAATAAACTACTCTTAGGCAATTTACGCCCACAGACAATAATGCTTTCAAACACTATTGCGAAGCCCTATATTTGAGGTATAATATTTGCGCACACTCGATAGAACGCAAAAATTTAGTTTAATTTAAAAAACACAAACCAAAAGCGAAAATAAATGTCCTGCAATTATCTCTCATAGTACTGTAGGAGAATTTTTTTGCTTGTCTTTGTAAATGAACAATAAATTTCATGCCTGCTCCATTCTATAAGGAGCGTCTTGATGTTTAACAGTGATGCATATCAGTTTTTTAATGTTTGAATTAGCGTAATATCAATAAAGTAACTTACATATATGATCTTTCATAGACCATGCTATAAATAAATATTTTGCGTGTCTCTATATACAAATGATAAATATTTCACACATTGTTTACAATAATAATTTTGTAATATCATGAAATGTACACAAATTTTATTATGTTTTAAATTTTGTAATATTATTAACTATCCTTTCAAATAATTATGCCGCCAGAGATCTTTATATAACCAACTTTTTGTGTAACCCTGTAATCTCTCCTTAGTTCTTCATGTAACAAAATTATTTTGTGTAGCCCTGTAAATGAATGATAAATGCTTTGTATCTTATATTCGACAAAAAACATACTTTATTACACTTCATAAATTTATATCAATTTCAGTTAAGCTTGAAATGTCATTAAACGAACCTTCAGAAGTGCCATTTGAAGAGGGAGGGAATTGATGTAGACAGTTCCCCTTAAAACATTGACATTTTAGAATTGATCTGCAACCACAGTTCAGAGAAAGTAGCTTTTCTTTTAAAATTACAGTAAATCTAATATAATTTGGTCGCATTAGATTAAAATAAAATCCTTAGAATTAAATAAACGGTTTATACAAGATGACCCAGAAATAATAGGACAAACTTTAAGGGGAGGTAGAGGTCATCACAAGGATTCAGATTTACATAGCAAACCATTTTCGGGAACGCTTTCTTGGCGTGATACTAATGACACAAAACGCAAGAAGGACAGGGCACGAAAAAAAAGAGAAAATATCTTTAGTACAGCAGAAAAGTAAGAAAAAAGAACATTAAAAAAACACCGATCGTTATCAAAGTAGGGGTTTGAAATTACGACCCTGGGCCCTGATGCACCCAGGCGCATCTCCGATGCATGTAAGATCTAATGTTCTACAGAAAACACGGGGAATGTCCTGAACTTCCCCAGCAGCTACAACAATGCGTACATCTAGTTCCTCAGAACTTACCAGTGTTATCCCGGTATTTTTGCAGCACTAAGAATAATAAACATGTTTTCTCTCCCTGTTCGTGTCCTTTCTTTCATGTGTTTGTGTCGTCACTACTGCGCCAGGAAATTGTTTCCGACCATGGATAGCTACGTAAATCTTAATCCTTGTGATGACCTCTACCTCTCCTTAAAGTTTGTCCCATTATTTCTAGGACACCCTGTATATAAAAAGAAAAAATAACAATAATATCTCTGCTTTTCATTCTCAAAGTTAAACACATTTTGCATGAATCAGAAATTTAAATAATTTGTAAAACATATATGAGAGTAAAACTGTATTAATCGAATATTAATTTTGAAAAAATAAATAAATAAATAAATAAGATGCTGTTTTTTTCTCAAAGAAAATTTTGAAATTACACTCCTTCGCACGGCTATGTAGTATCAAAGCTGAACTGTCTGCCATAGACAACTGTTGCAGTCACGATGAACTAGGACGCGTGGTATTTGTTTTTATATTTAAAAGTGTTGAGCAATCGACAGCCGAACTTCTACACTGTTAAAAATTTTGTGAAAACTTATCTCTCTTTTTAAACACTATCTATTTTCTAACGAAAGAAAGCACGCATTTATTTAGCGTGTTTATTAGTCAGAAAATATGGATGGTCTTTAAAAATAGAGGTCATTTTTCACAATATTTTTAACAGTACACTTACTTAAACTCTATTTCTATAATCCTGCTTCAGTCAAAGGGATCATTTATGAGAAAATAGATGGTAAGTAAGCTTTCTTATTACACATATCAAGGGTTACAAGTAGGAAATATGCCTATTTATCATCTTTCCAATCCAGTCTGAAACATTCTAGAACTTGCCCACAGTTTTAAAATGACTTTAAGATTTGAATTAGAGAGGGGGAGGGACATTTAATTAAAAAAACTAATAATTAATTAATTATTATTAGTTAAGAAATCACCAAGGAGATTTTTTTTTGTCTACACAAATCAAAGCTTACCAGTAAGAGACATGCATATCTATCATCTCTCCAATTCCGCCTGAGACATTCTAGGACTAGTTTACTTGTATAAAATATATTTTTAATCTGAACAATGGAAAATGGAGTAAACATTTAATGTAAAAAACTAATTATTAATTAACTGTTTCATTTAGGAGGAAATCGATAAGACATAAGGTTTCTTTTCTACACCAATCGAAGCTTACCACAGGTATCACTTCTCCAATAAAGTCTGAGACATTTGTAGGACTAGCCTAGTTGTCTACATCAATACATCATGTGTTTGAAATTTGAACTTTAGAGGGAAAAGGCAGGTAAATACTTAATGTAAAAAAAATAATTATTAATAAAGATTATCATTTTTTGAAAATGATGGAATTAGATAATAATGTTAAACCAAATTTCTTTTGACAATTTACACATATTCTTTTGGTGTGATTTAATATTTTTAACTCTTCCAACATAGTTGAAAAGCGTTTATGAATTCTGCTTGTTTTTCTATATGTAGTCATCTGTCTGTCCGTCCTTTAACTATTTCAAGTAAATATACTCAAACTGTTTGACTTTGTTTGTGATACTGTTTGAGATACATTAAGATATGTTCGATATTAAAAATTAAATATGTAGCGTGCATAGTTTGTGGTCTGGGAACTAAAAATTATTCAGTCACATTACGATCAATTGCTAAAAATAGATTTGCGCTGTATTTTAATAGTCATTTCAAATACAATAAAATTACGAAAATTAAGTGAAACACTGTAATATGATAACTATAAAATAAAGTGTTTATCCTTAACTTATAGGTACACACAAAAAAAATAATAGTAATATAGTGTTTATCCTTAACTTATAGGTACACACAAAAAAAATAAAAGAATTCTGTATTGCCCATGAAAAATATTCGCTGTAAATGTGTTTTTATATTTGGTACGCTTTTTGTAAATTTAGTTAGTTGTGCCTATTAATTAATCTATATGAATTCTATAGAAAACGTACGGGGTTGTAAAAAATATTCGAGTATATCCCATTTATTGACAGAAATTGATAAAGTTCAATTTTAAACTGTGCTATGCTTTTAAAGACTGAACTGCATTTCAACATAAATGTATATGCTAACCTATAATGCAGATATATGGCTGCATAAAATAATTCTGGTGATTTTACGATTTTTGACGGTAACTCCTAGAATTTGGCTTTTCAACAGTGTTATGAGTTGTCCAAATTGTCCACTTAGCCGTCATCTTTCACATTATTAACCCTTTCCGGCGCACTACTCTTTAAAGTTGGAATTTAAAGAGAAAAAAATTAGGCAATCTATTTAGGCCTAGAGGAGTACACAGGTGTTGTTTTGTAAAGATTGAACTAACCATTTTAATTATACAGCTGTTGCGGAAGTGGTAACCTCCCATAAATAAAGCATTGATAAGCGCAGTGAGAAAAGCATTGCTGTGAAGCGCGTATTACAGTAAAACATTTTACCTATTATTTAAAAACAGTAGAGTTTGATCTCTGTGGTACTGCCATCTAGAATTCATAAGAAAGATTTAAAGTAGCCATTAGAGTAGTTTTTAAAATATTCACGGAGTTTTTGTGTCTTTAAACAGGGGGAACTTTAGGTGTTGCCGACCAGGCAACACTGCGCTTTAAGGGGTTAAACTGTAAATTTGTATTACAGTAATTCCACGGTGTTAGAAAGGTTTCATAATCTTCTTACGTTATCGACGCATGATTTTTCGTACTTGTTTTTATTTGCCTTTTTTTCATAGCATTCATATCATCATTCCTGACGATAACAGATTAAGCTGAGTATGACCTATAATAGACTCGCTATATTTATATAAACCTTACAATGTAAAAAAAATAATAAACGATAAATCTCCTTTTTTTCAGCATTTTCCCACTTTTTTTTTCTATTATAGAATTATATTTATTTCTATCATTATATAAAGATGTATTTTGACAATGTTTTCGTTGCCAATCCATCATCTCCATTCTCTTTCGGTGGGTAGAGAGCAAAATTTTTCGATACCTTTTGACAGATTGCGCTTTTTATCGAGTGCAAAAAATGAAAGATTTAATCTATCTAAGAAAGAGCACAACGTATGAGAAATCGATTGTATTTTCTTTTAGGGTGCCTCGAAAATTCTATGTTAAACTAAACTTATTTATTTTTATTTTTATTTTGATATATTTTTTTATTTAAATGATTATTTTTGTTTTGCACTATATGCATTCTACTGCTTTTCTTATTTTGTATAATTTCAAAAAAATTCTTCTGTTATTTTCCAAGCGAAAATAGATTGTTTTGTAGAAATGTAATTATTTCCGACAAAAGAATTTTCGGTTACAGTGAAGAATTTTGAATGTGCATATCATTTCTCTGAATAATGGCCCTCTAAGAGCAGCAGACATTTATGTTGCTATAAAATAGCTGAACTGGTATATTCTAAGTGTAGCATCCGTGTTGCCCAATTATGAGTAAGTTACGTGGCTCTTCAATCAGGGGAAAACACCGTTTCGCTAATCAGTCCAATGGGAGAATTTTTTTAGTATACAAAGTAAAAAATGGGAGCCAATAAATCGCGTAGAAAATACCCTAATTGGGTACAAAAATTCTTAGGTATGAAGTACTCAATTTGGATTCATTTGCCTGTTTTTATACCACTGAGTATCAATTTTGGGGAATGTTAAATGCCCATTTTGGATAAATATATAAATATTCAAAAATGGGTGATTAATAGACCTAAAATGGATACACAGTGGCAACCAAAACAGGTATATAAACCCAAATTGGGTAACCTCATACCTAAGAATCTTTCTACCTAATTTGGATATTTATTTCAGTTTTACGTCTTTTTCTGTATATCTCGTTTACATTTCAATATTTTTAACTGATTTTTTTTTGTATTGTACAGCTAAAATTAATTTCTTTACCTTTTTTTTTTTTTTTTTTTGTACTTTATTAATTTTTTTTCTCTTTATCTTTCTTTAGGACAGTTTAACTTTCGGAATCGGTTACAAAAGTGGATGCATTCACATAGAAATAATCTGCAAACAAAATCAAAATGCAAAAAAACGGCTTTTGTACCAATCGACCTCAGCTATTCAATGTAAAAAAAATCATTTAAAAAAATTAAATGCGATCAAGGGTTTTTTAAAAATTGACATAGCATTTACATTAGCGAGCGAGTCTTAAAGAAGTAGAATTAATTTACTTAGAATAGTTACTACTTACTTGAAAGTAGTAGACTTGAAGTAGTTCATCTAGATTTTCGAGCCTGATTAAATATTAAATCTGAATCTTCAACGAATACGAAAACAATATTTTTTTATCGTCATCATTCTAATGAATGCTATCTCAATATAATACCTCAATAACGTAAAATAAAAAATAAACAATAATTTTGTATGAGACCTTTCGACTTTATAATCATTTATTATTTCAGTAAATGTAACTAACGCTTTAAAGCAGGATTTTTTCTTAAAAAATCTGGGCAATTTAACACTTTCCCCCTTTTTTCTTTTCTACTACGGTTTTTATAAACGAAACAAAACATTCGGCCTATCTACAAATTACATCTTGTTGTAGTTATAATGTTTTTTTGTCTTGAAATACGAAAAAAAAACGAAGAAAAAAACAGTTTTCGTGAGATGAAAAACAAATCAAACTTTTCAACAACCACAGTTGCGATTATCAAACAGAAATGGAGATTGTTTATAAAAAAAAAAGGTGAAATGTCTGAGGGCCCATCGGACAGAAAATGGAGTGAGAAATCCAAAATATATTGAACTAATATTTCAGACATGTTTTATCCGTTCTAGACATCAAAAATTATATTGAATTATAAATACTATGAAATCCACAAGTAAAGTATTCCACTTGCATGAAAGTCCGTTATTTTAACTGATACAAATTTTATCAAATTTTAGTTTCGCATCCATTTTTGTTCTAGATTTGTCAAATCTTTCGCTCTGCCGGTGTAATAACATTGAAAATTTAAATTGTGCTTCAAGCAAAGAATATGAAGTACTTTCAAATACATTCATAATTTTATTACAAAAATGAAGCATTCCAAAATTCCATCGGGTGTCGTTCATTTATATGTATGTGTTTTCTTCTTTGAACAACTCGTTCTTCCATGCATCATTAAGTTTTGTAGTGCCCTATTTATAATTGATAATAATATTTTATGTTATTTATCGTTTAGTACATAATATATTATTTTATCTTATTTTGTATTTTCTTATTTTCAGATTTAAAACAAGACATATCACTATTTATCACAATCGTAAGATAAACGTTGACAGAATACAGAATTTGTGTAGTTTACTTTTCTTCCTTTTTTTCCCTTAAGAGATTTTATATAATAAAGCATTTTACTTGTGAATATGATTTTCGAAAAAAAAATTACATTGAATAAATTAATATATTTTTTAATATGTAGTTTTTCTAATCGTCATCCATAAAATGTGTTTCGCAAATTTCGTGTTTTTTAAACCATCTCTCGCTTGTGATTTATATTATATTATTATTGGAATAATAGACATTTTCTTATGGGTACTTTATATATTTAGATGTTATATTTATATCTACCTTGTCCTATCGCCGCATTATACATTTCAGTTGTTAGCTTATAACTAATTTCAACTAACATGTGACCACCTAATACCATCATAATGAATAAATAATAGAAGTATGGTTCATCGAAAAGAATAGTCCCCCACCTTTCTCGAATGATGTTTAAGAGTATCCTTCTTGAAAACCCTTCAAGAAGCAGTATCTAAACGTAATATTTAATTAAAGCTCTTGGCCTGACGTTATAAAGACCTTTACGTCCTCATAAATTCACTTCCATATAAAACATCAGGAGTATAAATGCAGCAAGCAAAAGGCCATTACAAGACAGCGATTTAGACACATGCGATTTAGAGTTTAAGTTTGATATACTGTAAAAAAAAAACGTACGATTTAACGGAAGTATTACTAGTAATCTGGACGCCAGTACATCTACTGTTTTTTAACGGAAAAATTACGGTAAATATTCCGATTTTTTTTCGAGTTTTTCCCGGAATTTACGAAACTTCTTCCGTTAAAAAACAGTAAATAGTACTGGCGTCTAGATTACCAGTAATACTTCCGTTAAATCGTACGGTTTTTTTTACAGTGTAGTATCTTACATGAGTATAGTATCATAAGGAAGATAGTATCTTATATTATTTAAACTAATTATGAAACACTAAAAGGACTTAACTATACTTAAAAAAGTAATTAAATTAAATATATATATATATATATAAACATTTAACTAAAAACAATAATATACACAGTACACGTTTTGCTATACATTGCATAGCTTCATCAATACTAACATCACCAATAATAGAAAATCGAACACTCTCTGGATTCAATCAGTTTATGATAATGTTATTCTTTAAAAAATACAAAATACGCATTCAGATTTTAATTTGATTAGTTCAATGTATAAAAATGTAGCCTGGTGAAAAAATTGGTTCGATTTCAAATGCATATTTTGTGTTTTTTAAATAATAAATTTAACCTTAACTTTCAGTGTATCCAGTACATATTCGATGTTCAATTATTGCTAATATTAGTACTGATGAGGCTATGCGATGTATGGTGAAATGCCTACTTTGTATTTTTTGTTTTTATATAAAAATTGTTATGTATACTTTTAATCAAATTCCTTTTTTAAATGAAGTCAAGTATTTCAAGCGTTTCATAATTAGTTTAAATAATACTTTAATTTAGAAGTTAAAATGCATGTGTATGGTATATTGCATTCATTCGAAATTCAGAGGGAATAGCAAACTGTCCGACTGATTTCTGGAGAAAATGTCTCTATAAGAAGCGACAGATCTCAAAACAAGTTCTGTGTAACCATGGAGTACCTGTCTAATGTCCGAACCAAAACCCTCTTGACTATTTATGTTACGACAGAAGATACCGAAAAATGGAACTTTATTGATTCTGAATCTATCCATATAAATGTGTAAATGTCCGCTTTAAACTGTAAAAAAATTCTTCTTGTAAATTCTATATGTAAAATCGCATGACAATAACTTTTTTTTTAAAGAACTCTGGGACAATAGACTGTTTTTCATTACTCTATGCATTCAATTTATTTTTTGTGCAGACGAAAAACTTGAGATATTCTACGGTGAGATTTAAATATGTTGTTATTGCAATTTTTTAATGTGTGTAATCGAGTTTTTGGGATGAGACTGTTTAAATAAATAATACGTTTTGTGTGTTTAAAAAAAGAAGTAATGTTTCATCGTAATTTTTATCTAAATTGTTAAAAAGTAACTAACAATATGAAAGAAGTGCAGTTGTTTTGAAGAAAAATTTGTATCTTGAGTGTACAAATAAGAAAATAAAATATGAATTGAAACGAAGGTAGACGTAAAGGTAGATAAGAATTAGTTTCAACTGCACTAATCACCAAGAGGGAAAGTTTAAGAGGTAAGAAATTTATATGTGTCTCAAAATAGTTAGAAAGTTTAGAATAAGTTTGGCTTGAATACTTGAACAGAACTGTTAACAAGTAAAAACTATACATTATGCAGTGTGCGAGTAAAAAAATTAACCAGAAAATATTTTTCTGACTTCATTTTAATGTAATTTTTTTAAAAAGCAATCTAATGGAACATAGTTATAAGATAAATTACATTTCATCACAAAAGAATGTTTCATATCATACTAATTTCATTTATAGTTTTTTACAGTAATTTTACAATATTAGTGTAAACGAAACCAAGTCAATGGTGTTTTTTTAAAAAATGAACATATAACAGTATAATTAAGTGCAGGGAAGTAATCAAACAGCTTTTATTCATTAGACGAATTTTTAAAAAAAGTTTACCAAAGACTACTCAAACGTGCAGAAGAAGAATTGGTAAAATAATGATCATAAAGAAATGGGTTTTTTTTTTCAGTTGTCTTTTTTTCTTTCTTTTAATAAATGAAAAACAATTTGTGCAGATTCAGATGGGTGTATTAATTACCATAGCAACTACGAAAAAAGGCATATTGTTAAAGAACGTGGAAGAAATTCTCGCTCGTAAGAAACCCAGAGAGATATCACACTCATTAAGTTAAAGTAGGATTTTTTTAGCTACTGTTAAATATTAGATTTTCAGTATATTAATTAGGGAAAGTTAATCATAGTAATTCACAATAGTGATAAAATTCTAATAAAACCCAGAATTGTCAAATAATAAAAAATTATTACAATTTTGTTTGATAGTTTCTGGTTTCATAGTAACGTTTCCACAACTCAGTCTTTATATGTTATGAATATTTTAGGATAAAAAGAAATTTAATTTAAAGAATTACTGATTTGTATGAAAAGAGTATTTTTGACAACTGACAAATTGTTTCATTAAAATAGTTTTAAATTATAACTGGGCATAATGTGTTCTATTACTTAATAGGTGATTAAATATTTAAAATATGTTACATTATTTTGATGTCATTAGTGATTCTGTATTAAAAAAAAACTATGTTGTATTTTAAGTAATATGGTTTTTCACATGCATCAAAATAGAAATACAGCAGAACCCCGCTAATTCGAACCCCATTAATCCGAATCGATTTGGTATTTTTTTTTCTTTTTTTCAAATTTGAGAAGCGATTGGCTAATTTCCATAACATTAACTTGTTTCAACGTCGTATTATGAATAAAAAAAACTTTTTCTGAAATCTTTTCGGAAGAATACCTTAAGTTTTCTTATTTAAATTCTTTGATGTTATCTTTCAAAGAAACAATGATGTATCACTAAATTTGTCAGATCCAATTTTTCCATTTTTCTATTTAAACCACTTAGTCATAAAAAATCGCTGCACAATAAATTTTTACTTAGAGCATTGGAAGAAACCACTGTAAAATAGCCCCTTTAAGACACATTGTCTAATAAGGATAGCTTTCCGATCTTTGTCAGCCCATATGTCTGTTTCCTTGTTATTGTGACAAAACGCCTCTACAATATCACTTGTGGTAAATTATTTATATTTATAAAGATGCAGAATTGAATCCAGAAACTTTCAGTTTAACATAAAGGTGATTTTCTGTAAGTATGTTTTATTTTATTTCATTTGTTTCTAATTCTCCGGATAATCCGGATTTTCGATAATCAGAATTGGATCTGGTCCCGATTAATTCGAATTATTGGAGTTTTTTTGTATATCGATCAGAAAAGTTTTGTAAATATTTAATATTAAATGTTTGGCAGACTTTTACCTAGTTAAATATCATTCAATACATCATACCTTTAAATATCTGAAAAAATCTGTCAGACCTTTAATATAGACAGATGAATGTAAGCGAATTAATACCAGATACATTTTTAAAACTCCAAAATTAGGTTTTTATTTTTAAGAGATTACATGATAAGCAGCCTACATTTATCTACGGACCCAGCTTGACCCGCTTTAATTTTGATATAATCGCAAAAGAACATCCATATAAGTCTATTATACAAGCTATCAGAATTAGAATCGGTAAATTAACCATCATTTACCGTTAAAATTACACGTTAAAATTAAACATGCAATATTATTCAAAACATGTTTTTTTTTTCAGATATCTTTAAAAAACTACCCAGAATATTTTTTTTCAGAGTTTAATGCACACATTTTTTTGTAAAAATATTTTATCCAAAAGACGGATTATTATTTTTTCTAATATCAAAATTCATAATAAAGGATGTCTTGATAATACCTAATAATGTAGATAATATTCAATAACTAATGGCTTTGAAATTTCTGGATAGCCTCAATTTGACGGAAATTTGAAACTCCCCTATTAAATAAAAATATCGAAATTAAGAGTCATTAAATTCTCCCGAAAGATGAAATATGGGTATGAAAGTGTCATTGCATAAAGATTAATTTAATTATACCTGTCGTTATGCAAATGAAAGTAACGTAATCACAAATTTGTCATTTACAGTAGATTTGCTTACTAATTTATTTATATGATCCGCATACAGAAATCCACGTACTTTTTTTAAGCGATTAATGAAATATTTTGTTTTTATTAAACTTTCTCATACATTTATTTTAAAATATTTGCTGGAGATAAAGTAATGATATAATTCAGAAAGTATTGAACAAAGAATAATGAATTTTAAATTAATGATATATTCTGACTATAAAAAATGCTTTACAAAATATAATTCAATAATAATTAAGAAATAATCAAAATAACAATTTTGCTTTATCGGCATTTACTAGCTTTAAAAGTTTTGATAAAACACTGGAGATTATACATCATAGATTGTATGTACTGAAATAATATTTTGAAAATTATAGTAGTAGAAAAATGGATAATTGAATGAAATAGGTATAGGTTAAAAGTGCAGTTTATAATTTTCACGATGAGCTGAAAATTTCAGAGAATGCACATTATAAAGTATTATGCAAATGATTCTAATTTCGTAGTCAACACCCATGTGTGGGTTGAGTAGCGTCCTCCATCCCTCTAAGCGTCTTGCAAATGGGTAAAATTGTAATGTTGTTTTCTTCGCATTTGTTTTAAATCTTCAGAAAATATGATTATTTCAACATTATGAAAAAACTTAATTAAAAATATGACTGTAATCCTAGAGAGCATTGATCATTCTAAAATGTAATGAAAATTCATTAAATCTATAGGATTGCATTATTTTGGTACTGCTCTGTTATCCCGTCTACCAAAATACTATCGCCAAATTGTAAGATTAAGTGCCAATAATGGATGATCGTGACTGTCAATTCAATGACATGAAATATGATACATGTGTTTAAAACGTCATTAAGTGATTTTTATTTCGACTTTTCATTTGTATTTTTATTAATATTCTTCTAATTATTTGTTTTTTTATTATTTAAAATAAAAATTACGTCAATATGTATAATTTGGCTGTTAGTTTGGCGATTTGTATAATTTGGCAAAATCGGTCTACGGGATAACAGAGTAGTACCATTATTTTAAATATGGCTTATACTGCAGTGAAACCTGGAACTTAATGAACGGAATATAACGTTCCAAACACTTAGAGGGCTAGACTGTTGCTGAAACCTTATAAATAGAGGGCCTGACATATACATACATACATTAACATAACAAGACATATATCAATGTAGAGACGTTGAGAATTGTTTATGGTTATTTGCTAATGGAAAACTATTGATGAGATGTATCTATGCCTCTTCGATGAAATAGACGAAATTTCAACAACGACGGAGTTTGAATGGGTCTATTTTCCTATGGAACCGTTCAAATGTTACGTAAGCATATTCTTAGTCATTTCGTTCTCCTCTCTTACCTTTGTAAGGAAAAAAAAGAATGCTAGATCCCCTTCCCTTTGATTACATAAGATTTTATGGCGTTTTAATATCAACAATATTTGCCATAAAAAATTACAATTAATGATAAATTATCTTATTAATCAATCAAATTTGCACAAATAGACATAATAGATATATAAAGGTTGTAGTATCAAAGGAAAACAAAATCGGTTTATTATATTGTTATTTATTGCAATGAACAATTCATAGAATACGAAATAGTTATTACTACATACAATAATATTTATCGCATTAAACAAAAAAAAAAACACTTTAAGAAATGCAACAGGCCCTAGCTTATTTAGGCACATAACTAAAGATTTTAGCAAGCCAGGGAAAAAAATGGAAGACGTGCGTCTACAATGAATGTAGCGGCACGACTGGCCGTCCGCTACATTCGTCGTGCCGCTTCGTCGTGCAGATTCGTCGTGCCACTACATTCATTGTAGACGCACGTCTTTTCGCCTGATGAAGATAGACTAAGTTCTATCGAAAGGCCTTGCGGTATTTTATGTATTTTATGGTGTTTGAAGAAGTTTTTTTTTTGTGTTCTAGTTTAGCAAGCATCTTAGACTATTATGTATTTGGAGTTCACATTTCTAGTCTGGTGTCCAAAATCTTTGAATTCATGTTTCAGCATTATATATTATGACGTTTTCAATGTAGTGCAGGTCTGGAATGTTCCTCGTTTATTATCTTAAGTCGTTCAATATCATCGGAATGCTCATCCAAATCATGTCTTTTTGCTTTTTGTTGTTAAACTATAGCTGTTATACCTAGCGTTTATTCCAGAAGTTAGAAACAAAATAAGTGAATTTACGAAGAATAGTACGATGCAAAATAAGTTTTTATGCATCAAATGCTGCATCATTAATACCATGAAATTAAGTATTAAGTATTTATATTTATATTAATAGAACGCTCTTTATATTTGATTCACTCTCTTTAGTCACATTACTTAACCTGTTCTTCCGGTTAATTAGAAAGTTTCATTGATATTATTGTGTAGAATAATTACTTTCTTTTTTGCATTTACATTTGCACAGCATGATTTTAGATTTTATAATGCAATACATACATCCAGATGAAAAAATAACTTCCTACTTTAAGGTAACTTTTATGCATTTAAAAAATGTATAAAAGCTTCTCGATAGGAAAATAAACCATTAAATATATTCTTTTCATCACCGAGTATAATGTTGTTGAAAACAGACAATAGAACGATTTGACTATATTTTTTCTACACGTATCGGAGACACATAAAATTGATCTCAAAAAGCAATAGTTACTTTCATTACTGTAGAAAAAGAAAATTTTAAAAAATTATTCCGTTATTGTTTTAGCTTTTAATAATGTTTTCTTCATAGAATTTACTATGGTAATAAGGAGATTTTAATGAACTCACAATTAATTTCCGATAAAAGCACTTTTAGATGGTAAACGATTTTTTTAAACGGAAAAATTGCTCCATTTTTAGCCAAACAGCACGAGTTTCTTTAACGAAAATAATTAGCTTCATTTTCCTAGGTGTTAAAAAGGAACATCTTTAAGCTTTAATTTAGAGTAATATAAAGACAGAAAATAATGTATGATTAAGACCAATATTATAATTGTAGATTTTTTTAGTCATAAAATCATAGAAAAGGAGCAATAATCTGCTTGGAATTTTACAAATGTTGATTGCTATGTAACTAGTTAGAATAAGAACATATATTTAAGACTGTTTGAATTACATTTGTTTATATATTTTTATTTTTCCATCTATGCAAATAAAATGTTCATTTTTTAGGAGTTGCAAAGTGTTAATTCCCTTTTTGGCGTACTTTTTTACACACTCTTTTTGCTACAATGGGTATGTAGTAGCACAGATGTCGATGGAACATGTTTTGCTACAAGTATAGTTCGTTAACTATTGTTAAGAAGCACTACTGTTCATAGAAAGTGACTGTGGATCATTCTAATTATAAGAGATTAAATTATCAAAACTATGTCTAAGTTAGTTGACTTGGGTATTAGGTTACCTAATCATTTGAAAAAAAAAATACCAATAGTTTTATTATGACGACGATAATTCAGATGGCATAGAGTCACACGCTCTAAATACTGTATAGTGCATCTGCCTGCATTAAGGAGGTAGCCATAAAAAACTGGCTTCTGCAATGAGTAACAGGTGCGTTTTTTAGGAACGATTGTATCACATAATGCTCATAATTTGTGATAATCGATCAACCAAAACATGCTAAAAAAATTATTCTTTAAATGTTGAACGATGCGCTGAATGTTAAATGTCGATCGCATTAATATCTTGTATTTCAAATGTAAACATTGTATAAAGAGTTGAATGACGAAGCGTTAAGAGGCCAGTAAACAGTTAGCAGAAATCACTGCAGTTGGCATTTATTCATTTAGTATTATTCTAAATATGTGAGATTCAAATTTTTAGCACATTTTAAGGTATTATTGGAAAAGTCGGTTAAAATATTATATCTTCTAGACGATGTAAGAGGCGCCGGAAAAGCATGAATTCAGGTACACGATATGACTATCACATGACTCAATCTGTCCGATAGGAGATTGAATGCTAAATATAACGCTGCAGCTTACCGATTCGTTAGCCTCGACCAATTAGATAGCGACGTTAAATGAGTCGGTCAGTTCTATGTCAAAAAAAAAGTTTTTTTTAACTATATTCTGATATAGTAGAAGTCAAACTAATCAAAATATTGTTATTACGTACCTAAAAATATGTTAAAATTAGATATAGTTACAGAACCTCTTAAGTCCATAGTATCAGAAGTTGTCCATAGTAATTCATTATGTACACTACTCAATTACTAGATAAAAAGTTGTTATGCCCAATTCCCTTTTATTTAGTCATTAAGTTCCATGTGTCATTATGTTAAAAAATAAGTTAGTCTTGCTAATTTTCTTCATAATGGCCTAAGTAGCAGTAAAAAAATCATTATTCTGTCTAAGTTGTTTCTCCTTACTATATTCCTCAAGATTGTAATTTTTGGCAGGCGTAAAAAAGACGTTAGGTCGATGTCGACATTGTCCACACGTTAAAATGTGGACATTGTCAGTATATTTCAGATGTGTGTTCCATTATGTGATAATTTATGATGCAATCAAAGTTAATTTGCTTCATTTTTTTTTTTTTCACTGAGTAATTATTTTTTTTTTATTTCTGAAGAATAATCTATCTCAATGGGATAGAAATATGATTTTCACAAGAACTTTTATTAGATTTTTCTTTATGTTTGGAAACTCAATTTGAATCTTTTGCACACAGTTTCAATGATATTCAATTCTGCCGAAAATCTGCTGCTGTGAATTTCATTAAGAACATATTCCAACTGTTTTACATCTTCGAGGCACTTATCACTCCGATGAGTGCATTGTTAAAAAAGGCAGATGTTTCTTAAACTACGAAAATTTACTATAATTAGGAACGAAAATATTTGATAATCCAATACTTCCAAGCCATCCAATATAACAAAAAACGTTTATTTTCCTTTAGAAATAAGACATTTATCAAAATAGGTTTTTACTAACTACCCATAATTTTCGGAAACGTTAATGTTATTGATTATGCATGTGCAATCGGTTATCGCCTCTATCATGAAAAGTAGTGGTAACTGATCCAGTTTCGTACACCTGTTTATGAACGAGAGAAAACTTCTTATTTGATGCTGAATTTTGCGCTGGTTGTGTTTACATTCTTTATTTATTTGCATAGTTTCCGACCGCTTTCTCCTGTCTCACTGTAATTTAGAAGAATGTGTGCATATTCGTTTAAGGAATAATGGTTCACGTTACACCTCAAACCTCACTTTTGTCAAATGATAATTGACTGAACAGGTCAGAGATCTTTTCTGATCAAAAGTTGTAAATATACAGAGCCCTCTACAACAGGATGTGTTCGTTTGCGGGAATAGTTTCTTATGTGATCATTTTGCTGTGTCATTCATCAGTACCGGATAATTATGCATTCAGTATTTTTTGTTAAATTTTAAGTGTAAAATAATTAATATAGAAACATTTAATGCTAAAATTATATACAACGCCCAAAAATGGTTAATTTAAAACTGCGATTTAGTTTAAAAGGTTTTATATTGAGTATATATTAAATGCTTAGTATAAATCGACCTCAGTTTTGTAGAGTTACTTTATTTAACGCAATTAAAAAATAATCTATATTGTTTATAAGAAATTAAAATACATTTTTAAAGCATTTGAAGGAATTTAAAAGTAAATTCTTTTTCAATAGCTACTGATTAATGCACAAAATATTAGACAATTTTAAAAGACAATTTAAAGAAACAACGATTTTTTTTTTTTCGCTGTCTTATATTTTCCAGTACTTTGGAAACCTGATGTACTAAATCAGTACTTACGCGCAGGGCATAAAACCTCGTGGAATGTTTTTTGATAAATATACCTTAGACAAGCTTGTTAAAAAAAAAACATATTTTTAAAATGCAACTGAAATATTCACAAAATCCTTCTTTTCTTTTCGTACTGATTTCTGATAATTAAAGAATATATGCAGAAATTTATCCTTCTTCTTTAACACTTGCACTTTTTTTATCCAATCCAAGAATTTTTGAGTTTTAGTAGTGTTTAGCAGTCACCATAAGTTCTTCTAACGAAAGATTCAGCATTTTTTATGTGATCTTTTTTTAAATTAAACTATTGATGGCTGTTGTGCTTTTAATAAAAAAATGAAACAGTCATAATTAAAATAATAGACTTTGTAAAAATCACCATAAAATAGAAAAATAAGCAGGGCGCGTTTCGAGTTAAAATAATACAGCTCGTCATCAGCTGAAGGAGTAACGTGTCCGTAAGGGCACAAGGTCAAATATAAAGAAAAGACAAAGATGAACAAAATTTGAGTTCATCTTTGACACAGTGCCCTTGCGGACACGTGTCTCATTCAGCTGATGAAGAACTGTATTGTTTTAGCTCGAAACGCGTCCTGCTTATTTTTCTATTTTATGGTGATTTTTACAAAGTCTATTGTTTTAATTATTATCGCCAATGTATTCTATGTTTTTTTATTGTGAAACACTCATGATAAATCCTTCAATGAATTTTGTGGAAGTAATTTTGTATCTGTGCATTCTTCTAATCCTTTACTGTAGTATTTTTCTATTTTTATTTTAAAAAAATCTTAAATCTGTATATCGATCTAATAATAAAAAAATAGCAAAAAAATCACATTTTCAGCTTAAATTGGATATTTTATTATGTGTGCCATATGTACATATTTTGCAAGTAAATAATCTTAAATTAATTAATTTTATTTGTTAAATACTCTGAAACTCTTTTTATATTAACTTTTTTATATATTGCAAACTGTCCAAAAACCCTTCAGCAGATGAAATTCAATTTAATTTCAAATATTAAAACAAAATTCACTTTGAGGCTACGATTTAATGGAATTTCGATAAAGTCCATGCATTTATCATCATTTTCATTAGTCATCATTTATCAATAGTTCATCATTATAAATTTATTACATTATTAAAATAAAATCTGTTCGTCTTAGCTAATAAAGTTTCATATATATGTAACAAGTTTTTTGTCTTTTCAATATATTTTAAACTCTCCAAGTTTAATGTCTTACAGAATTTATGCTTTTTTTTCATACTTTTGAAATGGCAGCGAATTTTAATGCGTAATAATTTACTTTAAAAAGAAGATTTTGACGCAGATTTACTGCAGCATAAACATTCATGAGCTTGTCAGAACAACATGTTTTTCGTGTATAGAAAATTTTAATTAAAATCATGACATTCTATTAGTGAATTGAAATTAGAGTTTTTTTTCATTCAATAATTTTTTATATAACCGGTATTAGAATATTTAACATGAATGACAAGGAATGTCACAAGTGTTAAATTAAAGCGGAAAAAGAAAATAAAAAATTTGTAATAATTCAGTTTTTTCTGATTGCAACACATTTGTTTTATTCGGAATTCTCTAAACATACTTCGAAAACTCAATAGCTGGGAAGGGGAAGGGTTTTTTTTAAGGAAAATTTATAAGATTTCAATAACTTCTATACACTAATTTTAAATTTTGACATCAAAAGAAATCTTTTAAAAATTGGATATCAGCAATCATTTTTATTTTAAAGTTTTATTATTCATTTATGAAATAAAAATTTCTTTTTAAAGCATATATAAGATTTAATATTTTAAGTTAGCAAACCACATTTTAAATTAGGAATTAAATATCATTATAAAATTTGAATCAAAAAATCACTTTTCAGACATACTTCACAAAAATCAATTATACTTTTTAGATTCAAAATTATTTTTAAAAAAATCTTACACGATTTTTTCTAACGCAACTTTTTTAATTTACCAGCGTGAAAATTAAAAGGATAAAAAAAATTAGACCTAGAACGAAATTTAAGTCTTTCAGAACATTTTACAACATAATTATTGAATTTATTACAATTTAAAACCAAATATTCACGGGAGTAAAACATTCTAATACAAGCACAGGAAAACAATTTAGAAGCACATTTTTTTTCGATATTTTTTGCTATTATTTTTTAAATGAATAATTTATGCATTTAAATATATGTAAAATTTGTGCTCCAATATTTAATTACACCAAAATGATTTTTATAGATACATTTTCAAGCCTCTCTGCAGAGCGGAAATAAAAACGATTAGAAGAAAGCAAGTTAATACTGGAGGAAGACAATGCCCCAAAACTGGCCTGATAGTGAAAACATTAAAAATCTTTCTTATTCTCAGATTTTAAAACCAGAGATGCATAATCTATGTTTTAAAATAATAAAAACAACACTTAATATCATTTATCTCTTAGAAATGTAAATCAAATCTTCAGTCTAAGAAATTTTCTGTAATCATTATTATAAATTTCTAATATAAAATCATCAAAATAATTAGAGCAAAAAGTCCCATTTCAGTATGTTTGTTAATATCACTTCACATCCATTATCACATCACCGTAAAAAAGACATATGTTTCTTAATATGCAAAAATATATTGTACCCACGAGCGAAATCCCCATCAGTGGCCGAGAGGTTCTGACCTCTCAACTGGTAGACGGCAGGTGCTGGGTTCGAACCCGATCGCGGCTGTCGGCCTAACCGTTCGGAGTTTTCGTGGTTTTCTTCGAACCTTGCGTAAATACGGGTTAGGTTCCCTTAGAAAGACCCCCACGAAGGGCACTCCCCCCTGGTCCTATATCCCTAGAGTAGATAATCGGGTGACAAAAATTAACCAAATCAAACCCACGAGCGAAAATATGTAGTATCAACTTCCGATTTATTTAATCATTCCGAAAAGCATTCTTTGTCTGTAGAAATTTCGGAAACCTATCCATTTTCCAGAATTAAGGGAAGACAAGACATGGTATTATCCTATAGGAAATAAGTGAACTTTTTGATGAAATTTGAAATTTTCATTCAATGGATTATGTTCAAGGCTTATGGGAAGACATTTTTTTCCTCTTCGAACTAAAACTTGTTATTTTAGAGCATAGGTTATTTTTCAGAAATTTTTCATTTTTTCTTAAACTAATTTTTAAAAAATTAAATAATTGTCTACCATTGTCATGGTATGGATCGTACATTTATACTTTATTACAAAAAGAATCTTGCTGGGAGTCGTCCTCGTAGCATAAAATGTAGAGCACTTGGAGCGGTATTCCAAGGGTTACGGGTTCGATCCCCGACTTGAACATTCTTCACCTTTTTAGTTCTACTTTTAGTTAGCAAGTGATAAATCACGTATTAAATATTCACTAATAAACATGCTTTCTCAACCACTTTGTGTCTTTCTATTCTTGATTTTTCTGTCGTCATTATCGAGCTAGAAAAAGATTTCCGACATTTCCTGCATTTTTATGTGATTTCCTATTGACTAGTTGTACGCTACCTCTCTCCTGAAGGTTTGTAACAAACGTGCTGAAACATCCTGCATAAAACTCTAACACTTCAAAGGAAATCATAAAGGGTATAATAAAAGGGTTCTTAGTAAAATATGCCCTTAAGTCAACCACTTCAAGTCCTACATGAATCAATAGCCCATAAAAAGAAATTCATTTCTCCCCAGTTTTAAGTTTGTATCTCAAGACCATGGGGGGGGGGGGGTAATGGCCCTAAATGCCTGTTTTGGAAAAGAGCGTATTGTGAAGAAACTACTAAGCAGATTTCAACAAAAAAATAAGGGATGTAAAAAAACCACCATACGAATGTTTGACAATTTTTTCAGATTTTTTTTAACAAAAGAACAAGTTTTCTAACATTTTTCTGTTTTTAAATGTACATTTTAATTTAAAATAAACGGAAATTTCTGAGTGACCATTTTAATTTTTTTGCATGAAATACTATGAGACATGATGCATATTCACTATCAATTTCAACTTTCTACGTATGGTGCAACATATTAAAAAAAATGGCAAAATCATATTCCAGTGGAATTGTGGGACATGTCTCGGACAAATTTCACGCTTTCTTTTAAATACCTTGTGAATTAATATGTGAGATTTGAAAAGAAGGCGTGAAATTTGTTCAAGACACGCCCCACATTGCCGCCGGAATATGATTTTGCCTTTTTTTATATCATGCACCATGCGTAGAAAGTTGAAATTGCTAGTGAATATGCATCATGTCTCATAGTATTTCATGCAGAAAAATTAAGGTGGTCACTCAGAAATTTCAGTTTATTTTTAATTAAAATATTCATTTAAAAACAGAAAAATGTTAAAAAACTTGTTCTTTTGTTTAAAAAAATCTGAAAAAATTGTTAAACATTCGTATGGTGGTTTTTTACATCCCTTATTTTTTTCGTTAAAATTTGCTTAGTAGTTTCGTCACAATGCGCACTTTTCCAAAACAGGCATTTAAGGTCGTTACCCCCCATAGTCTTGAGATAGAAACTTTAAACTGGGGAGAAATGAATTTCTTTTTATGGGCTATCGATCCATGTAGTATTTGATGTGGTTGACTCAAGAGCATATTTTACTATGAAACCCGGCTATACCCTTTACAAATCTCCAAAACATACGTTAAGTATTAAAAAGTCTAAAGAGTCGAATATATGTTTTTTAATGTATTCATAAAAATTTTGTACTTTGTTTTGATGTAACAAAAAAATATATTATTTGTTACCAATTTTAAATAAAAATGTTCCTATCT
Organism: Maratus speculifer; assembly: GCA_964019185.1. Classification (NCBI taxonomy): domain Eukaryota; kingdom Metazoa; phylum Arthropoda; class Arachnida; order Araneae; family Salticidae; genus Maratus; species Maratus speculifer. Next base: position 359,182,730 of record OZ025291.1, read on the forward strand.
TTTTTCTCCTTTAGGTACATTTTCTTTCAATTTATTGCTCTTCAAAATCTAAAACTTTAATCACCAAGGGAAATCTTTGGAAATTTAAACTTCTTTCGAAATTTGGCATTTGTTAGCGCAAAGGGAATGTACCGCTCACCATTCTGGGCTTCCATTTTGATAAAACCAGACACTGGGGAAACTTGAATAAAATACCGAATAGTTTTCCAATGACAGAAAAATAAATTGTAACATACTCTAGCTTTCTTTTTAAAAAGGTGTGTTAGAAACAGAAAGTTTATATAACGTTCCTCATTTCATATAAAACATTTATTTAATTTTATTATAAATACAGATTGCAATATGTCACAAATATTTAAAATGTTTTTTTTTTCTATTTGACAGTATTGTTTTCTGTTTAACTGAAAAGCAAGTAGCAAAGAGTAATAAATCTGAAACTTCGCTTTTGTGATTGTGAAGGAGGCCTTTGTTTACATAACTGCCAACTTTTACATTTTTTTTACTTTTTTTAGTACCAATTTGTTTAATATAAAATAATCGTCTAAAAGTTTTACTTGAATACTAATTATACTGTCTGATTCATATGTCTAGTACTAGAAAAGAAATTTCTTTTTAATTTTCAAAGTACCAACAATAATATTCCCCATAACTGTTTCTTTATATTTTCTTAATTCTAATCTGCAAACTTTTCGTTGTTTTGACCATAAATGCAAAGTTTTTTCAGAGAAGTAAAGTTTCTTAAAGTTTTTATGATAGAACCAATTAGAAAATGATATTGATCACTCAAAAACGAAAATCGTGTTACATGGTGTTATTTCAATAAACTTTTAATTCACAATTCATATGTATACCGGACTTTGTTTGCAACTTTTTCAAAATTATAATTTACATTTATTTTTATAGTGCTGTGCAATTTTTGATCTCCTTATTTAATCAATATCGTTGTTAATTATAAAGATTTTATGAATACTTAACTCGACAGACTTTTATGATAATAATATTCCTTATGTACTGAAATCATGTAAAATCTTTTTTGATACAGTCAACACACTAACAAAAGTGGAATTAACAGTGTATTTTTAATATATATAAACATAATTGACTTGCCTAATATGTTCAAAAAATTATGTGTGATGTCTGATTTAGAATACAAACATCAGTTGCATTTTTTTTTTCAAAATATTTTCTTTAATCAAAATAAGATACGATTTACGTTGATATTTAACATTATTTCATGTACGAATTTAAAAAGAATTGTCAGATTTCGAAGAGCAATGACTATAGGACATGTAAAAATATCGTAGCCAAATGTATTTTTTCTCTATGCTTCAAATTCCTCAAACTTTTCTATGATTGTGGTATGTTCGAAATATAAGTCATTTTGAAATATATGTTAAGGGTTATTTCTAAATGAAAGTATAATCTTCTTTGAATGATAAGAGTGACTAACTACATCAACGAGCATTTCAGCACATGTGTAAGAGATAGAATGTTGGAAACTGGAGACGGTGTTGCTGGATTGGGGAGTTTTTCCCCATTTTTAGAAATTTTAAACCTCCAGGGGATTTGAGGAGGGACAAGTAGTTTGTAGGGAAATGTTTGGGGACTATCAACAATTTTGGGGAAAAGTTTGGGAAATTTCTTTTTTACTATTTCACGTGAAATTTAATTTCAGTTATCTGACAACACTGGATCGTCTCGAAATTCTATTTTGATTTGAAAATGAAAATACGTAAACAGAAATCAGATATATAAATCATTATTCTCGTGGTTGAGTTAATTTTTTCTAAAATTATAGTTTACATGAATCACAGATACCAAGGACAATACCCACTTGAATTTCCAGATCACTAACTGTGGCAGATATTCCTAAGCATCACGGATAGATACATAAATACATATACATATTTTTTTATTAGTATAGATTTATAAAGCAGAAATAAATTTGCAAGACATGCAATGGCTTACTAAAACCACATTGCTACATTTATAACGGAACATTCTGCCGAGATTTAATGTCTATTTTGTAGAATTTTCTTGAAATATTACTCGAAGTACTTTCTTGTAGGAAATACTTCGAGTAATATAGAGGGATTAAAGAAGCTGAATTTCTCTTTAATAAAATACTGGTATTTAACATCTTTTTTAAATGTGTTTTTTCTTAACTACTCGCCACCCTGTTATCTATATATATACCGGGTGTCCCAAAAAAGACTGATGGATTTTAAAATTCAATAACTTGCAAACGGTGACAGCTATTTAAAAAATTTTTTGCAGGAGGGTTATGTTTAATGACCGGAGTTTTTTTACCGTAATTTTTATTTTATTTCGCATATCAAACAATAGATGGCGCTGACGGCAATTGAAGGCCAGGTGATCAGCGCTGAGTGAAGCGTCGACCTGGCCTTCAATCGCCGTCAGCGCCGCCTATTCTTTGAGATGCGAACTAAAATAAAAAATTACGGTAAAAAAAACCCTGACATTATACATAACCCTCTTTCAAAAATTTTTTTAATAGCTGTCACCGTTTGCAAGTTATTGAATTTTAAAATCCATCAGTCATTTTTGGGGCACCCGGTATGACGCTAACGGTGAAAAGGCTATGAACTTTTCTATGAAACCTTGATTTTAACATCATTAACATGTAAATTAATCTCCATATTACGAAACTATAGTTTATATAACGATATTTATTTCATGTATGCGCTTATGATATTCAAAAGTAGAATTTGCTGTTGTAATAGATCTAGGCATTTATTTCAACGGATTTTGTGAAAATGAAATTATTCATTTCATTTCTATTCAAAAGAAAATAATTTTAAAAGCTTTCAATACAATAAGAATGGGGTTCAGCTTCGCGAAAATGTTACAAATTAATTGTTGGCATACTTACAACAGTGAGAATATTTTTGTGAACATCATACTTTTTATAAGAGACCTGTGCAAAATAATTACAGATTTTTTTTTATTAAGTGTTTGAAATACTAAGACAACAAAGAGAAAACGTACGCTGCGCTTCAATTCTGATATAAATATCTTTATTCTTGTGGGATTTTTTTTTTATAGATTATTCTAATTTAATTTTTTTACATATGTGTATATTGCATAAAAATCTTACTGCCATTTTTTCATTATTCCCATTTTAGGTGCATTTTTCATTTTAATGATGTGTAATTTAACATAAAAAAAATCCGAAGTTTAAATTGATTTCAACTTTACAATTTTTCTAGCTAACGAAATGTTTGAGTGTAGCGATTATAATTCGTTAAATTAAAGTTTCACTATAATAATTCGTATCAGATATTAACTTAAAAAATATATTTTTTTATTTAAAAAAGAAACATTAAAATATTTTAGGCGATAATTGCGATAATTAAATATAAATGGTTAAGTTTGAATTTATCATTTGGAAATTATAATATTTTGTACTACATCAGAGTTAAGTACATCGAATTGAAAAAATCATTCATATATTTTTTTAATTGATATTCAAGATGTGTATTTTATTACATAATGTCATTTGCATTTATTTTCTATATATTCAAGAAAATATAATTGATATAAGAAAAATATATTAATAAAAATCATTCTAATATATTTATAAAAGAAAATTTTTTTTTTTAATAAGGCTATAAAATTAAGAAATACATTAGGTCTTTCAAAAGAACATTATTTTTGTTTTTAAGACGCAAAGAATGTATTCTACCACTCTGAAAACAAGAGAAAAACTAAGCATGATATTTAACAGTATCAAAGTAGAAACACGTCTTCTTTGGAGCCAGTTAATCACAATTTCTAATCTATAATGATCTTGCTGAATTACGTGTTCTCCTCATCGTGGTATAGCTGGAAAATAGTGTAGAAAAGATCAGAAATGCATGGCATCACCACGAAATACATTTTGTTTTGGAAATTGAGCGCCAAAAAAATTTACACCCAGACATAAAACCACATGCATGGAAGACCCATTCATTATTTTGCAGAAATACCATGATGAGAAAACGAGTACCTCAAGTGTATCTTGATGGATTTTGGGCATGAGTTGACAACTGTCACAGGTTTGGTCTATTCCCAAGCGGCAGACTTCTATGACGCTGGATAGCAAAAATTATCCCACGCTAAAACAATTGTTTCAGTTTCAACTATACTGACGTTGTGAAGTAACTAAAAAATTTCTGTTTCTTTTGCTATAAATCTTTCCATATAATTATATTTTGCTTCTTTTTACGAGCTATGGGAAACTTACTCCTTGAATCATCCTCGAATAATGAATGCATACAAAATAGATATCGCGCTTATCTGCAATCCCGTTTGTAAAACACAACACATTTTCTTAGATTTATGTTTCAAAAAAATGAGAGAATTTTATTGAAAGATTAAAGACATTTTGATCAAAATCAAAGATTAAAATAATCATATAAAACATATTTGTTTAAAAAATATTTTTATTGAAAACATTTGGGTACACAACATCAAAACACAGAGAAAAATATTTATTTTTCAAATGCTTAAAAAACAGACTGCTAACATTCGTTTCTTAAGCTTCGTTTATCTCTATTGCAAAAATTATTACTTATTGATTCAAATATGGTACGCTTCAAGTTTATTTTAAGACAACCCACTGCTTTCGCTGTAAGGGTACTTTTTCTTACCTATCATCAGGATATTTTAGTTTAGAACTACTGCTTAAATTTCAAGGATTTTTCATGCAAGTTTTAAAATGCAAAAGTTTGAATACTAATAATATATATTTCATAATATAGTTTTTAAAATGAATTTTTTAGAGCGTGGATTAAAAACAGATGAATTTAAGAGTTATATTTATTTTGAGATGCTCTGAGAAAGAATACTGATATATGTTGTTGCATAAGATATAAGTGAGAAATGTAAATTGCAAAAATGTTCCAATTAAGTTAGGAAAAAAGTTTGTTTTCCGCAATTATTCCTTTAATTATTTAGGTTATTAATAGTTACACTTCTTAATTTTTGTATTTTCTCTAGACAAAATTCGTTAGTTAAAGAAAAAAATTATGTTGCTACCACAAGATCATTTAAAAAAGTACTATAGATAATATAGATACTTTACATAGATATTTTAACATACATTTACATAGATATTTTAACATATATTTACATAGATATTTACATAGATATTAATATAGATATTTTACATAAGCACATGTAAAAAGTTACAAACTACATTGAACTGCCAAACTTTAACTGCAGTTTTTAAGCGAACTAAAAATATTTAAAATGCAGTTTGGTTATAATAATGGCACTCTTTAGAAATACATGCAGTACAAAATAATAAATAAAATACTTGCAATGAACCACACCATTATTTACTACTTTTTATCACACCTAAACTATCACTTTACATATTTAATAGCTAATGGCACATTTAATTTAATATCCAAGTGTAAATTATTATCCGATAAATTTCCGTTAAAGAATAGCTTAATTGACTAGGAATAATTGACTTGATTGTGTAACATAATAGATTAATCACATGCAAATTTAATTACATGACAGTGTCTCCATGGGTCAATATAATCAGTAATTGCTTTCTAATCGATTCCTATAATGTTTAAAGAGTATAATGAAAGTATTGAATGATTAAGAATTTTCTTGAGTGTTTTTATTTTTTGTTCAATTTTGTTCAAGATATACGTATAGGTTTGAATATATTTCCCTTTTTTTTCTTTTTTCCAGAAAGTTGTTATTACATTCCATTTCATGAAAGTCAATGTTCATTAAAATTAAATAAGTGTGAGGATAACGATTCTTAGAAGAAAAGTAATTTAATAAAACTCAATAATTATAACATCAAAACAAGACCATATATGGTGGCTTTATAAATTTTGAAAGAATAATAAAGACATTTGTCAGAGAATATAAAGTTTTAACATTAACATGTCCGAAGCTATAACTGCTTGAATGTAACATTATTGAAATTCGTCCAACATTTTGCTGAAAACTGATGCAATGTTGCAATGTAGTTATTACATAACTAAATAGAATTTTTTATTCGATAAGAGTGTGAAGATATTTATTGAATGAGTTTAATTATAGAATGAGTCATTGTTTATTTCAAGTATATGTTTGAGAAAACAGAAATAATTTCTTATTTATACACAGTGAATCTTTAACTGTACAGTCCTGTTTACTAGACCTTATCTAAATAACTGGGACCCCACCAGTGGCTGAGAGGTTCAACTCTCGAAACTAGTAGATGGGAGATGCTGAATTCGAACCCAATCGTGACCGTCGGCCTAACCGCTCGGTGTTTTCCGTAGTTTTCATTGAACTTTGGATTTCTTTGCGTAAATACGGATTAGGTCCCCTTAGAAAGAAATTAATGAAGGTCACTTACACTCTGGCCTCTATCAATAGTGTAGATAATCAGTCGTCATACACAACACCGAATAACTTGAATACTCATAAAAAGAAAAATCTCTGGAAGAAATAAAAATCTTTTGTAGTTTAAAAGATTTTTTTTACCGTATTTCAAAGCGGTACATTCAGTAATATCACTTTTTCTACAAATAATAAAAAATGGGTACTTAAGCACATTTAAAGAGTACAACAAAGTTCGTAAGCTTGTCTAAGAAACATAAGTGTACTTTTATAATTATTCAGAAAATAGTCTTTGAAACTTTTTATACAAAATAAATTTTAATATTCGTTTAAATAATAATTTCGAAGAAATTTTATTTACAAATAATTCGAACTTTATACGTTGAAAGCTTTTTTTACCTTCCAGGCGAATATTTGTCAAAAAAAAGATAATTAGAGATCACATAATTGTAATTTACATTATTATTGTATTACTATTTGTACATAATAAATTTTTTCAGCACAATGTTTATTTGAAATTTGTTGAAATGTTTTGGTTAACATAGAAATAGAAGCTAAATTCTAATTTGCTATCGTTTCAAAGCAAAATCGTTTGAATTAATTTCTCGAGACAAGAAAAACCTTTTTTTCTAACATTTTTCAATGCATAAACCAATTTATCGAATTTTTCAAGCAAAAATTATTTTCTCTTCATATACTTGATAAAAATTTAATACGCTAGTATTGTTTTTAACTTGACGCACACAATGTGTCCGGCTATTTTGAATAGTTTGAAGTGAAACAAGTCAGTGGAAAAAAATTTATTTTCTTAAACACTTTTAGGAGGTGGTAAATTACATTAACTCACAATATCATAATTCATTTAAACTTCCCTTGCAAAGTTCCAAATTTTTAATAAACGATTAATAAGAAAAGTTATACAGTCCTCTCTCTTTAGAAACCTTCCTTTTTAAAACATTAAACAATGCAGGTAATGGCACTTAAAATGCAATTTTCTATAATGAGGAAATGTGCGAGTTAATTTTTATAGCTAAAATAAAATCAAAATTTAATTTAAAGCTACTAAAAATACTATTTTTAATTAATGCATAAATAAAATTACTGAATCTAAAAGTAAATTAACCAAAAATTATGAACGGATGTAAAACAGAAATTATAGTTATTGATATTCAAATTTTAGTTATTAGCATCCTCCAAACAATCACCTGCATAAATGCAAAGACAAAATTAATCATTTCAATATTTTTTTATACATTTAATAATCATCTTTATATATATAAATCTTCTGTGCGTGTGTTTGTCACTGAACTCCTCCTAAACGATTGAATCGATTTTAATGAAATATTGTGTGTGCGTACTAGTGGATTCGATAATGGTTTAGATTTACATTTCATTGAAATTGATTCAGTGCTTTTTTAGTAATTAGGCAAAAACTAATAGTTAGTGAGTTTTCGCTAATTAAAAGTGTTGAATAAGTTCGCTGAACAGAGTGCGGACGGAATGGCCGAGCTGTCTAAAGCGCCAGATTTAAGCTCTGGTTCTTGAAGAAAGAGATCGCGTGTTCGAATCCCACTCCTGACGTACGTGTATGATTCGCAATAATTTTTTCCTGTTTTATAATTTTAATTAACCGACTTCAGAAAATCGTTAACTTTTAACTAAAAAGAGAAAAATAAACTTTTCTATCAAAAAATGAACTGACTTAAAAAACTTCTGCAAAGTGAAAAATAATTTCCTTTTACAATTGTATTAAGAAATTAAATTAAGAGCGTAGTATTTATTGTGCGTATTATTATATTTATGTACATTTATTTGATTTTCTGGAGTCAGTGACAGGACAACGTCTGTCGGGTCCGCTAGTTTTATTATAATAAAATTGATTGTATTAAGGAAAATGCATATGATATTGGTTTTTTGTGCAATTTTCTAACGCAAATGATTGGAAGCATAGAAAACTACAAAACACTGAACAGTTTTAAAGTAATATTCAGAACTTAAAATTCTGCAATTTCATACATGAATCTGACATTTTGTAACAGTGGAGGATCAATGTTCTTAATAATAATCTTTAATGGATACCATAATAAATCTTTTTTTTCCAGACAATTGCCATGACTCTCTTTTTTTAACCGACTTCAAGGAGGAGGTTATGATTTCGACCTGTATGTATTTGTTGTTCACTCATAACTTCCGTAAATATGAACCGATTTTAATAAATCTTTTTTTGTTTGAAAGTGTAAGATGCCCACATGGTCCCATTTCAATTTTATCAAATATTTGCGATTAGAACTTTTTAAAAATAAAAACATGAAAATTCCAACTTTTTTTGAAGCAGTCATCCAATTAGAAGCGTTCATTTTTCAGGTACTCGCAGGCTTTCATGTCGAGCACACAAGTCAGATGTGTGTGTACAATAAACAAATAAAATTTCAGGCTATAACTCTTACACCGATACTACATCTTTTAATTTCATTAAATTCTGGTGACTAGAATGTTTTTTAAATAACAAAATGTGGACTTGATAAAAAAAAAATAATGATTTGTCGCAAATCATCTTTCATTGTTGCAACGTTTTCAAGTCATAACCATATTAAAACTATGCATTCATATGCGTTAGTGACAAGTTGTCACCAAGCTTGGTATTTTTTTTTTTTTTTTTTTTTTTTTGAAGTCGGTTAGTATTTTTTTTCTAAAAAGCATATTTTATTCACTACTGTACTTGTAGTTCTTGTTTTTGTACCTACGTTTCTTCATGTTCAATAAAAACTTGACAATTAACTGTAAATTCGTTTAACCTTTATTGTCACTATCATAATAATTTTGTTTGATTTGGAGATTTATTTCAGATGACAGATTTAACTATGTTAATGGTCCTAAAAGTTTTCAGCACTAACCAATATGTATCTACGCTAAGCGTAGATTAACGAGTAATCATAGTCGAATCAAATCAAATTAATTCAATAGACCTTATCACCGTTTTGATGATGAGTATGGGCTAGTGAGAGCATGGACCAGAGGTCGCGTATTGCTGAGCTCCTCATGGAAGGCTAAAAGCTTAGGAACCAGGTAAGTCAGAGCCTCAAATCATGTCTCATTCTCTTCCTTAAGTGCTGTTGATCATTTAGACACTTGATTGATCGAAATCGGTGCAGTGGTTGCCGAGATATGTTTATCTAAAGTTTTTGTTAATCTCGCCCCCAGGTAGCCAGCCATTGCAACTGCACCGATAAGTTTCTGTGCTTATTCTTAATAATTGCTTAATTATATTGGTATCAGGACATTTCATTATGATACCTTATAAAATAATGAACATTTAAAGCCATACTATGTACTCCTGGACTGAATATTTACAAAGTTATAAGTAAATTAATCGACTGTTGTCAATCTCTCCCAATGCTTTCTTATTGCAAATTATCATTTTTAAAGTGCGTATTATATATATTATACTAACATTAAACACCAAACAATTGTTTATAACATGAATATGGATGCTTCAACAATGGTTTTGAGTGAGTTATTTAAAGCTTTCTACTAAATTAATATGTTTAAACTGTATTCTAAAATAGCATGTTTACGCAATGGGGTTTGCTTAAACTGACTCGCATCGAAAATATGCAATGTTTACATTTTTTGTTAAGCTTGTTATATAATAAATTAAACTATTAACTTTTAAAAGGTGTTCATTATGCCTCAATTAAACCTTTATCTTTGCTCCGCCGCAAACCCGGAGGCAAAATGACAGTTTTAAGTATATTAAATAATTTTATTTAAATGTGCTGTTTAGAGCTTTTGCTACAAATTTTACTTTAGTGGTCCCCAATGGGGGTAACACTTTTTAAAATATTAATTAAAAATATTAAATCTGCTTAAAACCTATTATGTTTTATATGTGTGTGTACAAAAATGTTTGAACTTTGCTCCGCCATACTTTTTATTGCATTATGTATATATTAAGTGTATCAATTGAGTGTTTCTATAAAGTGTTTATCATTATTTTAATATGTACCACATGGTGACGCTTAGGAATTGCACATCCCGCCTAAACTCAGCATGAGTTGAGGAGATGCTAGCTGTCCCCCTTCTCAAAAATAATGGTCCGTTGCTGAAATAAGGGATCAATTCTAACAATATCTTATATGTATATAGATCTAAATTATGTAGAAAGGTAACTTCCAGTTGCCACCTCCCAATAATCCCTGTAAATATTTAGTTTTATCACTTAACATTAATTCAAAGATGTTAATGGGTAGCCATGACAGCCAGTATTACTCATAGATTTCTTTTTTCCTTGCTTTAATTATTTTATATCAACCTAAATTTTACTATTATCTTTCATTCAGCTGTACATTACGTTCTATAGGGGCCTATAGGACTGTTGGGGCCTTCCAGCCCTCATTATTATAAGATTAACTCGGTTAAGTAAAGAAATGAGTATAATTATTTAAAGTCAAAAATGCCTTGTCTTTGAGAGCCTGTCCTGGGGAGGAGGGGGCTTGCACCCCCCAAACATACCCCTTAAAATTTCGCTTGGACTTTTGACTATCACCTTTATTTAAAAAATTCTATTTAAATTGCACCCCCGGGGCTGTGGACCCCCCCTGTTGGTCACTCACTCAAAAAGGGTCATTTCTTCACTTCACTTCAAACTTTAAATGCTTATAACTCCGGTTCTATAGGGGCTACAGCGAGGAGAAACTTTTTGGCTGAACTGGCTCCGCACAGACATTTTTCTGGCAACACTTTCATTCCGGTCACTACAAGGGGACCGCTCTTGGGGGGGCGGGGGGGGCAATCATCATTTTTTTAAATAACATGTCTATAGAAAGCTTATGACCCCTACATCTCAATTCTATCATCAATTATTTTCTACCTCCATCCTGGGCCACGCCCCGGCCCCATAAAGGGCTAAAAATCTGAACTTTTCCAAATTTATCCCCAAAAATAGGCATGTTGCACCTTAAACTTTTTGTCTTAAAGAGCTCAACTTTACCAGATAACTTTCATTCCCTGCCTCCCCCCCATCAGTGAGCAAATTCACTGCAGGTAAAGGGAGACTTATCATTCCAAGTGCGGCATGCACCCCCACACACAGGTAAGACCATAGAAAATACCTATTCAATTCCAAACGTTGATCTTCTCCTAAAGTCAAAACATTACTAATGTACACAATGCTATGTACAATATTGTCAATTGATTAATATTCTGTTTTTGGTACACCAGCACAACACTCTAATATTAACGTGTATTAAAATGGCGAAGAGTAAACTCAAACACATTATTATTGTAAATATCTGTGTATATATCTGTATATAAAATGTATCTATAATCAAGTTTCACCTGCCATGGGCAGGGATTGACAACAATAAGCACAGAATGCTAAATTACAGTTTATTCGTTATCTCAGCAGCATTACTTTTACAAGAAACACGCTGTCATTTATATATCAATCTCTTCTTTTAGACCATATTCATTAATACTTTCCCCCTCTCTATTCCAAAAACTATTCAAAATTAATGTATCTTTTTTTTTTTTTTTTTTTTTTTTTTTTTTTTTTTTTTTTAAGTAAAATTAACAATTTAACTTTTTATCTTAGTCATTTACAGTGGACAAGTCCACTGGTTCTAGCTATAGACTTTCTATATCCCTTTTCCTTCATCGAGACATGTGAAGGGCACTGGCAATGCCTGGTACATCAAAAAAATTATATTAAAAACCGAAAAATTATATATTGTTGATTAAAGAAAAATTTTTACAAACAGCATAAAATGGAGGATTTAGAAAGTAATAATTCAGTAATATCACTCAGTTCAACTGTGGCGAATAACGACACATCTGAGAAATCACAATTCTCACAATCTCAAATTTTGCTATCGGCCTCAGAAGAAGAAGAATATGGCTATACATCGGAGACGCATAATGTGAAAAATGGTTTTCGACGTGTGAAAAATAACAGAGTTTCCGGTGAACAACACCACAGATATAATCCAACAGAAATTCAAAAATTTCAACTCCAAACAGCCCAGAAAATGGATATAATAAAACTGTTGAACACCTACAAAAATCTTTCCAGGAAGAGGAGAAAAGTAGATGTAGAAAACTCTGAAAAATATTGGACATACGCCATAAATAGAATTAAACAGATGCAAACCAACAACATGAAACTACAAGAGGAAGTAGAGAAAATTCACTCAACTAACATATTAACAGAAGATGAGGTGACGGGGGGGATTACGCAGAGCCAGCAGAAGGCCAAAAGAGAAGAACTTCTGAATCTAGAAAAATCCATCGAAGAGAAAGAAATAGAAATTAAAAATCTTAAAGATGAGATAAGTAAACTAAAACCATCACAAATCAAGGACCCATGCAGAGAAAACCCAGCTATAGACAACACCATCTTGCAAGAAATCAATGATAAAGTCACTCAGATCAAAAGGTACACAGAAGAAATAAATACAAGACTAAATCACCAAACAGATACAGAACCTCAACAAGAACATGTACACGAAACACCAACACATCAACAGTATGCGGATGCGCTGAAGAAACCACACCAACCAGCGCCAAAACCCACCATCTCAAGAGCAGCGATCCTACTAAAAAGAAGAATAACAACAAGAACATCAATAAACACAATCCGCGACCTCCTAAACAGGGAAGCGAAGAAGACAGTCAATCTACCTAAAATATCCTGCTTCACGTCGAGGGACAGGAACACCTTAATCATACAAGCAGACACAGATGCGGAAACAGACAAAGTACTTCACTTCCTTGAAAATATACATACACTAAACGACATAGCGGAGCTCTCCTACAGATCTACCAACATGAAAAAAATTATTGTCCTTGGAATCCCAGAAACAGCAGAAATGGAAGAAATAACAGCGAAGATACAAGAAGAGTGCACTATAGAAGTCCCCCTCACTATACAAAGGAAAATACAGAGAAGCGGCTCCAGAAACTATCAACTTGTCCTGAATATAGAAGCCAATATGGCCAATAAACTAGAGCAAAAAGGTTCAATTATTATAGGCTTCAACACTTGCAGAATTGAGGACTACCGCCCTGTAATTCGTTGCGGTAAATGTCAGTCATACGGTCACACTAAAGATAGGTGCAGGTATGACCCAACATGTGCATATTGCACGGGCAATCACAAATCTGAAACTTGCAAGTACAAAGACAGGCCGTCCAAACATAGCTGCATCAACTGCCAGGGAAACAGAGAAAACTTCCCACACACTGCGAGTTCAAGCAAATGCCCAGTATACCTATTTTACTTACACGATAGAAACAACTCCATCAAAAGAAATAGACAAAATTCAATATAAAAGCTAATAGTACACAAACTCAAAATAATGAAGATCATCAACACCTACAAATCATAAATCATCAAGGCAATAGTAATCAACAATTCTTCATCCCAAACACGTTAAATAATAACAGCAACCCAGAGATCTCAACCCAGACAATAGCAAATTCTAACGGTATCACAAACACAGAAGCAGAAAATCCCTCGACCAATAATATACAGAAAATAAAAGTAAATTCTCTAAACTTCCTCCAAATAAACTTGCAAAACTGCAAAGCAGCGACAGAAAATGTAATGGGCTATGCAAACAAGAATAACATAGAAGTAATACTGATGCAGGACTTCTATCATCCTAAAAATAAAATATGGGCAATTCCATCATCAACCTGGCAGACGTTTACATCAATTAACAATACAGCGGCGGTAGTCATCACAAGACCCGACGTTGAAGCAGTACAAACTTACACAGATAACAACACAGTATTCGTAAATATTACGACATCAACTGGAAAAATTACAGTGGGTTCGGCCTATTCAGCTCCAAAAAGTGACTTCGCACATGATATGGAATGGCTGAACATCTTCAACCCCCTCCAGCATCTTATACTAGGGGCAGATCTCAACGCACGCCTGTCCCTACTGGGATACCAGAACGAAGATGCCAGAGGTACAATGCTCACCCATCTCCTTCTGTCGAAAAACCTCATACTTACCAACGACACAGAAGCTCCACCATCATTTATAGGACAACCCAACCGACCATGCAGTACAAACCCTGATGTGACTCTGTGCTCCCAGGACCTATCAGACTTTGTGGATTCATGGTATGTAGACACCAAGTCAGAATCAATGTCGGACCATAGGTATATCCATTTTTCTTTATCACTACAAACAAAAAACATCACCCTCAATAGATTCAAAACAAGACACACCATATTTAAAAAATTTAACGAAATCTTTAAAAACAAAACAACAAACTTAAGTAATACACTAACAAATATAAAAACCAAAATAGAACTGGATAACTGGATGCAAGAATTTAATACAGAAATAAACGAAACATGCAAAAAATCACTTAAAACTAAAAAACTAAAATTATATCCGACATTTGATTGGTGGAGCGACTCCCTAAAAGCCCAGAGAAACAAAATTTCTGCCCTCAGAAAGCGTTACAAAAACACCGGTGACGTTAGATGGAGATCCCTTCTCCAGAGAGAAAGAGCCATTTACAAAAAACAAATAAAAACAGAAAAATTAAACTCCTGGAAAAAATTCTGCACACATACAAAAGATAAATTTGGTCAAGCATTCAAAATAGCAACAAACAAAAGACTCACCAATAAACACTTCATACACACTACAATGGAAAATTCAACGCCCTACACAACCAAAACTGAGACCTTTAAAGAACTAATTGACCACCATTTTCCAAACTCAGACATAATAAACCCTCCACTGTTGGACCGAGCACTGGAAGAGGACACCCCTTATCCGACTCCCCCTCTTTTCTCATTTAAGGAAATCAAAACTGCACTAACAGAGCAGAACAACTTAAAAGCCCCTGGTTATGATAAAATAGACGCCTTCATAATCAAAAATTTATTTAAAAACTTTAAACATTTAATCAGGGACCTTTTCAATAAATGCCTAACCTTAAATTATTTCCCTATACCCTGGAAAATAGCTCAAGTAGTATTTTTCGCTAAACGAAATAAAAATCCAAAACAACCATCATCTTATCGTCCCATATGTCTCCTTCCAATGCTGGGAAAGATAATGGAAAGACTAATCAAACACAGACTAAATTATTACCTAGAAACACAACACTACTTTCATGATTCACAATTCGGCTTTCGTGAAGGCAAAAACACAATACAACTACTAAAGAAACTAAAAAACACAATCATAAAATACCTAAACAAAAACATATATTGCGCACTAATATCCTTTGACATAGTTGGAGCCTTCGATAACATCAACTGGAACACGTTAGCAGATATCATTAAACAACTTCCCATTCCCAACTATCTTAAAAACATTTTACTCAGCTTTCTTTCTGACAGGGAAATAATTACAGACTACCTAGATACGAACATCAAACGCCCTACCAACCAAGGTTGCCCGCAGGGGTCGTGCCTCGGCCCGCTTCTGTGGCTCCTTGTAGCCAACCTAATACTTAATAAATTCTATCAGTCCTACATAAACCTATATGCATTCTGCGACGATTTCAACATGGTGGTGAAGGCTAACAGCCGAAGGGAATTGGAAAACGAAGTGAATAAAAGGATCGAGCTCTTCGCAGAAATATGTCATAACTTAAAACTCACAATATCACACGACAAAACAACATTTATGATGATGGGTATGAACACACTAGAAAACCGCTTACCAAGCTTTAAACTAGGGTACTACAAAATCAAACACGTTAATCACTTAAAAGTTTTAGGAGTAATATTTCAAAGCACACTAACATGGGATTTACACATCAAAAACATCAAAGATAGGATCCTCCAACTAACAACATCAATTAAAAGGGTCTTCTCTGCCACATGGTGAGTCAGCCGAGAATACCTAAGAACATGGTACATCACAGTACTTGAAAAAATAATAGCCTATGGCTCGGAAGTATGGGCAAACAACCTAAGATACGCGGACAAGAGGCAACTCAACAGCATACAAAGAACTTGACTGTTATCAATAACAAAAACATATAAAAATGTATCGACACACACACTCCAAACACTATTAGGCATTCCCCCCAATTCTTCTAACGCTGAGCTACAAAAATCTAAAAAACGACATATTAAACAAAACAAACGTTCTCATACACAAAGGTAAAACAATAACACACACTGACATAGAAGACAAAATCCTTAAATATCAAATTAATCCAGAAATTCACATTAATAACCTAATAGCGACAGATAAAATTCTACCTCAAAATAACATCATAAAAATATACACAGACGGTTCGAAGGGGGAGGAAAACACAGCATATGCAGTAGTAGCATTCAACTCAAAAAATAAAATTTATGAAAAATCTGTAAAAATCCAAAAAGATAATACAATTTTTCAAGCAGAATTACATGCAGTCATTACATCGATAAACTGGGCACTAACAACAGAATACTCTAAATTCCAAATCCTATCAGACAGCCAGTCAACAGTAAAAGCTTTAACAAAATTATTCCCAAACAACCCAGATATCTATAACATACAAAAAACACTAACTCAGAATAAACATAAAATATTTTACATTACATGGATAAAGGGACACATAGGCATAGAAGGCAATGAGCTGGCGGACAAACTGGCCAATGACGCTGCTCAGTACTGCGATCTCCCAATAGACCGAGGGATAAAACTTCCTCGGTCATATCTTAATAAATGCCTGAAGCACAATATGCTGGATGATTGGCAGTACAACTGGGATAACTCAGGGAGCGGCAGATTTACCCACTCCATTGTACCAAAGGTTCAAGCCACTCTAACATGCAAAGACAAAGTTTCAATGTACTTTCTGTCAGGACGCGGTAGCTTCCCCACCTTCGTACACAGCATAGGGAAAAAAGAGAACAATCTCTGTCAGTGTGGCGTCAGGGGAGATCCGCTCCACTACATCTTTGGAAACTGTAAATTTATGAAATTCAAATTCAAAATAAAGCACGACACTGTATTTGAAGATATAATGTCAATAATAAATGATCAAACAAAAATAAGACAACTTTATCAAAACTATAATATTTTAAATGAAAAATACTCTTTCATAAAATACAAATTTCTCACGTAAAATGGATGTACCTATGAGTGCCTAAATATAACATGAAAATAGTAATAATGCATAAAATGCACTATCTTAAAAAGTCACATACCAAACATTGACACAGTTACGCACATATAGACTGCTAAAACGAACTCTACTCTTCTCATTTTTCACTGTATATAATACAAAGTAATGTTTATTTTATTGTAAATACTAGTGTAATGAGTAATGTAAATGTAATATTTTTGTTTAATGTAAATACTAGTGAGTTCTTAATGTTAGAACCATAAAATGTATATAATATCTCATAGTATCATAGTATTCTACAGTAAGCAGTATTTGTTTTAATGTATATATAATTGTATTTTTCTCATTTTGTCATTGTAATTATAATCAAGTATTATGTATTATTGTAAAAACTATTTTTCTCAATGTATTGTAATTTAATAGTGAATACCAAACAATATCATGTATATCCCCAACCAGGAATACTACAAGTAAAAACCGGCACGCCCTGAATGAATAGGGTTGCCAATTGTGATTGCAATTGTAAACTCCAAGTGATCTAAAAAAAAAACAGGGATCTTCCTCCTTGCTGATGTTCCCGGCAACGGGAACATGGCTGTGGTCCGCTGGAATAGTGGACCCCCCTCCTGCCTTGGGCTCGGGGCTTGTCCTGACCATATGCCAAAAGCGGGTCCCCAAGGTGGGTGAAGTCTGAAGTCTGAAGTTTGATGATGAGGCACACATTTTTTAAGAATGAATAACCTGCTTAGCGTATGGACATTTTGAAATGAACCAAGATTGTGGAGAATAAAATAATGCTGATATGTGTCAATTATACAGTATTGAAACGTAATTACTGTTCTGCAGAAATATATTTTCTGAAAATATTCTTCATTTATTAATTGCTTTGATTTAATTCATAAAATTATTGATTCTAAATATATGTTTATATTTTAAACTTGTTGTTATACATTACCCGTTCTAATAAAAATTCTAGCCATAGCAGTAAAATGTGACAAATGAAACATGTGTTAAACAATTGTACGAAAATGAGAGAGGCACTATTTTGAATATTTGAGCCATGGTTCATATTGGCCAGGATCTAGATAAATTTCTCGCTGTTTAGCAAAACGAGTATAACCAACCAGAAGTCTGCATTTGTACAAACTAATCATTGCTTGCAGAAATGAAGACTATTCCTTGGTCAATTTCGTTTCGCTAACAGATAAAAATCTATCTGAATTACGGCCATCAGCTCAGTATTTCACGCGCTACTCATTTCTCAAGTCGCTGTAACTCCACCTAATTATGCTATCTTACAATGAGGCCACGACAACTTCTCTGACACCATGTTTGTTGCCCTGGATTCTATATTCATCCATCTTGTTGCCCTTTTTATTCGCATCTATAAATGAAAATTTAAAAAAATGTATATGCACTTACAAGCTTCCGATTTATACAAAAACAAACATTATAAAAAAAGCAAAATCAAGTATTACAAAAAGATCTTTATCTTCCCATTAAAATGAGATTTGTTTATTTAAATTAATAAAAGTAATTTATAAAACTTGTATAAAATTTGTTTTTCTGTAATTAGTATTTATAACGTACATTTATAAATCAATTTTTACAACTATAATATTTTTCTGATTTATATCTTATAGAGGATAACAAGACATATTTAATATTTTAAAAAATCATTGAAAACTATGAATTGAACGTTTTTTCTATTGCATCATAATCTGAAATTTGTACAAGCTCTTAGTAAACAAAAGTTTTAACGTATTGCAAACAAAATATTAATTACGTTATTTACTTAATTTTCAACAAACATTGATTTAATAGATTGCGTAAAGTCTGAAGCTTTTACTAATGAAAATATAACTAAGTAAATAAAATATTTGCATTCAGCTATATTAATTTTTGATTTTAGAATAATTCATTAAAAATCATTTGCATCTTTGAAAAATAACATGCAAATATTTGCATTAGTATTCCTTAAAAAATAAATGTAACTTAAATTGAAAGTCAGTTCAAACATTTGCTTCCTTATTTTCTAAACATATTAATTGTAAATGTCGCCATGCAGAGTTCAGAATAAAGCTAGTCAAACAAATATTCCAAAAAATTAAAGATAATGTTTGAAATGAAGTCATTTAAATCGGAGGAATTAAAATATATATATTCAACTGAATATGCAAAGTATAGAATTTAAATATTCAGTTATAATACGCATTCTAAAAATAAAGACGAATAAAAAACCACGCGTCCTGCTTAGATTTGTAAAATTTTCGAACGCATTCAGAAAACATTAATAATTAAGTAATTTTGTGTTTCTTGTTAATGAACGATTATATACTCACTCGATTCTGCAATAAGCACTGTATAATACACCTCATTGATATACATTAATTTTAACATTTTTAAAATAGTGTAGTATCAATAAAATACACCACAAACGGTAATTTTCATTAGGTCGTAGAATAACTGAATGTCCCTTAAATAAACCGTAAGTACTAAAAACTTCATTTTCAAATCCAAAAATGCCATGATAAAGACTAAAAGCATGTATAAATTTCATGACAATCTCATTTTATTTACGCGAATTAGAGCATGGACGGACAGAATAATAGACAAACGGAACTGATAAACACTTTTCAACTATGTTGGAAAAGATTCAGGAGACAAACCTTTCTTAATCTAAAAAACATATACATACGCAAATTCGAAACAACCATTTTCGTGTTACCCATGATTCTGAGAAGTATTGTTTCATTTTAAAAACCTCAGAAGCCAAATTAGTTCTGATATTCAAAGAAACCTTTATGAAAAACATTTATTTTACTTCCAATGAAATTTGGAATCGTTTCCGAGTAGGTTTTACAGAGTCAATTAATTAACAAAAATTAGAACAATTAATTAACTCAAACAATTTTCTCAAACTAGAGTTAAGGTAACAGTACCTAAATGTGACGATCCCAAAATGAGGCAATGTTCTTGTAATTAAAATCTCAGAGCGTGTTTTATATATAAATACTATATAATGGAGGCAACAAAAATAAGAAACAAATCGCGAAACATTTTTCTTCACTTACATATTTTTAATTTTCCATTCTAATGCACATCCAGTGCGCCGTATTCGCTAAATTCAGAGAAAAACCTAGAAACTAGTTCAATATTTATTTTTTAAACTTTGAAGATGAAATAAATTTACAGAGATTAAGAGCTACGACGTTTAATCATTTACAAGAAATTTAAACTCGAGAAAAAGCGGGAAGTTTTCGAATTAGAATTCTAAATTATTCCACACATTTTGCGGCTTGCTTTCTTCACAGGTCTATTAGCGGCAAATTGAATGTCCCACACGAAGAAACATTTTTCGGAGATTTACTAAAGTAGATTTATATGGCATTTAAATTGTGTTAAAAGGATGTTTAAAAAAGATACAGCGCGTCCCAACCTTTTGTTAAATATCTTGTAAAATATACGAGGAATTATCCTGAAACTCCAGCAGTGAAAACAGAATAGTACAGGTATTATACTTCATCGAACATTTATTCCCAAAATCCTACAGGGGATCGTCAACAAATTACAAAATAACGAATATATTTTGGATAACCCTGTCAAAACAAATACAGCAAAAGTGTTCAAACTGTAGATTATGATTAAGTAGCTAATTGTAATAAACTGTTTTCATTTTTATGGGGATAGCATACACACCCGTAGAGTAATTGAGGTTTACTGAAAAACAATTCAAAATTTTGCCAAGGTATTTGCGTACAATACGCAGAGTCCTTAATATAAAAAATTTTCTTTTAAAAAAATATGACACCTAATATTGTACACAAAACCCGGTAATCAGAATTAAAAAATAATGAAAAAATTGTATGAAGAATGAAAAGATTTTCTAAATTATGTTTCAATGCTCATGCGTAAATGCAATCAAAATACAATGTTCTTAATGTATAAATTAAATGTATGGAGCAACTTTTTTATAAGTCTCAAAAACAAAGCTTGAAAATTCTGAAAATTTCTGTCTATAAAATAGGCTTCAAATCCATTTTCGCAAAAGGAAACAAAAAGATCGGGGACTGTAGCCAAATGTAATATTATGTGCAATACTATGTATGCTATATTGACATTAATCAGTGGATATGTGGATACAGGCCCCACATCTTTTTTCTTCATTTTAGACACAACTCATTTTGAGTTTGTTCTATCCATATTAATTTTCAGAACTTTTAAATTATGTTTTTGAGACTTTCACAAAAGTTGTTCTATACATTAAGCTAACTCATTATGTGCATTACATTTTACTGCGTTTCTGCAAGCGCAATGAAACATTATTCAGTAAAGCCGCTCATTTTTCATACATTTTTTTTAAAATCTATATGTTTAATTAGAAATGTACACAATTAATTGTATTGTGTACAATGCTGTTTGTCATATTGTCTGTAAAGATTTTTTTTTCTTTTTATTAAGAACTCTGCAAATTATAGACAAAAAAATTTGGCGCTGTTTTTAAAAAAAAAACCTTAATTTCTCTATGAGTATAGATGCTATCCTTATAAGAAAAAACAAGTTGGAAATTACACGTGAAGCGTAGCAAATTAGGTGCGTTCGTACGATAACGAAGTTTTAAAAATATTACTTTCATATATCAATCTCATAAAATTGTAAATAGTGAATTACAATTAAAACGCTCATCAAACAATGTTCTCCCTATACCATTATGTAATGGAATACTTTTGTGTGGCCTTGTAAACCAATAACAAATGTTCTTTGTACCACAAATTATGTAAGATGTATATTATAGTATGTACTTTATAGTTGCATACAAATTTTATTAAGTTCGCATGAGTGTAACACGATTAAAATGCATTTGAAACATTTTTTCCCATTGACCGTAATGTAACGGAATACTTTTGATTGTCCCTGTAATTGATCTATGCATCCGATTTTCATAACATTTGAAATAGCTCGGCAAAATTATGCAATAATTATGTATTTTAAATTTCAAACGTATAGAATATATTTGAAACTTTTTCCCCATTGACCATAATGTAATTGAATACTTTTGATTGCCCCTGTGATTGATCTATGCACACGATTATCAAAAAATTTGAAATAACTCGACAAAATTATGTAATAATTGCGTATTTTAAATTTCAAACGATTAAAATGCATTTGAAACTTTTTTCCCCATTGGCCGTAATGTAATGGAATACTTTTGATTGCCCCTGTAATTGATCTATGCATCCGAGTTTCATACAATTTGAAATGACTCGACAAAATTATGTAATAATTATGTATTTTAAATTTCAAACGATTCGGTTGGGTAGTTTTTGCGTTGTTATATGCGGACAGACAGGCGGACAGACGGACGGACAGACGGACGGACTGAACGACCACTATAGGTGCTACGTATTATATAATTACGAACGCGCCTAAAAATGAGCGCGGGTTATTATTATTACAATAAATCACTGAATCGTAATTCACAGTTTGAAACGATTTGCTACAATAGTTTTCACAGAGTTATTTAAAAGATATCATTGCTTTTTCAATTGGTTGATGGTCCCGTATGGAGTTTTTTTTTAGGGGAGGGGGCGGGAAATGTTCGCTGAAATACATGATCGGTATTATTCTGGAGCTTCATTATAATTCTTCGTGTGTTTTTCTAGATATTTAATAAAACGTTTAAAAACGCAAGTAACTGGTCACCTTTGGCCATATAATGTAGACTATGTTACACAAAAACGTGGAATTTATTTAAATCTTTTTTTATTCGATGCTCATAAAAAAATTTACTAAAAATAATGATAAAAATTATATAAAAAAATTCCCAAATTGTAATTTAGCGAATTACAAAGACTATTTGGAAAATAATATTTTCAAAGAATATATTTTAGACTTATAAATGATTTCTATATTTAAAAAACAATAATAACATCATTTTTATAATGATCACAGCGTAGCTTACGTAATAACAGAGTCCTATTAATATGCCTGGACATTTAGAGTCTCGTTAACATTTCCGGGCCAGTTATAAACAAATATTAAATAAAATATCAGTTTAACATTTTTTGGTAATGTAAAATTTTAAATTTCTAAACATTGCACATTTTTAATTTTAACACCTTTATATGCAGAAAAAAATTACTTTTAAATGCAAATTGTTTGAAACTTGTATCTAAATTTGTCACTGAGTTTTTTTTTTTTTTTTGTTTTTTTTTTTGTAGTTATTAATACATTTTTGTCATCGTGGTAGCAGAAGTATTACATTTCTAGACATTAAGCATGTACCAATCAGAAAACGAATAAAATTAAAAACAGAAGTATTCCATTTTTGGATATTAAATATAGACCAATCAGTAAACGAATAAAATTAAATAAAATTAAATAAGTTGCGAAAATTAACCAATGAAAACATTCAGATATACTTCAGATTTCCCAATTCTCTACCGAGGCCAAAACTATTTTCCAAATAGTAATATATATACATCTCAACCCCCAGTTAAATTTGCATTCCGGATTCTTACTCAACTAAATTTGCCTAATTTTGGTATTTAAAACTTTTTGAATGAAAATTTCCAGTTTTTCCGTGTTCCAGATTATTTTTAGAAAAGTTAAGTTGTAACATCAACTTGAATAAATTCTAAGATTCGACTTTCTAAAAGTTTCAAAAATTTCTGAGCATCCGAGCATAAATTAATTCCTTTATTGTTATCATACACGCGACGAAGCTTAGGGTAATGTCATTTCAGAACTTTGCAGAATGAAGTCACTTTAAATGAGCTTTCTCATGTAAGTCTTTCAAAAAAGAACAGATTTAGAAGATTGCGTAGGTGGGAAAATGACCATTTTAACTTATTTTGTTCAGTAGTTCTCATTTAATTTTATGCAAAAATTTTTGCATTTAGTTAAATTAATGGCGTACATGAAACTAGAAAGATTAAAATATAATAATTATATTAAGGCACAATACAAAAGACGGTTTGGATAATTATTTTTTATTATATTATTTGAAGTAATGTGGAGAAAATTGAGAATGTGAAATAATTTGTTATTAGAAACGATCGTCAAATAATGTTTCTGTCATTTTAATATGAAAAAAAAGTTACTATAATACAAATTTGATATTTTTCTTTAAATGTTTTTTTTTTCTAGTTTTGATTCCATTCTTATTTCTGCTTGTCTATCTTCAAATCACTTGCCGAAAATTCATTCTATAATCCTCCAACCAAGTCCTGATGCTCCTTTGAGGAAAATTTTGACACAAATCCCAAGACAAACACTATAACTTCAACTGTAATAGGTTTCAAATGGATGAAGTAGCCTAATTTGCATAAAGTAATGGCGAAAACAAACAACCGTAAATTCAAAAAAATAATCTTATAGGAACATTTTGCAAAGGACGAATCACATTGTTGAAACCCTCTTTCAACATATATAATCCCTCAAGACATATGGGAGTGAGAAATGCTAAGCGGGGCAGGGCATCTTCCTCGTAGCGTAAATAGTAGAGGATATTTAGAGCGCTATTACAAGGGTTCTAAATTTGATCCTGACTTGGTGTATTTGGTGTATTTTTTCTCGTCCGATTATCTACACTAAGGATATAGGACCAGGGATGGGCGCCCTTCGTGGGGGTCTTTCTAAGGGAACCTAACCCGTATTTACGCAAGGTTAGAAGAAAACCACGAAAACTCCGAACAGTTAGGCCGACAGCCGCGATTGGGTTCGAATTCAGCACCTGCTGTCTACCAATTGAGAGGTCCGTACCTCTCGGCCACTGGTGGGGCCGATCCTGACTTGGATATTTTCACTCTATCGGTTCTACACTTAGAGTGAGTTCTACGATTAGCATTGCGAAAAATAACTTACAAAACATTCAAAGACATTTTTGCAATGTCTTTGTTTATTAGTTTTGGGCTATTAAAATTTCTTAATCTAGCACTGCCTCGAAAATATACGTTTTTCTCTCGATAATAATACAGGGTGTTTATTTTTTAACTGACGCTCTCTGTAGCTAATTTTAATAACCGGAACTTTGAACTTTGGACTAATGAAACCAAGGGGAAAAAGATTCAAAGAAAAAAAAAATTCCAATCACCAGCAGTAAGGGCTAATCCATGTGGCATGTTATGCTCGGCCGTAGAAAATGTTGCATAAAGAATCCAAGCTGTGGTGCAAGAGAACGGTGGTCATATTGAATGTGGTCGAATTCCTTCTCAGGAAAATGAATATGATAAATAAAACATGGCATTTTATCCACATATTTAATTTTGTCTGTTTCTGTTGTTTTCTTTCCATGTACAGCGTCAAATTTCCCGCTATCGGCGTTGATGGGAACTATTATTTATTTATTGTTGAAATATTTTTTTCCCATGGTTTTGTTAGTCCATTTATCAAATTTTATGTAATTCCAGTTATTAGAACGAACTACCGGTGGCTCTGAATAGCGTCAGTTAAAAAAAAAAAAAAACACCCTGTACTATGTCTTATGAATTAAGATTCCCTTTTCTCTATTTTCCTTCCGAAAATTACCTTTGAAACGGCCCAGAATATTTCTCAAGAAAATACTTTTTGTCTTGCTCTTCTGCGGAAACCTCATACTTTCTTCTGCGGAGAGTGTTGGTTGTCGGTTTGCCGTCAAAGCTTTAAACTTACCTTAGACTTTAACCCTTTTGGGTCTTGTGTACTATTAATAGTATATGTCTTTTAATGGAGTATTATTTTATTTTAAGAAATACTTTTCCTACTATTTACATGTAGTAATATTAGTATAATGTCTCTGCACTTACTATATGACTGCATTTATGTTTAGGCATTTAGTAATATAAATAATTATTACTATTCTCTTTGCACCGTTTACGATTCTTTTATTTTCAACATATATTTCACTCTTTAAAAGTTACTTTCCTGAAAGAATCATGTGTAATAAAAAATGTGTTAGAAAGCGTTAAAATAAATTAAATCTTGTTGTAATACAATATTTTCTAAACATTACCAAAAATTCTTCCTCAACCTATTGTCATATTAAACTAGTCGTTGGGGGCCACCGTAACACTTACCCATCATGGATATGTATATGAAAATAAAACATGTGAAAACTATTTATACAATGCATTGCAATTCATAAACAAAATTTAAATATTGTTAATGTACATAGTAATGCTATGTTAAAGAACTGCTGATGTACCAATTTCGACAAATTATATAAAACGCCAAACTACTCAAGTAGTACCGAACTGCGTAAAAGAAACATCCTTATAACTCCAAAAATAATAACTCTATTAACTAACAATTAACTGCGTCGGATTAAGCGTCTCATTTCCAATTAAAATAAACCTCTGATTTGAAATTTGAATGAAATACAGGGTCATGAAAAATCGAAGAATGTGGAAAACAGGATTACAAATATCTCGGCAACTAATAATCCGATCGACTTCGTTCTATATGCAAAATGTGTGTTATTTTATAGCCTTTTACGTCCATTCCTGAGAACAAAAATTTTCGAAAATTTTTATATGCCTTTCATCAGAACGAATTTTTCGAGAGTCCGAAAAAAATAGTTCCGGATAATCGAGGTTGCTGATATTAAATAGGGTTCGTTCCATTCTTACATACTAACTACATACAAAATTTCAAGTCTCTATCTCAATTTGTTCGGGAGATAGAGCGTTTACAGACAGACAGACGGACGGCAATTTTTTTTTTTTTTCTAAAAATGTTTTTCGGAATCTCCACTATCTGAAACGTGTAAATCCGTCAAAAAAAATTTTTCGATTTTCAAAACGATTGCAAGACTTACCCTATACTACGTATGATGGGTAAGTAATATTAATCGAATAGTACTCAAAACAATAACGTTCTTTATCTTTAAGACAGTAAAATATTCGTTAAATACTAATTAATTTATTTGGATAGCTAGTGTTAATAATATTAACGTAAAAGCAATTTTTTCTCAAAAATGAAAAAAAAAATATTTTTGGTCCCGAAAGGATTAAGGAATGTTTCATAACATATTTCTTCATGAGAAAAAGAATATTTCTTCAAGCATATGACGAAATTTGACTTTTTCTCATGTTCTAAAATAATAATAATAATAATAATAATAATAATAATAAAGTTTAGCTTCAAATGTTAAAATTAAACAAAAATTTATCGAGCAGATGACATTTTATGTTGATAAAAAATTTTGACCTACCAGTTTTAAATTAATTTTTCTTATTATTCGCATTTTCTGCAATATTTAATATTTATGGTTCTTGTCTGTTATTTAAAACACATTGTTAGTTTTTAAACATTCAAAAGTACTTTTTATGTATTACATGCTTCAATCAAAAAACATATAATGGTGGACAAATTTTCCTTTCAAGGATTAAACATACCTAACGTAATCATTAAACATTTTTCCTTTCAATTATAAAACTGAATTATGAATCAATATTAAAGTAATTATTATCTCCAAATATTTTAATAGAATTTGATTTATAGAGGCACCTTATATATGCATCTACAAAATTATATTTATTACATTAAATAGTTTTTGAGTACTCCGAAAAAATATCAAAATAATTGTTTGAGTTACTTTATAGCCATTATATTGAAATATTTTGAATGACTCATTCAAAATTTCTTTTTTAAACCAACAATATGTATACTAATTATGGCAAGAACTCAACATGTAATTTAATATGCTATTGTGTGAAATATTTTAGTTTACTTTCTACTAAAGAGGGAAAATTTGGCAGTTTATCAAATTTGTCTGATCATTTATTATTATTAACAGGAAGTTAATTATTTTTAAATTAATGCAAATTTTGGGAAAAATAAAACTCGCTTTATTCATCAATTTTCATTTTTAGGAATTGAATATTCCATGAGATTATATGTTTTTTCCGGTAATCTTTCGTAATTATTTTTATAATACTGATTTTATAATGCTGATTTATGTTGCTGATAGTTTTATAATATGTATACCATGAAAAAATTATATCATGAAATATATACCATAAAACCAGATTTTAATAACGTACGTATTAAAATCCCCTTATAATTATTTTAGTATGTTTGAAGTATTTGAACGATTTGGATTTTAATTAAATTTTGAAAAACTTTTTATTTATGCTACACATTTTTCTCTATATAGTTATTCTATCACGTAAATATTATGTTACAGCTAAAACGTAATTAGGTTTCTTGACTATCACATCATTTATATGCATAAACTTTTCTAAACTCTTTTATTACATGAAAACGTAAAATATTTCATTAAGATAATCGAGCTTTTAATTATTTTTTGTATGTCATTTTTATGTTTATTTTTCAAAAAAATATATACAGTTATACAATTTTCACCCGTGAGCACACGCTTTGGGATAAAATTTACCTCAATCACATTGGTAGGTCAATCTACGAATTTGGACGCGTGTGCCGACGGATTAAACTTTAAATTTACATTTTAATAATCAAGTTTTCAAGAAATATTTTTCGTACATACGTTTGTATACGTATTTAATATTTATTACGGACCCTTTTATTCTATACTTTTACAATACATACGTTTATACGTTTATAATAAATCCGCTTACATTATATTGTCACAGTTAAAAGCATCAATTTCTTAGTTTTGAATAAGAAATGACATCAAGAGCACTAATAAGTTCAAAAAATATTACATGTTCGAGATGTACGAGGGCAATTCGGAAAGTAACCTCCGTGTATGAATTTTTAAAAAACTAATGAAAGGAAACATGTTTTATTGCTTACGTATGAAAGACACGTTCTTCAGCTACTTCTCAACATAATTGCCGTATTAATTAAAACAATTATCATAACGGTAAATCAGCGTTGAAATTCCATCGTCACAGACTTCTGCCACCGACCTATTCAACTGCGATTATTTTTAAATTCAACTCGCACCACTCTTTCAATAAAAATAATTTTAACATATTTTTCTATATAATTTGCTGATAAATGTACTACCAAAAATGTTTTTAAAAATAGTGGGTCAAATAAAATATTACGAGAGCAATTCGGAAATCGTAAATATGAATAAAAGAGTTTGTTAAAATCCTTTGGATTGAAAGAGTGGCGCGAGTTCAATTTAAAAATAATCGTAGTTGAATAGGCTGGCGGCAGAAGTCTGTGACGATGGAATTTCAAAGCTGATTTACCGTTGTGATAATTGTTTTAATTAATACGGCAATTATGTTGCGAAGTAGCTGAAGAACGTGTCTTTCATACGTAAGTAATAAAACATGTTTCCTTTCATTAGTTTTTTTTTTTTAAATTCATAAACGGAGGTTACTTTCCGAATTGCCCTCGTAATACATTAACTTTTCAGATTTATCCTGACATAAAAGAAAAATATCTTGATTCATTATTTAAAAATATATATAACTGTGAGATTTAAGCTACTTTTTGTTAATTTATTATTATTAGTCTGAACTTCAATCGCAAAAAGTTTAATTTGTCCGAAATTTTGGCATAATACGAATTTTATGATACGAGTTTGCATAAGATATTTTGCACTTCAATTTATATTTTGAACTTCAAAATTGTTAAACACTAAAACTTTCTTTTGACTGTCAAAAATAATTGCTATAATCTTTATAAACAAAACAGCAATTTCCCTTGTTTCCGTAAATTTCATATTTGAATAAACTTCAATTTGCTCTTCATGTTTAAATTATACTTTTATTTTTAAAAAACGATGCAGTTTGATTTGATCAGACATTTTTGATTCACGAGATTTCAAATTTATTTGATAAGTCATTGAATGAAAATTATTTCCTCCAAAAATCTGATATTTTTATCACATTACTTTTTTTTTACTGTTCCTTTTTTCATTACGCATATATTTAAAAGAAAAATCTTTTTTTTTTAGTCATCTGCCCTTAGATTTCCACTGAAACAGTTCTAATAGTTATTTTTTTTAATTATTTCGGACTTGATTTTGGGTTTGATGCACTTTTAATAGTATATGTCTTTTCACCGAGTATTATTTTGTCTTAACAGTTACTTACAGTACGTGTAAAAACTTAAGAAAATTGTTTGTTTTTTTTTTCAATTTTCCTCATTTTACGTGAAATTACCCAAAAGTGTTGTTCTGTGTAGTATATAGTGTAGAGTTGTACAAAATCAAGAAGGCGGATAAAACCAAGTTATGCAGATTGCTCCATAATTTGCTCTGCTATCAAAGACAAGGATTTATTTGTTGATTACCATTATGACATGTAGCTGAATGAAATGCTAGTGTGTGCTAGTGTGTGCTAGCGTGGTGCTAGCTGTGCTTTTTATGTGAGGGATTCCGTTTGAATTACTTTTAAAAACTGTTTTGTGTGATGTTTTTTTTTATATTACATAAAAGAATACTTTGACCAAAATAAGTTTTTCTGGAGTTTTAAATGGACACTGAGTTTTACCCAACCAGTAGAGTAAAATCGGATTTTTGAATTTCTCTGAAAAAAGCGTATTTTTTATTTAAAAGACTATTTCTGATTATTGAAAACAACATGTTTTATTCTAGCCAAAGATTCATTTACTATTAAAAACAGTGTTCAGAGTTAATTTTCCCATTGTACTGCATTTGAGAAGAACAAACATTTAAAAATCTCGACTTTGCCCCACCTTCTCCTGCGTGTTTTCCTGAAACAAAAAGGCGAAAAAAATACGTGTTTCAATTTCTCTGAAAAAGAATATTTTTTATTCAAAAGACTATTACTGATTATTGAAAACAATATGTTTTATTCTAGCCAAAGATTCATTTACTATTAAAAACGGTGTTCAGAGTTAATTTTCCCATTAATCTGCATTTGAGAAGAACAAACATTTAAGGATCTCGACTTTGCCCTTCCTACTCCTGCGTGTTTTCCTGAAACGAAAAGGCGAAAAAAAATACGTGTTTCAATTTTTCTGAAAAAGAATATTTTTTATTTAAAAGACTATTACTGATTATTGAAAACAATATGTTTTATTCTAGCCAAAGATTCATTTACTATTAAAAACGGTGTTCAGAGTTAATTTCCCCATTATTCTGCATTTGAGAACAAACATTTAAGGATCTCGACTTTGCCCTTCCTACTCCTGCGTGTTTTCCTGAAACGAAAAGGCGAAAAAAAATACGTGTTTCAATTTTTCTGAAAAAGAATATTTTTTATTTAAAAGACTATTACTGATTATTGAAAACAATATGTTTTATTCTAGCCAAAGATTCATTTACTATTAAAAACGGTGTTCAGAGTTAATTTTCCCATTATTCTGCATTTGAGAAGAACAAACATTTAAGGATCTCGACTTTGCCCTTCCTACTCCTGCGTGTTTTCCTGAAACGAAAAGGCGAAAAAAAATACGTGTTTCAATTTTTCTGAAAAAGAATATTTTTTATTTAAAAGACTATTACTG
The DNA here is from genome assembly GCA_964019185.1 of Maratus speculifer. NCBI lineage: Eukaryota > Metazoa > Arthropoda > Arachnida > Araneae > Salticidae > Maratus > Maratus speculifer. Next base: position 359,214,580 of record OZ025291.1, read on the forward strand.
ATTATTGAAAACAATATGTTTTATTCTAGCCAAAGATTCATTTACTATTAAAAACGGTGTTCAGAGTTAATTTTCCCATTATTCTGCATTTGAGAAGAACAAACATTTAAGGATCTCGACTTTGCCCTTCCTACTCCTGCGTGTTTTCCTGAAACGAAAGGGCGAAAAAAATACGTGTTTCAATTTTTCTGAAAAAGAATATTTTTTATTTAAAAGACTATTTCTGATTATTGAAAACAATATGTTTTATTCTAGCCAAAGATTCATTTACTATTAAAAACGGTGTTCAGAGTTAATTTTCCCATTATTCTGCATTTGAGAAGAACAAACATTTAAGGATCTCGACTTTGCCCTATCTACTCCTGTGTGTTTTCCTGAAACGAAAAGGCGAAAAAGAACACGTGTTTCAATATCTTCTTAACAAGTTTATAAAATTTTTAGAGCCACCCAAACGCTTTAAAAAACGTAAAAAATAAATCATCAATCTTTGCTTTATGCTTGACTTGTAAAAAAAAAAAAAAAAAAAAAAAAAAGAAAGAAAAAAGAAAAAAAAAAGAAAGAAAGAATTTTTTTTTAATTTTATCTTTTTAAAGAGACTTTTTATTCGCAATTGTACTTTCTTTTTCAATTTTATTTTCTGTTTAATATAATAATTTTTTTTCAATGTTCTGCACAACAATAGCTGAACTGATATTTTCTACCACATAAACTCAAATTCAACTCTTATCCACCGTTTACCTCAATAAAAAAGCCTTTTCTCTGATATTGAAAAAAATCGTTTATCCTTCAGTAGATATTATATAAGAATCCTTCGTAACGAAAAAATTTTATAGTCAATTGAAAACCTTTCATAAATAGTTATAGCGTTTCGGTAGGATATAAAAACGTGAAAGGCTCAATAAATATCATGAAAAGGCTTATGTTTATCGTTAAACTTAAAAACTGTTTGTAAAATGTTTCTTCAAAAAAGAAAAAGGGGGCTAGTTCGTTTATTTATGTAGTAGCTATACAGGTTATAGATATTTTAATAGATATAGTATCTATATACATATGAGGAGCCCAGAAGCCAAGGGGTACAAGTGATAAAATGTCGGTTTGAAGTAAATTGAGTTTAAAGATAATTGATGTTAAATTGGAACATCAGTAACAATTGAGTGAATTGAAATAGTTAATTTCTGCTTGTTGCATTCTGGTCTTTGAACTCTTATTTCAATAACTGTTAAAAAAATAGAGTACAATTTTCTTTAAATGTATAATTAATCAATATTGTTTGTTTTTCGAAAAAAGTGGTTTATCTCTATAACTTCCCAAATAATCAGAAAATGACCTATATTTCTTTACCTGAAATGAAAAAAGCATATTTCCAGATACCCTGTGCACTTAACTCAATTGTTTCAATTTTGTCACTTATACCCCTTGGCTTCTGGGGTCCTCATATATATTGTAACATGCATATATATATATTTCAATTTATAAAATTCCATAGTAAATAACATATACATATATATATATATATATATATACATATATATATATATATATATACATATATATATATAAGTATGCTTTTGTTCCTCAATTCATTGTGTAGAAAAAACAATTCTTTAAATAAATCAACTATATTACTAGGATTCTTTTTAATTAAATTTTTAAAATAGGTTAAACAATTGTTTCAACTAACCATTTTCAGCCTTTTTTATGTTGTTGAAATGGAAGTTTTGAACTCTGTTCTAATATAGATGTACAACTTAAAAATAACACAAATTGTAAATATGTGTGTAGAAACTACTGCAGACTGTTTCGGAAGTTCTAAAGCACCATCATCAGAGCAAATGGTAAAAATAGTGTTTAAGATATAGATTATATTAGATATAGATTATTATTATAATAGCGATGTCCAGATCCTCATCAGAAACCATTAATGGGCATTCAGAACGGGAATGATTTTTACAGCTCCTGTCTTCATCTCGGTATTTCGTAAAACAAAGGCAGTAGGTGCTATCGTCCATGGCATTATCCACTGAAACGTGACAATTCCTGCGGCAAGCAGAATCTGCTGTAATGGCTTTATCATACTTGCACAGTAAACAATGTCCGAGGTGGTCTTTTTAGGTGCGTTCGTAATTATGTAAATACGTAGCACCTATTGTTGTCGTTCAGTCCGTCCGTCTGTCCGTCCGTCTGTCTGTCCGTCCGCATATAACAACGCAAAAACTACCCAATCGAATCGTTTGAAATTTAAAATATATAATTATTACATAATTTTGTCGAGTCATTTCAAATTTTATGAAAATCGGATGCATAGATCAATTACAGGGACAATCAAAAATATTCCGTTACATTACGGATAATGGGGGAAAATGTTTCAAATGCACTTTAATGGTGTTACATTTATTCGAACGTAATAAAATTGATATGCATCTATAAAGTACATATTATGATATACATTTTGCATAATCTTTGGTTCAAAGAATATTTGTTATTGATTTACAAGGCCACACAAAAGTATTCCATTGCATAATGGTATAGGGAGAACATTATTTAGTGCGCATTTTAATTGTAATTATTTACAATTTTATCAAATTGATAAATGAGAGTGATATTTTTAAAACTTCGTTATAGTACAAACGCACCTCATTTGCTACGCTTCACGTGCAATTTCCAACTTGTTATATTTTTATTGTCCAAGACAGACTGTTCAGAGAAAGAAATGAGTTTGTGGAGCATAATTGTTTCTCCCAGTTACCTTTATTGGGGTCTTTTTTTATTCAAATTTCAGCCAACGATGAACCTCGTCACTATGTGCGACAGAGGGCGGAGTGATATATAGAAGATGTAAACGACTGTTATATTAGTTAAATTTGTAAAACAACAATAAGGACATTAAATCCTTATAATAATATACAAAGCTACTGCATCAGGTATTGAATAAGCGGGAATCCAAGCCCCTATCTCAACGATAGAGTAAAACTGAAAGTTCACATAAGAAATTGAAGATGTATTTAAGATTTGAAAGCGAAGTCGGGAGCAATAAAATGTTTGCTAGCTAACCTTCTGGCAGAATAAGAGGACAGTGAATATGCCAGTGAGTTGTTAAAGGACAATTATAGAAATAATGAGAGGCATCAGCAACTTCACCTCCAGGGTTCTCGTTGGCTTTTGATCAACAACAGTGATTTGGCGAATATGAAATAAAAAGAAGAAGCCAAATGAAAAGAAATGTTAGCACAATAGAATTCGGCGTGAAACACTAACAAAATTATCTTTAGCCCCTTATTATACCTCGCTTTTTTAATATATTCTAAAATAATATAATTTTTTTGTAATTACATAGAAAATATAAATTCGACTAATTTGAGTGTTGCTAAATTAAATTGTTATTGAGTCAATATGCCTATAAATAGAGAAATGCAAATGGCACGGTACGATTGAACGTGTAAAGCGACAACAATCATTCAGAAAAGCGCATAAGAATCTCAACTGCATTGGCAGACACACATAAACAGAAAAAAAATCAGCACTCAGAATTTGACGAGTTTGCTTGTTCGTTTACTCGCCAAATGAACCATTTTGTCGCGATTTGGCGCAATGGAGAGCGACAGCGCGTACCCTTATCACCTTACTCACATATAGGAGAAAGGTCTCTTTTGAACTAGAATAGAAATGTTTCAAGGGACCATGTAAAACTGTACTGGATGGAGTGAGAGGAGAAGATTCAAAGATACCACTGGAATCAGGTCATAGGTATACCTGCCCTTTTCCTAGTAGTCCCGGTGCTCCTGCCACTCTTTCATAAAATGAGTGGAATATGTCTTTTGATGTGTGAGTGCGGTACTGGAAGTGCAAAATCAACTGATGGTCTAGTAGTTGCCTCCTTTGCCAACATATATTCTATTTCATTTCCCAGGATACCCTTATGGGTTGAAACAAAGCTTAAATATTTTTTCCAGAGAAGATTTTTGAGAAGTGATTTATTTTCAATAACCTAGGGATTTGTTGAGCCAAATAAACAGATAGCCTGCAGAGTTTAAAAACACTACAAACTGGAATTTGTTTTGTTTTGTTGAGAAATCCACTTTAAGGCTTTAAAGATAGCAAAAAGTTCGGCTTGAAAAATGGAATTATTCTTATCCAGCGTGCAAACCACCGATAAATCACTTCATTCACTTTCGTAGCGCAGAAAGCTGCATCTATTCCGGTAATAGTGAGTAAGCCATCAGTAAGGATCATAACATTTTGAGTGAGAGAGTAAGCATTTGTTGTTCGATTTACTTGGAAGAAGGAAGTCCCATTTGTTTGATGAAACTGCCAGCCAAGAGTCATAAGCTGAATTATCATTTGTGGAAAATAGAGCTCATATTCAAAATATTAGAATAATTGAGAAAAAGTAATAAGAAAAAATTATTTGTCATTTATTTATTTTTTATACTAAGTAAATGCAATTAAATTTCTTATAAATTACATCTGGAATGTTTAGATAAGATTTTAACATTTATAAAATATAAAATACAGCACAATAAATTAGGTATACAGCTTCCTTAAACACACCAGAATATTAGAATAAAATTTAGATTGGTTCAAAATATTAGAATATTTTATTTTAAGCAACAATATTACCTTATGAATATGAAGTAAATGGTAGTTAATATTTTGTAGCATCCCCTTTAGCTTTCATAACAGCGTACAATCGATCTTGCATACTATATACAAGGTGTTTACAAACATTTCTATCAATATTAGCCCAAATAGACTTTATACGTGCCACTAACTCAGTTTTACTTGAAGGAGGATTTTCTTGAAGTTTTTTCTTCATTATACACCATAAGTTTTCGATGGGATTAAGATCTGGTGAATTTGGTGGCCAAGGAAGTACCTTAATGTTGCGTTGGCGGAACCAATTCTTAGTTGACACCGAGGTATGCGGGGACGCTAAATCTCGTTGAAAGATGAAATCATCTTCAAATAAATCTTCTGATGATGGAATCATGTAATATTCAAAAATTTCTTGATATATCAGAGAGTTAACCTTTTTTGTAGACGATGCATAACTTTCCAGGTCCTTCTGCACTCATACAACCCCAAACCATGACACTAGCAGCAAATTTTACGGAACGTTTAAGGCATTCTTTATGAAATGCTTCTTGCTTCATTCTCCAAACTCGAATACCTTGATTACCATATGAAACACAAAACATACTTTCATCACTAAATAATATATTTTTCCAATCTTCATTGCTCCATAAACGTCTTGATTTACACCAATTCAATCTTATACGCTTTTGTCTTGCAGTCATGAGAGGTTTTGTTTTCGGTACACGAGATTAAAATTTAAATTTATGGAGACGTCTTAATGTTGTCAACTTCAACTCCTTCTTCTTTCCATTTTCGGTACAAGAATCGCACACTTTTAAAACGGTTTTTCTTAACTATACGCTTCAGTTTCCTGTCATCTCTAGCAGATGTTTTTGGTTTTCGGCCACCATTTCGGCGATTATTTTGAAATTTTCCAATTTTTGAATATTGTGTTAGTATTTTATAACGCTCGATTGCAAACAATGTAAATAATTCGCTATAAAACATTGATTTTTACCATTCCGATACAAATCAACCATACGAAGTTTAGTAGATTCAGGAATATCACTCACACGGCCCATTTTAAGACGAAAAAGAAACAAACTGCAAAAAAGAATACTGATTTTAAATAAAATAGTCTGAATTTAATCAATGATGCCACCAGTTAAGAATTGGTAATAATTTAAGGAGAATTAATGTGAAATATTCTAATATTTTGAACCACTTGAATAAATATTCTAATATTTTGACTTTTCAAAATAATTTTTTTTGCAATTAATCTTTTCAGAAATGATATTAAATTTAAGATAACAAGTAAGTTTAATCAACAATAAGTTCTTAATAAAAATATCGTTTGCATATTTTCATTAAAAGACATTAAATCACCAAACGATATTTTCAATTTCTAAAAAAAAGGTAATTATTCTAATATTTTGAATATGAGCTGTATTAGTCTGGAATACCTTCATTTTCCAAATGGAGGGTGGTACTTTTAATGAACTCAAATTTAATGGTAACGAAAATGGAAACACATAGTTTAATTTAATTTCATTTTCATTTTTAAGAGAAAATTATAAGAAAAAAGTAATAGCAATTCAACATTTTCTTTCATTTTCTACGAAAATGGAGCATTTTTATTACCACCATTACAGGATTGCTATTAAAAATTAGAAAATAGCTAATTTAAATTTTCAATTTGCGATGCTACTTTTGACATCCTCGGCACTTCCTGAGAGACTGTTATTAATTTTATCAACGAATATTCCACATTCTAGTAAGAGAAGCGCTGAAATACAAACAGACAGTCAGATTTTATTATAATAGAAACATCCCTTTTCAAACAAATTGCTTTATCATTTTTAGTGCGACCTTTAACTTTTAGTATTTACATCAAACTAATTTGGCAAATTTTAAATAAATTTGAAAGTTTTAAAAAAATTATTTTTAATAATCCATTATAAAAATATAGATGTTAAAATTGCGCTTATCTTTTATTTAAAAGTAAACCGTTATCATAGACTTGTTGGATAATTTTAACTCACAATCACGATATAAATTACACAGATTAACTCATAATTATCAAAAGTTTACATGCAAACTAATCAAGTAAATTTAATTTAAAGGGAAAATAATACTTTTATTCGAAAAGATGTCATTATTTCGGAAAGTTCTTTGATGTGTTAAATCGCGCTTAATGAGTTTAATACATCAAAAACTGACTAATTGCTACCAGTTTCTTTGTTTAAAAATCTTTGGCCATTTAATTATACTTTGAAAGCTAATTTTCAAATCTAAAACTTCTTTTTGCTTTGACAGAATTATATATTCTTTCTTTAAATGGTACGAATAGAAAACAAATAAATAATTAGTAATCACTAAATCTTTTATATAAATTAATTTTCTAGGGTTCAAAATGATAATGTTAGAATTTAAAAATCAGACTGGTTTCTGGCGCGGATTGGGTTTAAACTGACAAGAAATCAAAGTTTCTACTTAAAGTAAAGCCGAAAAAAAATCTGAAGCCCAAAACCAGACACAAATCTGACATACATCAAACCGATATGTATCTCAATCTGAAATATTTGAACTCGAATCCAATCCGGACCTGAAGTAAAAGGAAATATATCCCTATTTTAAAACAACTATAGAATAGTGAAATGTTGTAGTACACTGTAAAAAAATTCTGTGAAGGTACTAAACATTTTCTAAGGAAACTGGGATTCCAAGAACTTTTCCTGTAACGGTAACAGCAAAAATTCAAGTATTAGAAGCGATTACATGGGTTTTTCCTGTTACCGTTACATGAAAAGTTCTTGGAATCCCAGTTTCCTAGACAATGTTTATTACCTTTACAGAATTTTTTTTACAGTGTAGACAACCATGGAATAGTTGTCTACAATTTTACTTTATTTTTCGTATAAAAAATAATAAATAGACAATCACTTATATTCAAATATATGTATTTTTTAATATTAAAAAAAGTAAAAGTTTCTTTCGAAAAATAGGGTGAACTCGAAAGAGACCCGAAGAAGTGAAAAAACAATCTGAAACAATCTATAAACCGAATCATTTAAAATCAAAACAACCTGTACCAAAAACAACAACAAAACAGCATCATTCTGAAGTGTCATGATCTATAACTTGTATGGGGTTTTAATGAATCGGGTTACCTGATTCGACACAGAACACTAAATCACTGAACGATAAATCAGATTCAAATGAATTGGACTATTTATGAATAGTTTGAAAAACAATCCTGGGTTTTAACTTTTGTTACTACACTAAATTCACCTTCCTCCCATTTCCAACACACATACACAAATAAATAAATAAATAAACGGAAATAACACTTTCATTGTAAATTAATCTATTAGTGCTTTCTTTCTATAAAAAATTATGTTAATAAAATTTATTTCATGTGGCAGTTTCTATGCTTAAGTTGCACCAAACTCTCCAGATTTTTGTAAAAATTAGTTTTGAGACGTGGTACACTGTAAAAAATATCTGCAAAGGTATTAAACCTTTTCTAGGAAACTGGGATTCCAAGAACTTTTCCTGTAACGGTAATAGCAAAAATTCAAGTTTGAGAATCGATTACATGAATTTTTCCTGTTATCGTTACATGAAAAGTTCTTGGAATCCCAGTTTCCTAGAAAATGTTTAGTACCTTCACAGATTTTTTTTTTACAGTTATTTGGCTTTTTTGGTTAATTTTTATGTTCGAATACCAAGCAAAAAATCATTCGGCGATTCAACTTACGGATTATTAAGGTTTAGAATTTGTAATGTTATATTCCGTTGTAATCTGAGCAAAACATATTTTCTTGAAATTAGCTTTTTAGTAATGTCTCAAGAGCTGCTTAGCGGAATGAGCTTTAAATTTTGATTTCGCATATTCGAAGATTCTAGATATTAAATTTCAGTAAAAAAAATTAGAGCACAAAATTATTTTTTTAATTAAAAAGTATATTTTTTAAATTTATTTAGAAAAATTTTATTGATACGCAGAAAAATAATTATTTTAGTTTATTTTTTTGTTTAATTTTCCACGATGTTAAAAATGGATATAAATCAATTTTACTGCAAATCCTGTCATTCTAGTTTTGTATAAAAATTGACGAAATAAATCGGTTTTTAATGTAGAAATTTTAAAATTTGTAAAGAAAGGAAAATATTCATTATACATTAAAAAATGAAAACAAAATTATGCAAGCACGTAAGAACAATGAAACTCATTTTCCTTCTATTCAAGTTCTAATCAAATATTGACCCGAAGAAATATTAAAGTTATAGTCGAGAATTCTTAAGTCACAAAAAATTAAATAAAAAAATAGGTCCACAAAATGTTTAATTTTTTTCCCTTTAAAAATAAATCATTGCATACATAATTTTCTAAACTTATTTAAACTACGTTTATAAAAATGTAAAATGAAAATATGATTTTTCCAAAAAGAGAGAACTATTTGTATGGTAAAATCAGGTTTTTTAGAACATCTGTTTTATGGAGTAATTCATAAAATAGAAAATATTAAAAAACATTTGGCACACTATAACCTCAAGAAAAAATGCACAGAATTTATTAAAACACTTGCTTCAGACTCACTAGACACATTGACATGGATATGTGCAGATTAGCTTTTGTTGTTTTTCCTCCTACAGGTGGCACTGATGGGCTGTATTATCAAATTTTCCACATTACATGTAGCTCAGAAACTAATGCACGGATTTTCATCAATCTTTAGAATCAGTTAGGTGTAGACATAAATTGTTGCTAATTAAGTTTTGGTAACAATCGCACGATCTGGCGATGCTATGCTGCATTTGTCATGATTTCCGCAATATCTCTATCTCAGGAATTAATGAGTGAATTTAAATCAAAATAAAAATTGAATTAAATGGTGATATTAATTATTACAGATTAAATTTTGGTGTCACTCGCACTATAGGTGATGCAGCTAAGCTGTGTTTTTCACAATTTCCGCAATGGCGTTTCTCAAGAACTAATTCTCGTATTTTTATCAAAATCCAGATTCAGTCAGACTTTGTCATAAAGTTGTTGCTCCTAAGATTTTCGTGTAACCGCCCAACAGCTGGCGCTGCATCACATTTCAGAATTTCAGCGATTTTAGCTATAGTAATATCTCAAGAACTGATGAAAAAATTCTAATCTAAATTCATATTCTGCTATACCTTGACCATGATTTGGTGCTGATATTTTTATCATATAGGAGGCAGCACTGCTATGATTCGCTTTTATAGAATTTCTTGACAGTTAAATCTTCTAAACTAATGGACAGGATTTATCAAATTTCCTATTCTATTAAAATATCATACAAATGAATTCTTATTAAGTTTGCCTGCAAACTATCTTAAAGTTTCACTTTGATGCTCGTTATGTTGCGAATTTGACTGGTTTTTGAAATTCAATGACTGAAAAATTAATTGACAATCCAATGACTAAATTGTTTGAAAAATGCGATGCTTATACCTTCTGTTTAAATTCACAAAATATGCAATGAACCTATACCTTTGGAAACCTCCTGATGAGTATAAATTGTCATTTAATTTTGGTATTGAATTTTGATATATTACCTGTATATTACATATCTTCTATGAGATAAGTAACAGTTTTGAGATTGTCACATAGGACTTTTTGTTTTGTTTTGTTTTGTGAACAGAATCAGTACAAAACTGAACAAAATGTTTTCCATGTAATTTTCACTTCAAGTTGAAAATATTGATCGAAATTCTAAAAGCTTTAATTAATTACAGAATCGGAAATAGATGAACAAACTTCAGTATATGTATATGTGAAACAATTTGTTTATCAAGAATTTTGCAAAATACTTGGTCTAAACAGCAATAATAATTATGAAGCTGAAAGTTAATTTCTAATTTAAAGATGGGTTTCTAATCAAATGTTTCTTACTTTTTATGAAGTTAGATCTATTCCAAGATGACATTCAGATGATATTTTGCCAATTAGTTAGTCTGCGGCGTGAACTGGTATATATATATATATATATATTTCACGATTTTATAACCTTATTTTTCCTGTTTTCAGATGTTAAGAAAAAGTCATTCTGCCCCATGCTCCACTATATTTATGGTATATTATTTTTTAAGAATAATGACGTTTGAACGTTGCTCATCTTAGCAATCGCCAGTCAGACATGCAAATTAATTTTCAAATTGCTTGCCCAATAACTGACAGAACAAAAAAAAATATTATTATCATCTTAAAAAACGTTAATATTGCAACAAAATTCTTACGATATAAAAATAAGTAGACACGCTGTTATAAACTGTGCATTAAACATCTATGAAGGACAACACACAAAAAAGGTGACACCTCTAGAAGTTTCATTATAACGGGTGTAATGGACGGCATTCGGAAGTATGCGTCGTATACCCTCTGGATGTTTTTGAAAAACTCCGTATACCCTCTGTTTCTTGAATATGACGTATACTCTATCCATGGATGTTCATCACCCTAGCGTATATACTCTGCCTATAGCATATACGTTCTGATTTTTTTACGACTACAACACTGTCAATTATATATTATTTATCTTCACCATATGAATTTTCTTTTAATTTATTATTTCGCCAACTAGACTAAGTGTAACTTAAATTTCAATTCACTCACATATATGGAAACTTCCCAGACTGGAATGCGTTATGCACTTCGTAAATCATGATAAAAGTATATGATGATCATTTTTTAAAATCATTCTTTAGAAAAGATTTCTCTTTTAATTACATCAACAGTATGGCTTAATAGAAATCAATAGTAATTCTAGAATAAATTAAAAACATAATTAAATCTCTGAAAATGTAAACGTTTAAATCTGCAACAATATGACGATTTTTAATTTCCCCCAAATTGCATAAATCTTCCTCTTCCTGAAAGGAAAATTAAGCATTTAAATGAAACATTTTTTATTGAAAAAGTAGTTCATGCGTTATTTTATTTTGATTGAAATTTAATGAAATCGATGATGCTTATTTATTGAAAAATAAATACAAACGATATTTAATTAAAGAATACTCTTTAGGAAGTTTTGATTTTTCTCGAATTAATTTAATCAGTTTATTTTAAATAAATTATCCATACAGTAAACAGGACAATTTTAAAGATTTAATTAAGTAGTTAAATAACGTGAACTTCCTGTAATCAAAGTTAAATATAACATCAAAGGAAATAATTCAAATTGAGTGAACTTTTCTTTATAATTAAATCATGTTCTGTCTTAGACTTTATAAGCTACATATGTATATAAATATATACAGTGTATGCGTGTATATATGTGTGTGTGCAAATTAACTTAAATATTAACTAAACTAATAAATATTTAAAAATTTTCACATTTAAATTCACTATTTCCCCCTTAAAACTTCATTGTTTTCTTTTTCTTTCCAATGTTTTAATCGAATATACCCATCTTTGTGTTCATTTTGACATTGGCACAGTAAAAGTCTTTCTTTTTTTTTTTTCAAAAAATTACCCTTTTACGTTTTATTCAGAATTTCTCTTTCTGGTTTGTTCGGAAATGTAACGCGCCAAAAAGAAATCTCGTCACCGCGATTTGATAAATTTGTCAAAATTCGCTCTATCATTTGTTATTCGCGTTTTCATAATGAAGTTACTATGCTCCTACGCATTTTGGTATAAAACTCTCTTGGGAAATCTAGATGGATCTATAAATAAATTGTTTTAGACTAATAAAGACACGTCAAACTATTTATCGTAGAATATTAATATATTTCATCTACGAAAGTTTTTATACATTATTTTCAATTGCTTAAAAAAGAAAAAAAATCTTTTAATCTTAGAGTCTTTTTGGGGAAAATCTTAATGGTTCTCAACCTTGTTTGCTCGACTAAAACTCCGATCGTTTATATTCTGTCTATTTAGAAAATGGGGATCTAATATTTGATATAAAGTTTGGTTTATATTTCTTTGGAATTTTATAATTAAAATGTCTGTTTATTACTCCAATGCCGCAAGAAATCTAAATTTCAAATAAACATTAAATATAGAAAAATTCATATTTATATAAGATTTAAAAAGTTTTCCCAGACGTTTGTATAACATATTTTAATAGATTCCGAAATATTTCTAGATCATTTCTACGGTTTTAAAGCTTAAATTAATCGAGATACATTACACTGGAGAAAAATCAGATATTTCTTAAACTAACATTGTTATGATCACTAACCAAAATAATCGATAACCGCTCTCAAGTCATCCAATATTCCGAAGAGCGTTCCTTTATCTTTAAAAATCTCAGAACAGAATTTTATTTTAGAGATTTAAAGAAGAATTAAAGAAAAATTTTATTTGCTGCCCATAATTTTCGGATGCGTTTTCTAGTAACTTTTGCAATGCATTAATTAGCCGAGCAGTAAAAAATTGGTTTTTTGGATACTTTTAAACCTCATATAAAAGTTTTCAGTTGAATAATTGAAAATTTGCATGGTTTAGTAATAGAAATATGCTAATTTTAATGTTAATGTTAATTCTATTTATAGTGGTTGATAGTTTCTGATCTCGAAGCCGATAGACGAGAGGTGCTGGGTTCGAACTCAATCGCACCCATCGGCCAAACTTTTCGGCGTTTTTGTGGTTCTTTTAAAACCTTAGGAAACCTTGCATAAATACGGGTTAGGTTCTCTGAGAAAGAACCTTCCCCCCCCCCCCCCCAATGAAGGACACTTCCACTAGGGCCTATATCCCTGCTAAAGATAATCTGCCGTCATAAATAACACGCATCATCAATTTTGTTAATTCTACGTATTCTAATGTTTTTACGTTAAATATGTTTGTTGAATATTAAAAGATTTTCTTTTCTTTATAGAAACGTCACAGCATTCCAAAATCTGGTTTCCTGGGTAGAGAGAATTTATTAATACACTGTAAAAGTTACTCGAACATTTTCGAAAACTACGCACGGCTAATGAAATTATTTTTATAAATGCATCTTTAAATGAGAATGTCAAATTCTTTTTTGAGGTTTTTAAAGATTTAAAAAACTCTTTTTCGATTATTAAGTTACTTGGAAGTGGTTATAATACATTTTCTTTTGTGATAATAGTAATTTTTTTTTTAAATTAAGAAACATTAGTCTTATTTAGAGTGCAATAATGCTTGATGACGTCACGCAATATTTATCACTTATACCCTGCCACTCCTTGTCAATTTTCTTTATAGTACTGTTGTACCGGTCTTGTGTATTGTATATTGTAACCGGTCGGAAAACGGTTTGGAAATGGTTTAAAACTGGATTAAATCATACCTAATATGTCGGACTATTTGCACTGAATTATACTTTTGCAACAGTGTTTAGTAACATTTTCGCCGAATAATAAATTTCCTAATTCATGATTACAATACTTTTTTCACAAATGCGTTTAAAAAAATTAAAAAAGAAATTAAACAAGTAAGAAAAACCATGCGTTAAGCATAGATTATAAAGCACTTTCCAACACTTCCTGAAATCTTTAACAAAACTCCGTTATCCAGGGAAACAAGAATATAAAGCCAAATATAGCCAAATATGATAAAGTTAAAATTAAATAAATATGTATTCCAGCACTATTGAACAGCCCTGTATTTTATCTGTCAGCTAATATACACACTATATAATGGTAAAATTTAGTTTAGCAAAAAATGCCTAGTAGCTTGAAATTTCTCTTTCAGAAATTTATACTAATAGATCGAAACATACTTGAATACCTTGTTCAGCCTTGTAGTTTGTCTGGTACCTTTATTACACATCAGTGTTAAGATAAAATTTATTTTAAACTAAAACACTCTTAAAACAACTGAAATCACTTTCACATAAATTATCATTCAGAGATCAATGTCAATTCAGGTGCTACTTTGCATGGTCCTGTACATCATTTTATCTACAGGATGTTTTAAAATTGACCGGTATATTTGAAAATAAATAAAAATTAAACGGGCAGCGATAAAAATACATGATTTGTTCCAATATGCTTGGGACAACAGTAAATTTTCAGGCAGACAAATTTTCAAAATTAGTTTCAATTTTTAAAAATAGATGGCGCTGCAGACGATTTGAAAGATAAGAAGAAAACGCAGTCTGTGAGCTCGCCATTCTGTAAGTTGTCTTTCTGTTCACAGATTGCAAGTTTGCTGTGAAAAAAATGTTTTATTCCTTAGAACAGAGTATTTTTGACTTGAAAGACCGGGTGTACCGCCACAATCCAGAATCAATTGAACAATTGAAGCAGTATATCTGTTCTGCATGTGAAACCATCCCGCCTGACATGTTTACAAAGGTTTCTGGTAATTGCGTTCAAAGACTACTCCATATTATTGCTTCACATGGAGGAAATGTGGAAAATATCCAATTTTCCAGTCTGCAGCGCCATCTGTTGTTGCAAATTGTAAATAATTTCGAAGCTTGTCTTTCTGAAAATTTACTGTTGTTTCAAGCATATTGCAACAAACAGAGTATTTCTATCACTGCCCGTTGATTTTTAAAATGTACCGGTCATTTTTTAAACATCCTGTATATTCTGCAAACATTTCTTAGTAAATTTAATGCAGTTCAGCGTAAAAATGCATAATTTATTTAAGAATCACCTTTTAGTAATTTATTCTTATATTCAGTAACGTTGGCGAGCTCTTTTGGGTAGCCCTGTATATTAACTATAGCATTTATACATACCATATAATATGCATAAATTTAGTGAAATTTATACGCGCATATCATAATTAAAATGCATTTCATCCATCCATCAGCTCTCATCGGATACATATACAGTACTTCGGAAAGAATGTACTATTTGAAATCTTTTGTGTGTCCCTGTAAATACTATGTACTTTATATTAGGGAAGGCAGTATCGTATAATTTTTAATAAGCCTCATTGACATACATCAATTTTATAACTGATGAAACAGTTTAATATATTTAAAATATGTCACACACAATACCCCCTTTTACCATTATCTAATGGAATTCTTTTGTGTGGCCCTGTAAATGAATAATAGCTATATTTTCATCTTATATTTTATAGAATGCATATTTTAATGCACCTCGTAAAAGCATATAAATTTGAATATGTTTGACAGGGTATAACATCTTTAAAATTCCTTTGAAACGATTTTTCCCCATAGGCCGTAATATAATGGAAAACTTTTGACTCTCCCTGTAGATAAACTAATCATGGCAGAAACTTCATTTTCAATAGGATTCGTGCTAGGGTAAACGTCAATAACGTCCTAAAATTTCATGGCAATCCGAGTCTATTTACTTGAGTTAGAACGCGGACAGACAGACAGACAAACCGAATGCATAAACACTTTTCAACTTTGTTGGAAAGTGCTAAAAAAACTGCAGTTAAGGGGGCCGATTACTGGTCACTCAACTTCCAAATTCCCCTCAAAAATGTAAACACCGTAAAAAAAAAGAACTATTTTATTGGTATTTGGGCACCCGTACAATTCACTGTTTTTTAATGGAAAAATTCACTTAATTTCCTGAAAATTTTCCAAAATAATGGAAAATTATCTGTAATTTACGGAAATGTTTATGTTAAAAGAACAGTGAATTGTAATGGCGACCCAACTGCCAATACAATTTCGTAAAATCGTCCTTTTTTTACAATATATGATCGTTTTATGTCTTCGTATATTTAATATATGTCCACGGAAAATTAATATTTTTAACTTTTATTTTTCGAATATACTTCTTAAAAGATTCTCTGTCTTAAAATATTTCTGTGTTTAGAAGATTTTTTTTTTAGTTTTAAAATTTTTTTCTACAGTATACGCTTAATTTTATATGAAGTGCTAAAATGTTACTCACAGTTCGTCAGCCTTTAAACTATAAAATATTAAATTGAGCATAGATTTTAGAATTTTTTTTTTTAGAGCTAAGAAAAAAAGATACATCCTTTAAAAAGTTTACACAGAAAACAGAAATTAAAAATATCAATTTTTTTCAACAGATATTTTAATTATACGAATGCCTCAAGCGTCCATAGATTTAACATTACGAAAGAGAATTCTGAAGGCGAGGGACCAGCCCTCTTGATGATGTTCTTAAATGCAAAGGACCTATTTTCTGACACATTTTTAAAACATTTAAAACATTTTTGTACAAAAACGCATTAATTGGGCAGATATGGTTATTGAGAAGTTGTGTAATCAAAAGGCATTTTCCTTCTTCTTCTTCTTCTTCTTTTATTTATTTATTTATTTATTTATTTATTTATTTGGAAAACACAAAATATTTGTCAGAAACTGTTGTAGTGGGCTTTTTGAACTTACAACACCACAGGAAAAGTTAAAAAGTAGTCGTCACGTTATCACAATGGTTTATATCTCCATTAGTAATTAATTCATCAAAAATCATCAAATCACTTTGATCAGAAATCCTTTTAACAGTGTTGAATTCAGGTGGTGGCCTGGGGGAGAAACACCCATTCGTGCCGCAATCAGATGTCGCTCCCCTGGAAGATTTGAGATTTTGTGTTTTCTATAGCAAAATAGTACAATTTCTCCATCGGAAATCTACAATGCCAGCCCCCCTCCCTCACCCTCTGAGCCACAAAAGTTCTTCTCCGAGAAAAAGTGTCCAGTTTCGAATTGTCTAACTGCGAATTTTATTATTTTATGTTTGAAACTGAGATCGAGGAAAAAGTTTTGCGTTGTTGAGCAGGCGATTTAAGAATCACCTTAAACAATTTATCGTGTGATTTTTCATCAATTATTGTTTCATGTTTCCTTCCATAGAAACTATAATCCTGTTTCGTGTTCTAAAAGCTTCAGAAGATTAAGTTAATTGCCACTGTCGTCTATTCAGTTATCACATCTAACTAGGGAACGTTCCCAGATGTAAGTTGTGGATTTGGACGAGTGTGGTATCAAAAGAAGATCTCGTCATGTACAAAAAAATGTGTAGTGGAACTACTCGCCCGAATCCAACCGTTTTCGAGATATCAGCACTTTAAGTGTGAATGAATAAATAAATAAATTGACAGGCAGGTATATAAATTGTTCGCAAGTTGAAAATTTCTTTGCATTGTTTTTGATCCTCCTGCCAATACCTTTTCCCGAGCTACAAGCAGAATCCTTTACACCCACACGTTGTCAGTTCTTTCATCTCTTTGAGACAAACACTTCGCATTCTACGAAGTTTCCGCGTTAGGCTGAATTTGAAGAGTTTTTCTATCATTTTTTGAAATTTCCAGCAACTTGTTTCATGCAATTTTTTCGGCAAATGTGTGACGTGACGTAATGGATAAGCTGTATGTGTATATAGTGTGTAAAATAAACTTTTTTCTTAGGCTGGCTTAACTTGCGAACAATTTATATACCTACCTGTCAGTTCATTTATTTATTCATTCACACTTCAAGTGCTGATATCTCGAAAACGGTTGGATTCGGACGGGTAGCTCCATTGCACTTTTTAACGTACATGACGAGATCTTTCTTTTGATACCACACTCGTCCAAATCCAGAACTTACACCTGGGAACGTTCCCTAGTAAGATGCAATTGAAAGATGAAAAAGGTTAAATGGTGTCTCGGATATCTCCATAAGCTCCATTATGAGACTTATACACCTAAAATCGTACGGACGGCGCACTGTGAGGTATTTGAAGAATCTGGCCGGACAAAAGTCGATTTCATAAAGTACAACGCAGCATCAAATGGAGGGATATAAATTGAAGCTGACACTTTGGGGGATCACGTGGTACTGTTTTTATCTCGTTCAAGCGAACGATGACCTCCTGTTATCAGTTGAAATTTGAGTGTTGCGTTAGGCGGATTGGACTCAAATCGTTGTGCTATGTGACTTTCTATTTTCGAATGTAAATAGCTTTATTTATAGAAGTATTTAAATTATAATCGTTATGGATAGTGAAGAGGCAGGTATGTATCATTATTTTTTTAATCTTTGAATAAAGTAAAAATAGTTTTAGTATTTGCAAAATTAATTTAAAAGAATGCATATTTTTCTGTTTTTTCCCACACTTATTTCTGACTTTACGAAGGGTTTAGTTATATTTCCAACCTTTTCCAAGCTGAGTTACTTGTTGTAACAATAAGTATTCTCCCTTCTTTCTTTGTTTTCATTAAAAGTAGATCTGCATTCGTCTGCTTTTGAAATTGAAGGCAGTATAAATATTCTCTTCCAAAATTCTGAGTAAGCATCTGAAATCACTATATACTGATTTTTAACTCATATTTATAATATAAATTTTAAAATGAAAAAAAATGCTATGATTTATTAGAAAGTGATCATATTTATGTATTTTTCAATCAATCTGATTGAAATGAAAATTATATAATTTTGAAAAAAATTGCTATAAAATAATGTATTCATTCCTTTTTATCTTTTTTAAGCACTTTTCAGAAATGGAAGGAATTTATTGCTTGTTCTTAACTTTTTTTTTGTCTGAAAAATAAGTCGAATCAATTTTTCATAAGTTTTTGTTAAAAGTTAGTTAAAATTTTTGAGTTTTTTTTAAAAAGTAAGCGATAAAACAATGTTATATATCTAAATTGAATACATTTTTTATGCATTCTCTTTTCTATATTTCGTATTTATTTTCATTTAGGGCCCTCGAATGTCAAAGTAATGACTAGAAATGAACTTTTTAACATTATGCAGCAGCAAAACCTACCAAATATAAATGATAGAATGGATTTTCTTGAAAATTACCTTCTTAATAGTGATACTTTTGATGATGAGGAATTAAAAAATCTCAAGCACATTCTTTCCCAATTTAAGTGTCAATTAAAGAGAAAATGGATCGCAGCCCGTTACAAATTAGATAGATTTACGAAAAATAATAAGGAATGGCTTGAAGGTACAATAGAAATTTCAAGAAAAATAAATCGTCCAGGGAGGCCAGCAAAAGCTTTCATTGAGTCATGTGATAGGACAAAGCGGAGAAAGTCTGAAAGTTTGAGAAGATCAACGGATGTGGAAGTACTTACACATGCCGCTCAGGTAAAATTAGAAACCTCAGTTTCAACAGGCTCTTTCACATCTTTCGAAATATTTTCAAGATGTTTAAGATATGGGGTCTTCGCTGCCCCTGGTTGAAAACATTTTTCATACTTTTTCGGAATATCTTTAAGTTTCTTCCTTTCATCGGAATTTAAATTTTTGCCTACATCTTTACGTAAGGCATACGGACAGACTTCGACCGCTTCGGTACACGTACTATTTTGTACTTCATGTTCTTCTACAAAATAAAACTTTTTATGAGGTTTGTCCCTAAAATGCCATCTTTTGTTAGCTAGGTCTAACACTATGTTAACTTTGCACAGGAAGACCATTCCTAAAAGAGTTCTATTACCTTTGGCATTTGGTAATACAATAAATTCTGTTTTGAAAACTCGGCCTTCAATCTTTACACGCACAGTGACAGAAAGAGTTTTTCTAGCCATCGTAGTTCCATCCGGCGGGCGTCTGGAAGAACGTAAGCTTTACAGACATTTGAATTGCATTTTTTTAGGCAGAAGATTATAGTTAAAATCAATTTATAGCGTAATAAATTCTAATTATTTAAAATACGAGGACATACCTATCATCTGGTGTTAATGAACTTTTAAAATAATAAATGTTTGCATAAAAAACTATTATGTACAACACCAATGTGAATTCACAAATAATATTGGATAACAGAGTAAGATATTAAAAAAAAAAAATCTTTTCAGCATGTGACGGGAGAGATAAATAGATTCATATTTCTTTTTTTTTTCAATATAATTTATTTTATTTAACACAAAAAGTTAAAATCAGTGGAACTAGATAATAGATGATTTTTAATAAAAGTTTCTTCAATACTGAATATCAATAAGAATTTCGACAAAATCTTCAGCTAAATGCAAGTTGGCTTCAGTTTGAGTGATATATGTTTCATCGCTAAATTTGGCAATATATTGATATACCCGTCTTTTTAAAACAAAAATGTGAATGAAGGTAACCAATAAACTTGGTCGAGAAATTGATATTTTATACACATGATTCGTCATATCGAAATAAGTCAATCAATACACATGTTGTCACATGATGAAAATCAGGTTGTTTCAAAATTTTAGCCAACCTAGGAATTCAAACTGCTATACCTCCTTCATTTTATATGATTAAAACTAAATAGTATGTAAATAATCTTTTGGTATATTTCATTTAGCTAAAATATTATATACCAGTGTGATACTTTTAAAAAATCGCTAAATTAAATTTCACGCAATAAATAAATTTACTCAACACAATTCAATTTTTCTCAAAAAATTTTTTAACTGAGATAATGTATTAGGTTAACTTTTTTCAATAAATTTTTTTTAAAAAATACATCTTTTAAAACTATTAAGTAAAATATATAAAGACTTTTTTTTTAGAAAAAAATAATCTTCAAAAACAAAAACACTTTTTATTTTTTTAAAGTAAGAATGCGTTTATTTCAAACAAAGAGGGAAAAAAAGAAAGATTTTCTTCTTGAAATTTTGAAGTATTTTTTTCCCTTATTCCCATGTTGCAATTTCATAATTCAAAGCACAACATATTAAAGCAATCTAAACAAATCGTTTTTTAATTTCAATAGCATTGCTCGCTACAAAAATTTATTTAAACAAAAAGTGGATTTTAAGAAGTATTTTTTTTTTATCACTTCACTAATTCTATTCATAAAAGTAGAAATAAAACTTCAACATCAATAAAAGGTTTTTTTTTTTAATTGTCACTCTCCCGAAGGTGAAAAGAATCTTTAATATTCTGACCCTGAAAAAAAAATCATAAAAAGCTGTTTTTTTTCTCATCTTTTTTTACATTATTATATATAACTTTTCTAGTAGTGCATTAATAATCTTTATTTAAGGATCTTATAATTAATTTCTGGTAACATGTCTTATTAATAGAAGAATACAACAAATGAAAAATTATCATGAATGGTAATTAATAGTAATGCATAGTAATTAAAAGTCAATATAATTTTTCCCTGTTAGCATAAAGAAAAAATACTTTCTTAAGTTACTTACAAAAAACACTTAATGGGGGATAGTTGAGTGTCAAATCTAAATGATTTTTCTTTCATTATTATATCATTGTAAGAATTTTAAATACAAATTGAAAAAGACTTTATTTTCATATATTAGTGACGATTGTTTTTGGTTTCGGTTATTTGTACAAACTTCCTAGTTATCATTTTTTATTTTAGCTTTTTGAAACAAAATTTTGGACCGACAACTCAATAACAGGCGGTGTGCGAAAACTATTGTTTACAACTCGATAAGTAATTTATTTATAGAAAAATAAAGAAACTGGAGGAGATATTCAATTCCTAATCCTTCAATACATTGTTAAAAACTTTTGTGTGATATTTACAGAGAATCTACGGATAATCCATTATTTTAAGTCTTATCTAAAATTACAGAGATTCTGTTAAATAACAGAGACGTTATTCGGTAAATTTACAGTAAACTTTGCAAATTAACATCATTAAAATACACAAGACACCGTATATACACTGGCCCCCAAAAGTTAAGGTACAATCGGTTTTTTGCGTGTTTTTTGCAAATGAATAAATATAGAAACAACAAATTTGGAGGAAATGTGCGCTAAACTATTATTTATTAAATGCGATATAAAAATTTACTTAAGTTAAACGTATAAATGAAGTTACAACAAAAAAGCACTCATGGTGTAAAATTCCATTCTTGGAGAAATCAATACATCGCTTCATTATGCAGTAAAATGTGTCAGAAACATTAAAAACTGATTCTAATACGGAACATATCCACCCGGACTTTCCATGCCTTGTTCTGGCTCGTTTGATGACCTTAAAGAAGGATTTAAAGCCACAACTTGTCTTTTAAGATAGTGCCAAAGATGTTCTATTGGTTTCAAGTATGAAGAGTGAGCTGGCCATTCCATTCTCTCCAAACCGTGATCCTCAAGATACTCCTCAAAACCTACACCTCGTTGTGGTCTCGCATTATCGTCCATTAGAATGAAATCATTGCCAATAGCACCGGCATATGGGCGCACATATGAATCAAGGATCTCATCCCGATATCTCGCACCAGTCAGAGTTCCTCCGTGGAACACATACAGGTCAGTGTAGCCTCCGAGTAAGATCCCTGCCCAAACCATGATTCCATCGTTTTTGTACCTGTGCGTTTCGACAGCGTTTGATTGATGGTATCAAGTGCATTGTTCTTTCCAGATCAGAAAACGTGCTGAATCGCTGTCCAGTGTGAATCTGAACTCGTCTGTGAAGAGTTTAGAAGACTAGTGTTGTTTAGTCCAGGAAACATGTACTCTTGCCCAACATAAGCGGGCGCTTCTCTGTTGTCTTTTGAGGGGAACACACACAACTGATCGCTTTGCATAGAGACCTGCATTGTGAAAACGTCTTCGCACCGTAGTAGCGGAGTTTCTTCTCACTGATTCTGCGAAGTGGTCTGCAATGAGATGCAGCACAGTAGTGCGTCTTCTCCTTCGGGCCAAAAGGGCTAGATGCCAGGATTCTGCAGATGTTGTAATGCGTGGGATGCCTGAAACATGTCTCCTGGACACAGAATCTTCGTATTCATACTGATTGACTGATTTTCAGAGTCATTAGACTACACTGCGAGACACATAGAGCCGTCTAGCTGTATCAGCCTGTGACAGCCCCATTTCCATCCATCCTACTGCCCGCCACCTCAATGAATCGGGCAAATGACTTCTTCAGGATATTTCTAGACTCTACTGGTTGTTTTGAACAAAACTGACAACAATAGCTCTAATACAACAAAACTTACGCGAAATTACGAAAGTTTCGTAATTGCATATTTTTCGCTCATTCACAAATACCTATCCTTTTCTATAAAATAAAAGTGGTAGCTGCAATTTTTGCGTAAGTTTTTATAAAACTTTTTATTGTCATTCATATAAACTATGAAGTTTAATCTGATTGCCATTTTTTTTATGGTGAGCTTCGAAAAACATATTGTACCTTAACTTTTGGAGGCCAGTGAATATTCTTAGTGATAATAATTTAATTTAGTTTTGTAAATTATTGAATCACTCAATTTTAAGTGAGGTTCATAGAATTTGAATTTTTCGAGCAAATTTAGAATGCTGTATCATTTAATTTTTGCTCAGTTTAATTCTAATTGTCCTGGAATTTGAATCAGAGACCTCTTGACACAAGAAAAACACCTTACTTACTAAGCTAGAGAAGCTAATTGCGTATAAAGTATCTCTTTTATGATTTAATGGGTACAAGACTATTAAATCTCTTCCTATGGCAAAGTTATTGTATATAAATATCCCCCTAACACTAAGGAGATAATATTTCCCTTTCTAAATGAAAAATCCTTTTCTAATTTAAGAATCCTAATTTTCTTTTATTTATACTAGCTGTTCTGCCCGGCGTTGCCCGGGTTCATCAAAAAATAGCAAGAAGGCTCTGTTGTAACAAGATCCAACGACGATGTATTTTCTGTTGTAATCATAACATTTCTTTTCATTCAATCTGTGAAGTCTCTGTTCTTCGTTCTCTTCATATAATTTTCTTTTCTTATACTCATCATTTCTGGACAATCGCTCTCGACGCTTTTCTTCTGATTCTTCGCTGAGAATCTTTCGATTTATTAATCTTTGCTTACTTAATCTTTCTCTTCTCTTTTCTTCAGTCTCATCGCTGAGAATCTTTCGATTTATTAATCTTTGCTTACTTAATCTTTCTCTTCTCTTTTCTTCAGTCTCATTTTCTCTTCTTTTTCTATTCTGCTCTCTTTTCTTCGCCAGTCTTTCTTCTCGGTGTTCTGGGGTTTCGTTTGCATATCTTTTTTTATTGTTAATGAAGAGGTCTTCCATTTGTTCTTCCATCTGTTCTTCTTTCTGTTCTTCCATCTGTTCTTCCATTTGTTCTTCCATTTGTTCTTCCATTTGTTCTTCCATTTGTTCTTCAATTATATTCGACGATTCACTGTTTGAGAGCCTATCTGTCCTTTTATTTATAGAAGTTCAAAATGAAAAAAGATTTTCTTAGCAGACGATTTTTTGTGATAAATACATTATCTGTTTTATATTTCTTCTGCTTTATTCCTTTTATTTATAGAGTTCAAAATGAAAAAAGATTTTCTTAGCAGACGATTTTTTGTGATAAATACATTATCTGTTTTATATTTCTTCTGCGTTTACCTAAGCTGTGTAAAATCTCTATAAATAAAAGGAATAGAGGATGAGAGCCTATCTGTGCCTCAATTAATTAATTAATTATCCAATTAATTATCCTCAGAATTCCTTTTATTTATAGAGATTAATATTTCCAAAGAACTCTAAAAGTGTGCATTTTAAATTACAAGATTTAACAATGATAAAAATATTTTAAATAAAGACATGAAAATCCCTACAGGGAATTATTTTGTCTATTGTAGTTTATTGGTGTTTAATAGTACGATTACAAAATTTTGATTCTTAATTCTGGTTCTTTATATCGATGGTTCTTTATATTGGCATATTTTTAATCGTACATAAGCATTTTTGCTGTATATGATTTTAATCAAACATTTAACTATAAACATTCTGAATAAATTATTAAATTTTCGTCTGTCGTAAACGAATATTCTACATTTATGATTACACTTAATTATCGGTACTAAAAATAAAACATTATATTTAGGCATTGAAATAACGTGTTTTCATGCCTGATATGAAGTTCATAGATAAATTTGTTTTAGTATATTTTTCAAACAGTTTATAGTATCATCTATATAATGTAAGGTTGAATATATTTTAAAGAGATAAATTATTACTTTTTACATTAAAAATGCTTTTAGTAATCAGTAATTTTTTAAATCAGTATGTATGCAGTCCTTTTTTTTTCTTTTTATAGTTCGTTCTTCTTCCATTTTCCTAGATCAGTCTTTAACTATCCAATATACGAAATTTACTAAACTCGTATTCACAAAATACAATATATACAGAAATAAAAATAATAATTAAATATGGCTTATCCTGTCGTTCCATAAGTAAGCGCTGTATCCGCTTTTCAGCAATAGCGGAGGAAAGTTCAAAATTATGCTTAAGTTTAGAATATGTAAAAGGAAAATATATACATATATTCCAGAGAATATAAAAATCTAGACGCTATACTCATATATAATAAAACAATGACAAATCACACCACCTAGAAAAACTCATATATTTTTAATATTTAGATCAATCTTTGAACTTATTAAAAATAAATGAGTTGATAAAGGCTGTTTTTTTAGTAAAAATTAAAAATATTTTATAAGAATAAAACTCTGGAAAATAGCGATACTTTACTGTAAAGGGTGGTGAAATATTTTGATGTAGTAAATGATTTGATACTTAAAACAAAAATTAAAATGAAAATACACCTTGTTCATAATATAATATTCATCTATTATGCAGTTATTAATAAAACTTTAAAAGTAACTAAAATGCAGTAAACAATAACGTTTGAATAAATTTAAATTCCTTAGCAATGAATACATAGATACGAAAATTTAAAATTTTAATTATACATGAAATAAAGAATTTAACTGACGTACATAACGATAATTATCAAAATATTAAATACAACTTAATTTGTATCTGAAAAGAAAAAATAATATTAACTTAATAAGGTTACGGTTAATTACCTGCCCTTATGCAGATTTTAAGACTATTATATTTTCATATGGCATGCAATAAAAGCATACACAAGGGATAAGATTGGAATAAAATATTTTAGTTTATTTCTGCCAGTAATCTCATTTAATTCATATGTAATTTTAATCGAATTTTTCTTTAAAAGTTCTATTACTGTTACAAATAATGAGTTAAGTAAATGTTGCCATTAAAATATTTTATTCAAACTTTATCATGCTTGTATCTATCTTTATTGCATGTTCTAAAAGGTATGATACTTTTAAAATGCCCTCTAAAAGCAACATAAAAAAAGAATTCGCTATTTAAAATATTAACATTCACTCTAATGAAAATGTAAATATACACTTCTAACAGGGGTAAAAAAATGCACATCTTTATCTATGAGGGAATAGTCATTCTTTCAAAAGAGTGATTATTTACCTCTGTTTAGGAAGAATATTCAATTTCCAGAAACTCATATTCACTTTTTCGGAGAATTAAACATTCCACTTTCGCAAAGAGTGAACAGCCACTGTAAAACGATTGGGCATATTTTGACTATACGATAGAATATACATTCACGGCTCTCGAGTGAATATTCACTCTTTTTATTAAGAGTACGCATTAGAAATATATTCTGTCTGCTATATTACAACAAGTTCAAAAATTGTTAAACGTAGCTGTTCGCATTTGAAAGGGGGGATTTTTGAGTATTTTTTGATATATAGGCAAACTCGACAAAAAAAATTAAGTGCAAATATTACGGAACTTTACTTTCATTAATTCTAGCATTAATTATAACTGATTTCAGCAAGCATTCTTTTAATTTTTCTTTATTTTCTTTAAATCTACTATACATCTAAATTCTTCTCAAAATTACCCACGTAAAATACCTACAGAAAAAGTATACTGACAGTTACCAAGCATTTCTTTAAGCTGGAAAATGCATTTAAAATTGCCTTTGAAGTCTTTAAAAACGAAAACTTAAATAGGAAAAACTTGCATTCAGAAAATAATGATTAAGATGTCTAGAAAATTATTTTAATTGCCGACGGCGAGTAAAATCTTTTGATTTTTTTTGATATTCTGTGTTTAAAGAGAATTTTTTAAATGTTTGAAGAGGAGGGGAGAGATTCCGCATTTATGAAATTAAATCTAAATAAATAAAATTGCAAATAGTACTAGGAATAATGATAATAATAAGTAAATATACTTCCCATTTGCAGAGAGTGAAGTTTGAAAAACAAATTTGAAGATGAAATCTGACTTTGATGTTTATAGCATAGTCGCAGCATAATTTTAACCGAAGAAAGAAAGTAGGAATTATTTACACGTCACTGTCAACATTACCTAAATTTTACTTTCTGAAAAGATTTCTTTTTCAGTAAATGATCATTTCTCATGCATAACTCGGATATTCTCGTTAAAATTTATTTCCCTAAACATTTGTTAAGACGATAATTTTAATTAACGATGGGTAGCGAAAAGGGCAATACACAAAATGTACTATCAAAATAATTTGGTAAACATATATGTAAATAAAAATCCATTTTCCTACTAATGCAAATAAAAATTAGTTTTATAGGAGATTTTTATTTTATCTCATTCATTATAATATTTTTAATAAAATTTTAGTCATTTTACTTTCTTTTGCCTTATCAGAAAAAAAGTAATGGATTAGTGGAAATCCCGATATCCAGTTTTTAGTGGTTTTATTCGTTTCAGAAGATATTGAACAGGATTTAACTTATTTTGTAAAATGTCTGTCCTTGAGTCTGTCAATCTATGTGTGTGTATGTGATACAAGTTTTATGTCGTTCTATCTCAAGAACCGATCACGGAATTTAATAAACCTTCATATTCAGTTACACTATGGCAAAAATTGTTGCTGATTAGGTTTTGCTGTAAATCAAAAAACAGATAGCGCTCTTGTCTGCTATACTGTATTTTTGACATTCTATTTTAAAAACACAGAATTTAATCCAGCTTCATATTCTTCGACAATGTGACGGCTTACTCAATATGTTTTGGTCTAAATCACTAAACAGGGGGTGCTACCATGATCTATTTTTTCACGATTTCCGCAATTTCTATATCTCAAAAATTAATGCACGGAATTTCACCAAACTTTCTATTCTATTAGACCTTCGCATGAATAGATCCTTATTAAGTTTGCGTTTTTATAGCCCAACAAGTGTCGTTGCTAAGTTCTCTTTCCAGTGATAGATGAAACTCAAGAACGAATAAGTGGTGATTTATATTTCTTTGCAGGCGATTTTATACAAAATGGAAAATTTGTGATGGATACATCATTCTATTTTAATAGTGCTGAGATCAAAAAAATTAATTTTTAAATTCAAAATAAAATTTTAAAAATGTTCAGAGAAATGTTTCCTTTTCAATACCGAACACGCCATAGTAAACTTCATTAAAAATTATAACTTACATAAAAATTCAAGTATATTTACGCTAGTTAGAGCATGGCCAGACAGACATATGACCGGACAGATTTCTTAAACACTTTTCAATTATATTGAAACGTGTTAATAAAGTCAGGCCATAGTCGATAAACAACATTACCATAAAGGACTTATAAAAGTGATTTTCAAATTGTTCTTGAAAGAAAAGGTTTCGTAAAGCTAAAATAAAACGAAGTAATGCCTGTAATTAAACAAATAGATTACAAAGAGTTACAATGGTGAAAGAGTCCTTTCACCAAAAATTGCATTTTCCACCGAATCTAAAGATCCATCCAAATACTTAAAGAACAGGAATACTCGCCATGAAATGAGCTTTTGGACAATAATCACGTTTCATGTTAACGGTTAAGTATACTTCTTTAGTTTCGGAAGTATCTTTTTTTATTTAGTGCTTTTTTACGACTTGTCTTTAAATTTCTTACTTCGATTCTCATATATTACATTAAAAATTTATATTGCTGTTGTTATATATTTATCTTTTTATCTTTTGATATTTCGAGATAAAATTCACACGGATGTATTAGTTAGCGCATAATATATTTCCATATGCATATTGCAACTTATAAAAATTAAAACTAAATCTATTTTTAGAAACTTCTCTTGTGGAAATCTAATAACACGACTTTTAATATCAAACAATTTTGAATTATAATTAGAAAACTATAGGCATGAAAATTTACTTTGGAACTATTGAAAATGATTTTAACATTCGGCTTTCCAAATAGTACATTTGCATTAATTAACCGAAAAAAAATTGCTTTTTATCCAAGGATATTTCCATGAGCACTTATCGTGTAAGTCACATTTCTAGAAATAGCTAAACTGTTGGCCAACGTTATTTTCGAAAGGTTTGCATGGCTTTATTCATTAATGCAATATCTCTGATAAAATAAGTCATATTTTTCCGTTCTAAAATATTGGTATCCAAAATCGTAGCATGTGACTTACTCATGGAATTACCCTCAAAAGAAACTAGTCGTTGGAGGCCACCGTAATACTTACCCATCATGGATATGCATAACATAATATATGAAAACATAACATATGTAAACAATTTATAAAATGCATTACAATTACAAAACAAAATATAAACGTATATTTAAGTATTTTAAACACATCATCATGCTCTATTAATGAATTTCTGATGAATCAATTTCGATAAATTGTATGAAACGCCAAACTATTCTACTAGCACTGAATTGCATAAAAGAAACATCTTTATAACTCTAAAAATAATAATCATATTCACTAACGGTTTCTTGCATCGAATTAAGTGTCTCATTTCCAATTAAAAGATATCTTTGAATTGAAATTTGAATGAAATACAGGGTCATAAAAAATCGAAGAATGCGGAAAACAGGATTAGAAATATCTCGATAACTAATAATCCGATCGACTTCGCTTTTTATGCAAAATTTGTGTTAATTTATTGCCTTTTACGTCCATTCCTTAAAATAAAAAAGTTCGAAAATTTTTATGTACCTTTCATCAGACCGAATTTTTCGAGAGTTCGAAAAAAATAGTTCCGGATAATCAAGGTTACTGATATTAAATAGGCTTCGTCCCATTCTTACATACTAAGCACATACAAAATTTCAAGTCCCTATCCCAATTTGTTTGGGAGATAGAGCGGTTACAGACAGACACACAGACGGACGGACGGCAAAATTTTTTTTTTAAATATGTTTTCCGGAATGTCCAGTGTCCGAAACGTGTAAATCCGTCAAAAAAATCTTTTCAATTTTCAAAACGATTGCAAGACTTACCCTATACTACGTATGGTGGGTAAGTAAAATGTATGCATTTAGCATTCACAATTTTAAAGTTTGTTGCAGTTTCATTGCGTAAATGCACACTAAAAAGAAGTATATAGCATTATTTAGTTGAGTTATTATTGATTGATTGATATCAGTCACATTTTGTGTATTGATTCGTGGCAAATTTTGCAGAAGAGGTTCTTTATTTTTGTTTTTAAGGCTGTTTTACATCTGATATTACACTCGTTTATACAATTTACATTTTAACAATAGTATATTCCTCTCTACCTATTTACGTGTTTTAGTCTAACAAGTTACTAGTTACAATGTTATAAATAAAATAAATAGTGATTTATATATATATATAAATTCATACAAATATATAATATATGTGCATTGCCGACTGATATAATTTTTCTATATCATTATGCAGTAAAAATAAGATAACAAAGCAAATACAAGTTATATAAAATTGCTATCAATAGAGAGTTAAAAAATTATTAACAAAAGAAGAGGCACTATCAGTGCATTCAAGAAAAAAATATCAAAATGAAATTTTAATTGTAAAGTGATCCAGCGTACCTTTTAACCAATTCAGCTTAACTTGATATTTGATTTATTTACAACATAATGTGAAATTATGTACTTTCATTGATAGATTTAGATGTACACTGTAAAACATTTGTGTTACGTTACTCCATAAAATTGGTGGCAGCTACGATTTCCACTTTATAGAGTAATTTTTCACTTATATAATGGTGTAATTTAAACACATATTACTGGTGTAACTTTTCGATGTTACACCGGTTATATCAGTTAAAGAACTCCACAAAACTGGAGGCAGCAAGGCTGCCACCAATTTCATGGAGTAACGTTACACCAATGTTTTACAGTGTAGCGCTTATGAGCGCTTATGAGTGCTATCTCGTATTTAATCAAATCAAATAATTAATCTACTTTTTTTAGTTTGCTCTGAGAAATAAATTATCAAACGTGGTAACATTGCCGCAAATTTATAATAATTATGCTTGAATTTTTTATTTTTTTATCTGTAAAACATCACTAAATTGAACGCATATTTTAAAGCAAAGTACATGTTCTTCCGGTTTCTATTACGTTAAAATTTAAATTTTGTGGTATTTAGAAATTGTGTTGAATTGATAAAATTAAAATACAAGTCATTGCCACCATCGTTATACATTTCTAAGAATATTAACCCTATTTAGTGCGGTCATCGAAAAATTAACTACGAATTTATGGTGACGATTAAAAATTCAATAGTGGAAGTAATGGGACATTGCCACTAAAATGTCAAAGCAAAGAACATCATCGTACTGTGAAGAAAACATATGGAAGATACATTAAGTTAAGCAAGTGGGTAAGTGTGATTGCAGATCGCTGTGTGGGTTTTGTTTAATATTTCTTTCAAAACAAATTATCCTTTAATTAATAAATCCAAATTAATAATGCATAATTATTAAATTCTTACATAGATGGTTGCACCAAATTTAATTTTTAAAGAATTATAAAATTAAGTTCTTTATTTTAATCAAATTAAATATTTCTAATGAAATTATTTAAATAAAATCAAAAATTCCAAATTCTTTGAAAATCCAAAATTTAAATTTAAAATAGTGGAGATATAAATAAAATCTTAAATTTTTTTAAACGAAAAAAAAATGTTTAAACGAAATTTAAAGTGCTGATTCATTAAAAATAGCAATAGTTTTTAAAAGAGGAAGAAAACTGAATTCCAAAAACTATTATAAATAACAGCGCTTAAAAAAAAAAAAAAAAAAAAAAAAAAAAAAAACATTAAATTGGAAAAAAAAGCAAACTTATTATCTTAATTTTAAAATTTCAACTTCCAGGACAGTGGTTAAAACGAATAATTTTCTATTTACGAGCGAGATGTTTTAACTATAAGCTAAGGTGGCTACACGTAAAAGGTTGAAATTAAGTTTCTCTTTTAAGATTTCGGATTAATCACGAACAAATGAACAGATGACATTGAAAAAATTAAATTAATTAAAAAAAAATAGATTTTTTTCAAAAATTTTATGATTTGCCGTGTGACACGAGGTATTCAACTGTAAGTACACGTAATTTGAAATCTCTGATTTATATAGTTTTTATGCACGGACTCTGTGACGGATAGACAGATACGTGACAGAGATGAATGGGTTATTATATAATACATTAATAAATAATTCGTCATACATTCAAGAAACCCTAAAAATGAAGTAAAAAATATTTTCCAGAAATATGTTCTCATAACTAAATAAAATTTTATGCAGTTTAATATTCGATCCAGAAAACTGCTGATCCGTGAAATATTTAGTACATTTTTTATGGATGTTTGATGATTCGTTTTGCGTAAATATGTGTTGACAAAGATCTTTCTAGAGTATAATGTAACAAACTTAGTTGGTTGTTACACATGCATTAGGAAGAATCACCTTTATTTATTTCATATGGATACTCTGAAAGGAACGTGATTTGTAGAAAATAGATACAAAAAATCTATTGTTAATTATGTGTTCAGTTATAACAATGGGAAGTAAAATCGTATATATATCCTCCAGCTATTAAACATTCCAGTATTGTTGCTAATATTGAATAAATGAGTATTATAGGATATGTTACAAAGTGTGGCTAAGTTATGTTAAGAAGGTTAATAGTAAGTTATTTTCAATTACTACTAATATCACCAGCCAGATCTCGTTACCACAAATTACTAAATCATCCTGTAACCAGTTATAGATGAGACATTTGCTTGAGTTTTCCAATATGATTTAATATTTCATTTAGTAAATTGTTATTATCTCTCTAATAACCTGCATTAAAAGATAAACGAAAAAGAGATTCAGAAGTCTAATAAGCTCACAGTTTTCTTAATGTATTCCAAGAAAATTAAATTTGTGGTTGTTAAAAATAAAGCAGGTTACATTCTTTTTAAAAAATTGTGTAGATTCAAAGTTATAAGACGAGTAGTTATATTTATTATAATTAAAAATTATTAATTTTTTTTCATATTTTAAAAAATTATATTTCTAAAAATTAAAAATGATCGAAATGGTTATCTTTGGATCATGAACACGTTCGCTGCCGCAGACGCGCCAGCGCGTGATAAGGCGCCAACGCTAAGGGGCCACTCACGCTCCAGCATGTGATGTGGGGTGGTGTTCAATAGCTCGTCATGCACTGGTGCGGGAAAATCTTTCTCTGATTCTTTGTAATAAAAAGTAAATCGGCTTCTGGGAAAAATCCACTTCTACAGTGCGGCATTAACTATCATCACATCTTCACGTAAGCGGCAGCAAACGTGTTAATGCTTACTAATACTCATTGTATAAAGTTTATAATCATTTACTTTTAATTCTTCTTATAAATGGCAGTGAATATATTTTTTTTATTATTCTGGACTCATCATGAAAAGCAAAATGATGCTTTTAATCTTTGTACTACTTCGTAAATTATACATAACTGTAGAACAAAATATTTTAAAATGTAAAATTCATAAGTAAATAAAACGAAAATTTAAAAAAAAAAAAACTTTAAATCAGCTTATTTCTTCCTTTTACATAAATTCGAAAATTTTTCTCTATAGTAGAAGCTCCATTTTATTTTCAGTGAATTTCTGCATTCCAACAATGCTTTTTGAATAAATGAATAAAATTGCAATCATTCCCTGCAAAGTTTTTCTAATCGGTAAACTGCCAAATTTCCATAAACACTGCATTTTTTAGAAACAAAAATCCAGAAAAATCATTTCTTTAACATTACATTTTAAAATATACCCCATTAGAGTATTTCTTTTTGTAAAACTTACCTGTTTTCATAGAATAGAAATATTTACTTCTTTCGTATTTAAATTCTTTACGGAAATGAATACACCACAGTTTAAATGAGTCATTCCAGAATAACTGCTGGGCATTTTCTTCATACAAAAATGTCGTTAAAAAGACTAATGTAAACAATAACTTTATATTTATTTGAAAACAACTTCAAAAATTTTTAAAATATGTTCTGATACTGTAATTCATATTATAAATATACTTTAAAATCAAGTATTAGATGCGAACCATGAAATTATAAATGAAAAATAATTGCTTATGGTTTGAACTTTATTGACATACCAAATTGATTAAGATTAATGCATACTTTTGTTTGTAAATTTTGTTTCAAATCAGCTGTTTATTTTGCAGATACGTACACAAAATTCGCTGATTTAGCAGATTTTATTTTGATTTAGAAATTGAAAATAAATACTGATATAAAGTCCCCCATCGATTGTATCCATGTTCTGAATGAACAAGTTCTAAATAGATAGCAACCACTTGTAACACCTATAAATTCCCTAAGTGTTGCGATATTTAACTAAATGTTTTATACAAGTTTTCTCATAGAGATTGCTACCAAGCTGTGAAAGCAATAAAGTGCTGCTCTTCATACAAAAATAAATCCACATTATTTTCTCTAGATGCACTGCCATAGCATCAAAGCAAATTTACAATGGAATCATTTGAATTTTTCAGTTTTAAGTTTCTGCCCTAACTTTCGTGAAAATGAGTTTAAAATTATTTTTAGTGTATAGAAAAGATATCAAATAAACAATTGGGATTTTTACACGAAATGTTTATACCTTCGAAATTATTCTTGTTCTTACGAAAATGCACGGAGACACTGCGCGGAGCAAATCTGATTGCGAAGTTTCAATTTATTTCTTCATGAGATAAAAAGTGATTTAAAATATTCATTTACGTATTGGATTCATTGATGGTTTTCTGACTGTACTAGTGACGAAATTTTCACTACATAATGTACATTCAACGTGGTTTCTTAATCGAATGAAGTTTATTTTATTATTTCTAAAGAAAGTTTTAAAAAATGGACTAAAATATTCTATAATTTTTCGTTAGAATTTTAAGGGATTTTTTTATTTATTTCGTATTAATTTTTTAACCTGTTATGCTATATAATTTGCGTTTTCCTTTTTCAGCAATAAATAATATAATACACTGCTCAAAACAATTAAAGGATATTTGAAGTTTTATATAAAATAAAGAAATAAACGAAATTTTTTTGCCGAAAATAGAAGAAGAGAATCACAAATGCAAATTTTTCTGGTTTTCATACTGTGGAGTATGCAAATTTTGAGTACGACGTCAAAAACGTCGCTTCAGCGGCAGCGAATGAAATTTGATTTTCAACTGGATAAAAGAGAATAAAGACAAAAATGATCGGCATTCAGTGATTGCTTTGTTTCGATGAGTGCGATGTCTCAGCGAAGTCATTTGACAGATTCAGAAGCTTGGAGAATTGTTGGTAGGTTAGAAGGGGGCCAAACTCAAGCCGAAGTAGCGCAAACCATTGGAGTGTCACAAAGTGTCATTTCCAGGATCTGGAACCGTTTTTTGGAGAGTGGATGTGCAGGCCGAAGACCAGGGCAAGGTCGTAGACGGGCAACAACGCCCAATGAAGATCGGTATTTAGTGTTAAAAGCTCGGAGACAAAGAAACATGAACGCTACTCTTCTCCAACAACACATTCGCTCGGCTACAGGCACCACGATTTCACCTCAGACTGTCCGAAACCGGCTTCATGCTGTAGGTCTGTATGCTCGCCGACCGATGGTATGTATTAGATTAACATCAAGGCATCGTCTCGACCGCAGGGAGTGGGAAACCGAGCATGTCAACTGGAGGAGAAATGAATGGAGCAATATTCTGTTTTCTGACGAGGCCCGTTTTTCTGTGCATCCGGATAATAGGCGTATTTTCATCTGGAGGGACCGTGGCAGTAGGAATAATCCTGCGTTCGTGCACGAAAGTGTCAGATTTGGCGGTGGAGGAGTGTTGGTGTATGGTGGCATCTCCATTGACGGGCGCACTGACCTCTACATCATTCGAAATGGAGCTCTGACTGGTCGCCGATATAGGGATGCGATCCTCAGACCTATTGTAGTCCCTTACGCTGCAGCAATAGGAGATAACTTCATTTTTATGAACGATAACTGCAGGTCACATCGTGCAAACCTGGTGGAAGATTTCCTTTTCGAGGAAGGAATCGTTCGAATGGAATGGCCAGCGTGTTCTCCAGACATGAATCCAATCGAGCATGTTTGTGATGCTCTAGGAAGACGAGTTTCTGGCCGCCAACAACCCCCACAAACTCTCCAAGAACTGGAAAGAGCTCTTCTGGAAGAGTGGGGCAGAATACCCCAACTCGTCATTAATAGCCTCATTAAGTCCATGCCTCAAAGGTGTTCAACGTTGCTGGCCGCCCGTGGATACCATACCCCCTACTGAAAATGATTTTCTTTGAAGAAAACACCTTTTCTTATTCTTTTTTCTCATATGCACAAATTGTGTTTTTTTTCCTTTTGTACACAAATGCGCAATAAAATGCATTTTTTTCTACCAAACATGTGTAATTTATTCTCATATAACCTACTATGTCTGTCGACCATGTATCAATCAGCTAAAAAGTTTCCCAGATACAAAATCCACCTAAAACTGCAATATCCTTTAATTGTTTTAAGCAGTGTGTATATATATATACATATATATTCAAGTGCCAAAACATTATATCCACCATATCTCCTCTTTGGTCCCAAAAAAGTTGCAACCCGCTTTGACATGGATGACACAAGTCCTTGGCCGATGGCTGGAGACTGATTGTACAAAATGTTCAAGCAACGGTCACGAAAATGTGGTATGTTACAGCCTGGTTGTTTTTTAGCTCTAAATTGTTGTTCCACGACGCAGCAAGTCTGCTGTACTGCATTAAGTTTCGTTGAGTCAGTCTGCCAGGGCCTTTAATAGAATTCAAATTATGTTCTAGGAATCACTCCAACTCAATTCGAGCACTGAGATATGCATTACTGTCTTACTCGAAGACTGTATTTCAGTTGGGGAAACAAATATCAGCAAGATTGAAATTGTTCCGTAATTGTATTCAGATACTCCGTGGTCTTCATAGTCTGTTCTACAAAACTGACCGATCCCAGAGACGCCTATGAAAACTTCCCCAAACTATAATTTCGTCATCACTGGGCTGTGTTTAACTTGCTGCACAAGGGGAAGCAACACCTCGCCCGGAAGAAGGCGTAATTTGACAGAGCTTTCGAGATGTTGAAGAATGAATCGTAATTCTTCAGACATATCAACTCCCTTCCATTGATCCATGGTCCAGTCACGAGGTTCCCGGGCCTTATGTAGTAGGTTTTAATGATGCTTTGTCAACAGAGGCACGTGAATGGGAAGTTTCCTGAGTAGTTGCATATTCGATAGTGTCAGCTCAACTGTGTGCTCCGAAACAATTCCCTTGTATTGTATTCGACTTCCAGTTGGGCCAGTGTATCTCCCCGATTTGATTTATCAAGTAGAAAAGTCTCCGATGTCTCCTTTTACCTTGATAACGCATGGATGTCCAACGCTAAGGTATCTGCTGATGGTTTCACCGTCATTCACCCACTTTTCATACTAACAAAAGTATGTCGCGAAAAACTCACAATTTAAGAGATGCTCGTTCTATGCCTTAGGGTCATTCAATTCTGCCTTCTTTCAGAGTGGCTTAAATAAGTGGCTTCTAACATTGCAGGCAAAATTAAAGAAAAAATGAATCCCCAGACTCCTTAGAAGTAGTTAAATATCATTACCGCCTGATTACGTGTCCTTCACGCCATCCAAGCGAGTACATTGCAAAATGTGGGAATGGCACAGTGTCTTGGCATTTCGACGTGTAATAACTTTTTGACCAGTTTAGAATACAAAATTCTTTGATAATTTCATAGCTATTACTGTTTATCATTATATCGATATTTAGCTATTATTTTCCAATACGTGTTTGTGAAATTAATATAGAAAATAATTTGGAATTACATTGCTTTAAGCATTAACAGTGGCGCCGACTTCCGGGTCTGCGGGTCTGCCGCACAGACCCTGAAAAATATCTGCAGACCTTGCAATATCTTGGCAGACCCTGCAAAATGCAGGCATGAGACTCGCGATTTTCCGGGTTTTTTTTCCACTTTCCGATTTTTTGCTGTTTTGCACGGGAGTGATTTGTTCCGGAATTTTAAAAAATCGGTCATCAATCCGAAAATTTTTTAGATAAGATCGCGAAAAACACTCAAAATTTGTCAAAAGATCGCGCGATAAACGGGAATCAAAGAATAGCGGGGAGGGGGGGGTCAATTTCGTCGAAAGATCGTGGAAAAACGCCAGTTTCATCAAAGAATCGCAAATAAACGTCAATTTTGTGAAAATCGTAAAAAGATCGCGAAAAATTTCGTCAAAAAATAGCATGAAAAACGCGCATTCTGTCCAAGAATCACAGAAAAAATGCAAATTTCATTATAAGATAGTGGAGGAAAATGCAAATTCTGACAAAGAATCGAGAGAAATACATGGATTTTCGCAAAAGATCGCAGAAAAATACGAATTTCGCAAATAATAGCGAGAACAAAATTAAATCTTTCAAAAAAATCGCAGAGAAAACGCAAATTCTGCGTTGAAAAATTGCGAATTTTGACTAAAGACGCGAATTTTGTCAAACAATAATGAAGAAAATGCAAATATTCGCAGAAAAAACTCTTAATTTCGTTCAAAGATAGCAGAGAAAAAGCAAATTCTGACAAAGAATCGTGGGAAAAACGCAAATTTCGGCAAAAGATGGCAGGGAGAACACGAATGTCGGTAAAAGATGGCAGGAAAAACGCGAATTTCGGTAAAAGATTGTGATGGAAAATGCAAATTTTGACAAAAAATCACAGAAAACACGCAAACTTTTGCAAAAAAATCTAAAATGCGAATTTTGGCAAAAAACGCGAAAACATTTCGGGCAAAAGGCAAAGAATAGCGAAAAAACCAGAATTCTGTTCAAAAACAGCAGAGAAAAAGCAATTTTTCTGTCAAAGAATCGTGGAGAAAATCAAAATTTAGTCAAAAAATTCGGGGAAAACGCAAAGTTCGCGAGAAAAAGCAAATTTCGGCGAAAGATCTTGGAAAGATTCGAATTTTAGCAAAAAATCACGGAAAAAGACACGAATTTCATGAAAAAATAACAGAAAAATGCAATGAATCGAGGAGAAACTCAAATTTTGTTCAAAGATAGCGGGGAAAAAAAATTTCAATTGAAAGAATCGTGGTAAAAACGCTAATTTCAGGTAAACATCGCGGGAAAACGTTAATTTCGGCAAAAGATCGCGGGAAAACGCTAATTTCGGCTAAAGATCGCGGGGAAAATGCTAATTTCGGCAAAAGATCGCGCGCGGAGGGGGGGCGCAAATTTCGGCAAAAGATTGCGAAAAAATTGCTAATTTCGGCGAAAGATCGCGAATAAAATGCATATTTCGACGAAAAATCGCGAGAAAAATACAAATTTTGGCAAAAGATCACGAGAAAAATACGTGATTATCTTGCCTTATTTATTAACTGATGTTTTGAGTAAAGGATATGAACATGTGAACCCAGATGCAGAATCGGCGCAACGTTGCGAAGCTTGTCGCAGACTCTTGGGAAGTTTCTGCAGACTATTTTGCAACTGTTAAAAATTTAACAAAAATTAAACAATTTCGGTCTTTATTCTAAAAATTCGGTCATAAAATGTATCGCGAATTTCAACAAATAGTCTTCGAAAAGAAATCAATTTCGTCATAGATCGCGGGAAACACGTGAATTTTGTCAAAAGAAACGCCGAAAAAACGGAAAAATTCTTCAAAAGATAACGAAAAAAATGACAGTTTTCGTCAATAAAACAGGAAAAAACAACAAATTTCCTCAAAAAATTGCGAAAAAACGGCAAACTTCTTCAAAAAAAACGCAAAAAGGGCATATTTCTTCAAAAAATCACAAAAACGGCAAATTTTCACAAAAAATTGCGAAAAAAGGGCAAATTTCCTCAAAAAGTTGCAAAAAAAAGGCAAATGTCCTGAAAAAGTTTGAAAAAACTGCAAATATCCTCAAAAAGTTGCAAAAAATAGCAAATTTCCTCAAAATATTGTGAAGAAACGACGAATTTCCTCAAAAAAGTTGCAAAAAAAAGGCAAATTCCTTCAAAACATCGCGAAAAACGGCAAATTTCTTCAAAAAATCGTGAAAAACGGCAAATTTCTGCAAAAAATCGTGAAAAAACGGCAAATTTCGTTTAAAAAAACGCGAAAAAACGGCAGTTTTCGTTTTAAAAAAATCACGAAAAAACGGTAAATTTCTTTTAAAAAATGCGAAAAAACGGCAAATTTCTTCAGAAAATCGCTAAAAAAACGGTAAGTTTCATTAAAAGATCGCGGCAAAAAAGCAAATTTCTTCAAGAGATCGTGACAAAACGACAATTTTCGCCTAAAGATCGCGAAAAAACGGCAGTTTTCGTCAAAAAAAGCAAAATATCGGCAGTTTTCATTATAAGATCGAAAAAAACGCCGAATTTCGTCAAAAAAGCGCGAAAAAATGTAAATTTCGTCAAAAGATCGCGAAAAACCCGCAAATATTTTCTCAAAGGAAAGGTTTTTCTCCCCCTTTTCCGAACAATGCATGAGGTATTAAAAAATCTGAGAACAAAGGCAACTTATCTTTAAAAGTACTTTCCTTTTATGTCTATCACAAATACTTGTGGGGGGGGGGGGGGGTTGAGTGCATACAATGTAATGCGAGAGTTTGGCCTGCAGACTGTTTTAAATTTTTACTTGTGTTGCAGACTGCAGAAAAAAATTTCTGCTGTTGGGCATGTGAAATGGACAACTAGCAAAGATTACTGTGCTTAAAACATTGAATCATAATTATGGACTTAAAATAGAAACTTTCAATTTAAAATTACTTATAGTATTTGCAAAAATTATTGATTTCTCCCGCTCTCCCCCTTGAAAAAAAACAGCATTTGAAAAGTATAATTTCTTTTCTTTTTCTTCCTTTTTTTTTTTTTTTTTTTCTTATAAAATAATCTTATTTAATATAACATATGCTTAAACACAAGCTATTTTAAGTAATTTCTCATTTTCCCGTTTCACGTGCTTTTCCTCTTTTTTGTCTTTTTGCAAACGCTTGCTTGAAAATGTGTTTAAAATATCACTAAAATCTGAGCCGCCGTCCTTTTTTTATTATTATTCGCTACAAATTAGTTGACCGTCACATATATATGTATTGTGATCATGGGTGCAAGTTTTCCGACTGAATTTTGACTTTTGAAAATTAATCCCCGAGGGCGGAAACAGAATGAGACCCCCCCCCCCTCAAACAACTGCCCTTGTGGCAGACCCAGGTTTGGGACCAAAGTTGGCTCCTATGAGCATTAATAATATTCTTTAAAAAAAAATTCTTTCAACCAGT
This sequence comes from Maratus speculifer, assembly GCA_964019185.1. NCBI lineage: Eukaryota > Metazoa > Arthropoda > Arachnida > Araneae > Salticidae > Maratus > Maratus speculifer. Next base: position 359,256,354 of record OZ025291.1, read on the forward strand.
GCTGCATCTATTAAAAGAAGAATAGATCTCGATAATAAATTGAAAAACAAAAGTTCACTTTTTTGTTAATTTTAATTTTATTTGTTTTGAAAATGGAATGCTTCGCTAAGTAATGATATCGGTATATGCCGACACATTTTTGACTCTAAAATTGTTTGGAGAAACAATATTGGAAAACAAAATTTTGCATACTTATAACTTCTTTGAAGTGGGAGTGTAAATTTCATTTTCATGACTTTCGTAATATTAAAAGACTTTAAAAGTATTTTACTGCTTATGCATAGCGATGAAACTCCCATAAAGATTCAACATTTAAGCAACATCCCAAAAAGCAAGCCATTAATCACTTACTATCATTAACCGAGTTAAATGATCTGATACATTTCAAGAGTAAAATTATAAGACGATAAATTTCAAGAGTAAAATTTTAAAAAAAAGAGGGGATTTTTATGTGGTTATGAATTGAATTTCGATTTTTAAATGCAGAAAAATAATAAAAAAAGAATAAAAAGTTCTTAAATAATTTATAAACTGCATTATCTCGTATTAAGCATTCCCATGTTAATATTGGGAGAACGCACTATTATATGCAATATTTTTATTTTCTTATGAAAATTCCAATGTTTCTGAAAACTGAAAAACTACAATGTTTGTATAAATGAAATTTTTAGTAATGATTTGCAATATTTATATTGTAAAAAAAGTGAAGTTACAATTTTTGAATGTTTGAAATCATGCTTTTTAAATGATTTATTTGATTAGTACTCTAAATCATCACAGAAAAGTGCGTGTCATTAATCACAAATATACTTTCGTATAAAGGATAGAAATCGCTGTTGTATTCAGAGGTTAGTTAATATTTAAAAAATACTAGATTTTTAAAAAGCATACCCTTATATTTATATTTCCTGCATTATTTGCAAAATATACAGCAATTTTTTCATCAGCAAAACAAAATTTTAAATATATTTTGCCTATACCCATTATGCATATGATATGTAGAGATAAGCCTTGTTAGTAAGGCAGATTTTTTTGTGTGCATGTGTGTTCTGTTTGTTTATTTTTCAGATTCTAAACGTCATACTTATAGAAAAATTCTACTATTATTAAATGCTCTCCTTAGTTGTTTCTTATTGCTGACTTTAAGCTATATTCCACCAAATAAAAACTGCTTCACAAAATAGCCTGCAGTGTTGTTCATGGTTAGAAAAAAACTCAGTAGAATGCAATAAATACGAAAATGCTATTAATGATGCACCGAAGCGTCATGTTCTATTTAAGAAGTTGTGTGCAAATTTCACCGCCAGTGGCAGGCAAAAGTTTCAAAGATTTGTGATTAAGTGAATTGTATTAAAATGAAATACTTTGTTAATTTTCAGAGTGCTGCGAAGTATTTTGATATTTTCTCTTCTGTTTGTTTATCTTTCAGATTCTAAATTTTATATTTACAGAAAAATTCTATTTTAATTAAATGCTCTTTTTTAGTTGTTTATTATTATTGCCTGTAAGTAATATCCCCACGATATAAAACTTGCTTTATAAAACCGCCTGCAGTAATGTTCATGGTAAGAAAAAAACTCAGTGTAACGCAATAAGTACGAAAATGTGATTAATGGCTCGACGAAGTATCATTTTCTATTTAAGAACTTCCATGAAATTTTATCGCCAAGGGCAGGCAAAAGTTTTAAAGATTTTTGATTGGATAAAAGATATTCAAATGAAATACTTCGTTAATTTTAAAGAAATATTTTAATATTTATTTTTAATTACATAGGAAGCATACTATAAAATAGGGAAAAATAAGATAAAAAAGGAAGAAAATAATATAAGATAAAATAAGGTATGAAAAGAACAAGAATCCAGATTTTTAAAAACTTATTTGAAAATTTGAAAACTCGATGACTGACATGCTTTGCAATAGAAGGTACTTTCTTTGGTATCGACCAATTCCTTTTTAGTGCATTATCAATGAAACGATATATCCGTAATTATCCTAACAAAGCAGTCGGTGAACTGAACATTATGCACCACAACCGCTTAGCATCAAAAGTTCAAGGATTTGCGATATTACAGTTCCCGTAAATGCCACATGATTTCTTGCTCTTTATCATTTATTTTTACTTTCTTCTATCTTTACAAGAAGAAAGTATTGGATTCATGAAAATTTTCGACTTCCGGTTTTCGACGGATTTACACGTTTCAGAAGGTCCTGAACACGTTTTGACTATTTTTAGAAAATGTCTGTCTGTGAGTCTGTCCGTCTGTCTGTGAGTCTGTGTGTCTGTCTGTGAGTCTGTCTGTCTGTATGTGACAAAAAATTTGTGGGCGCTCTATCTCAAGAACTAATGCTCGAAATTTAATAAAATTTTATATTCAGTTAGACCTTGATATGAATTAGTGCCTATTGGTTTTTGGTGAAAATTGGCCTGCAGGTGGCGCTGCTATACTACGTTTTTCATGATTTTCAAGATTGCTATACCTCAAGAACTAATGCACAGAATTTCACCAAACTTCGTATTATGTGACCCCATGATATACATTGACGCTGATTACGTTTTGGTGTAAATTGGCCAGCAGGTGGCGCTGCTATGCGACGTTTTTCATGATTTTCATGATAGCTATATCTCAAGAACTAATGCACAGAATTTCACCAAACTTCAGATTCCGCGATACCTTGAGATACATAGCCGCTGATAAGGTTTTGGTGTGAACTGCCCTATAGGTGGCGCTGCTATGCTACATTTTGCACGATTTTTGCGATAGCTATATCTCAAGAACTAATGCAGAGAACTTCATCAAATTTTAGTTTCTTTTACACTAGAATATATAACATAATTAGACGCTGTTTACATTTTGGTATTAACCTTGCAACAGGTGGTGCAGCTATACTGCATTTTGCACGATTTTTCCTATAGCTATATCTCAACAACCAACGCACAGAATTTCATCAAACTTCAGATTTTGTTACAAAATGACATATAATATAATTACACGATGATTACGTTTTGTTATAAATCCTTCAACTGATGGTGCTGCTATGCTATATTTTACACGGTTTTTTTTTTAAACTAGCTATATCTCAAGAACTAATGCAGAGAATTTCATCAAACGTCAGATTCTTTTACACCACAACATAATTAGATGCTTTTTTACGTTTTGGCATAAATTGTCCAAGATATGGTGTTGCTGTGCTACGTTTTGCATTTTTTTTGTTATAACTATACCTCAAGAACTAATGGACGAAATTCCATCAAATTTCAGATTCTGTTAGGTCTTGATTAGATAGATGCTTATTAGGTTTTAATATAAACTACCCAACATGAGGCACTACTAAGCTCATTTTCTCAGAATATTAATTAAATTTTGCGTTTTAGGCTTTCCGGATACCAGAATCTCATTAGGCTAGGTCAAATGTTCGAGGAAATTCGATAGTGGGTAACTTTAAGGTCACCACGCTTTTTTTTTTTTTTTTTTTTTTTTTTTTTTTTTTTTTTTTTTTAATATTAAAATGTACTTATGAGATAGAAGAAAGTTTCGGGATTGACACATCCAACTAGTTAAAAATAAACAGCTTCAAAGCATTAAAAAATAACCTTAGTGGTGATTCTAACTCTGAAAATTTCCGCAACAGCCGTAAGTATTCAGTCCAATGTTACAATGATTAACATGGATTTTGAAATTTAGAAATTTGTTCCTGTTTATATTAGAGGCAATATGAAAACTAATTGGAAAAAGAACAGAAATACATTTTATAATATTTATATGAGAATCCCCCATGGTATAAAGTAAATTCTGTCATTTATAATCCTAACTGTTATACTATAAGAATTGTTACTAAATAAATAACAACGCTAAAGAGCTCAAATATTATAAAATAAAAGATGTTAAAAGCATGCATGTTTCGGGAGTTCTTAAGTCCCATCATCAGTGCTAAAAGTGTAAAACGTAAAAGAAAGTCACATTGTAAAATAAAATAAAATAAGCCGTGTAACTGAGCTCGCCGCTAAGGCGAACTGACTGAGAAACGTCGCAAAGCAACAGTAAAAATAAGCTGGCACGCGCACCCAGAGGAGACCAATCATATGTCACATCACACTGGACGAGTCCAAGTCAAAGAGAACAGGAGGGGGGAGGGGAATGAAATTACAGGAATGGAAACCAGACATCAGAAAATCTTGGAGTACTGAACATGTCATCAACTAAATTATTAGAGTTTTTCCATATATGATACGCTTCCCAAAAGTCTAAATCATAAACAGATGAACATTATTGTATTATTGAGGCTTCGGAAAATTTAAAGTTATGACTATTGGACCAGCAATGGCTGGCGATAGCGGAACGTTTTATTTCACAATTTTTAACGTTAGCACTGTGCTCTCCCACACGCTTTTTTAAGGTACGCCTCGTCTGACAGATGTACATTTTATCGCATTCGCAAGAAATCTTATAAATACCCCAATGTGAAAAATCATCTATTGGATCTTTGAGATTAGAGAATTTAGTTTTATTGAAAGGAGTAAAAGTTATTTTAAAATCAAATTTTGACAAAATTTTGGAATTTTGGGAAGCTTATCATATATGGAAAAACTCTAATAATTTAGTTAATGACATGTTCAGTACTCCAAGATTTTCTGATGTCTGGTTTCCATTCCTGTAATTTCCCTCCCCTCCCCCCTCCCCCTCCCCCCTCCTGTTCTCTTTGACTTGGACTCGTCCAGTGTGATGTGACATATGATTGGTCTCCTCTGGGTACGCGTGCCAGCTTATTTTACTGTTGCTTTGCGACGTTTCTCAGTCAGTTCGCCTTAGCGGCGAGCTCAGTTACACGGCTTATTTTATTTTATTTTACGATGTGACTTTCTTTTACGTTTTACACTTTTAGCACTGATGATGGGACTTAAGAAGTCCCGAAACATGTATGCTTTTAACATCTTTTATTTTATAATATTTGTGCTCTTTAACGTTGTTTATTTATTTAGTTATCTATAAGCACAAAGTACAATCTTCCCCCCTTCTTATAAGAATTGTTGCCTCAAAATACAATGATATATTGCTATAGGCGTAAACTAATCAGAAGGTATATGTTATAGGCAGAGGATATACGCAAATATTATGAACGTTAGCCTAGAGTATGCACTACAACTTTTTTCAGAAATAGAGAGTATATGGAGCTTCTTAAAAAAAATTCCAATATATACGGTGTATACTTTGAATACCTGCCGCTATACCCCTGCAATGGAAACATAAAACCTTTAAATATAGCAAAAAAAGTAGAAAGATCAATGGAATTTTTTTTAGTAACATTAATTGAATATTGATATTCTATTGAGAATAGCAGAAAGTCATTTTGGCAATTTTATCAAAATTTTTTGTTTTATGTTTAGAGTTAATTAATTAATTAAGTAATTAAAAGGTCTTTGCTAATTAATAACAGCAGTTTTAATTTTTGTAAACTGGTGTGTGAAAGCGCTTATTGAAAGTAATTACCTATCTAAAAATAAAATCACTACTTTTTTCTTTTTTGTTATTTAAGGGTCTATGTTGTTTTAAAAGTTGTATTAACGATGAATTCGAAATATTTCATTTCTAGAAAATTTACAGGAATTTTACAATTCTTTATTTTTGTTTATAATATACTTACAAAGCTATGTTTGGTATCAAAGATTTGCTTAATTGTATCGACTACTTTTCGTTCCACTTTTCTGTGACTTTTAATTACTTTATTTTTTTCTTACTTTTTTTTTCTGGCCGGATTAGCATGAAGATATTCACCGATTTTATGTTTACTTCATAAAATACATTTGTTTAAAAAGCTATTTTTTTTAACTTTGCAAGGCATTGCTGCTTAATGTATAGAAGTTGAATGTATGTATGTATATATTTCTGATCTGTATATAAATACGTATGTATGTGATAGTTGGATGTAAGTATGTGCGGTACAAAACAGAAATATGAAAGATGCAGATTCAGTGCAATTATACATAGAAATAAGGAAAACATATATACAACTACGAAGATAATATTTCAGTATGGAGGAGCAAAATTTTTAATTGAAAATCATTACTCTTATAAGTAATCTAACTTCACAGGATATTTTTTTGGATCCTATTTTTCATGCATGTTATAGTATGCAAAAATTCATAAAACTTTTTTTAAATGAAACTTTTACTTGTGAAAAAGCTATTTTTTACTTCAAAATTAGTTGCTTAAAGGAAATAATTTATATCATTCATACTAATTATTAGAGTTAATGCGATTAACAGAATTAAAATTTACGATACATTCTAATTTGTAGAAAAAATACTTAGTCTTAAACAGTGTATATATCATACATTAATTGCGAAATCCGGCTTTTTGCAAAAAACCTAAACTGTTTGCAAAAAAAAAAAAAAAAAAAAAAAAAAAAAAAAAAAAAGCCGGGGTATTTGGAAAAACATTCCCCTTATTTTAAAGAGCTTGATATTTTTTAGCCCTATTGCAAAGAGTCTAGAAAACGTTGGGCTGATTGGAATGTGGGCAATTTTTTCTTAATCAACCTGACATTTCTTAGGCTTAGTGCAATGAAAATATACAGTTTTAGGCTAATTGAAAAGGACCGATTGTTTGCCCAAATATCATGTTACATCCGCCCTGAATCTGAAACTTCGTCTTGAAGTTAACCCGAAAACGGTAATCGAAAGTTCCATCAAACCGCAACTCGATACTAACACGAAAAAAAAAAATCCGCGAAAACGCAACCAATCATAAATTTTATTTAAAATCAAACCGAAAAATCAATTAAAAGTTACATCAAACCGCATCAAATCGTGACACGAAAAATTATTTCACTGAAACACGACCAGACACGAATCTGATAATTTCAGTTGAAGTCGACTCACAAACCAATCCAAACCCGGTATGAAAAAAAATTTATCGAATAGAAACCCGATCCGCTCATGACGAATAATTTCAGTCATCACTCAAACCGAACCTAACATTTCCATTTAAAGTAAAGCCTAAACCCTAATAGAACACGGACAGAGAAGAAAAAAAAGCTGAATTTCAACCCGACATAACACAAGAAAATATTTTCTGTTGATATGAAACCCGACCAAAGACGGAAAATTCCATTCAAAGTTAATCAGCAACTCGATCCGAACACAACAAAATAATTTCCATCTACACACAACCAGACCCGAAATTGAAAATTCTATTTAAAACCAACACACAACCATACTAAAACCCGAAAAAAAGTTTCAACGAAACGCATGACAAAATAATTTCTGTCGGTAATCAACAGATTCACAACTTGAAAATTCGATTCAAAGTCAATATGGAACCTGAGCCATACCCGACAAGAAAGATTCCATCAAACCGCAAAGTGATTCAAACACGACAAATTAATTTGAACCGACAGTCAACCTCACCCTCGCCTAAAAATTCTATTTGCCTATAAATCAACGTTAAACCTCACCCAAATGCGAAATTTTATCGAACTATAACCCGGCCGCAGCACAACAAAATATTTTTCATACGAATTGAATATTTCCAACTGATCGAAAAAATGACCAGCCTGAGTATCGAACCCAGATACTTGGCTTACAAGGCCAATGCTTTACCTGTTAAGCTACCTGGGCTTAACAGGTAGCTTAACAGGTAAAGCATTGGCCTTGTAAGCCAAGTATCTGGGTTCGATTCCCAGCCTAATCAATTTTTCGCTCAGTTGGAAATATTCAATTCGTATGATTACTTTACCAATCAGTTAGATTGTGTTAAAATTAAAAGTAAAATATTTTTCATCTACATGCAACCGGACACGAACTTAAAAATTCATCTTGCAATCAATTTGAAACAAAAATCAAAAGCTCTCCCCCCCCTCCCCAACCCCAAAAAAAAACACTAAACCGCAATCTGATTCGAACGGAATTTTTTTTCCGTCGACATATACCAAAACACGAACCTGAAAAACCCATTCACAGTTAACATGTAACCCGATCATAAACTACGGAAAAAAACTTTCGTCATGGAACCTCACTTTTTTCAACTAAAACCCTAAATAAAAGGAAACTATCTCAATTTTAATACAATTATGAAAATTTGTCTACAATCATATCATTAATACCAGTGTTAATTTTGATTATGTAAAGTGAACATAAACTAGACGGGCCCGGTTTCGGCTTGATGTGAAATGAAATTTTCAGTTTAGGTCTTGTTGCAGGTCCACGAAAATAATTTTCTCGTGATCGGATCGCAGTTCGATAGAAATTTTTATCGGGTTCGGGTCGGGTTTCGGCTATATTCTAAATGAAAATATTAGTTTCGAATATATTTGCATATCGACGGAAATTATTTTGTCCTTTTTCAGATCCTTTTGTGATTACATGGAATTTTATTGTATTCAAGTGGGAGTTTAATTTGACTTCAATTGTAATTTTTAAATTCGTTTAGGTTGCATGTCTAAGGAAAGTATTTTATCACGTTTATATCGGAGGTCGACTTGATAGATATTTTTTTTTCTATTTGGTCAAGCCTGAGCCTGGTTGCGGGTTAACTTAAAATTAAATTTTCACTTTCGAACAGGTCGAGTGAAATAATTCTCTAAAGTTAGTATAGTACGTGTGGGTCATACAATACGAATCCGAGAAAATTATTTCAATGGAATTTCAGGTTCGAGTCTGGTTACATGCCCTGGAAATAATTTTGCGGGGTTCGCAAAGGGTTGAGATTCAATAGAAATTTTTGTCGGGTTAGAGTTGACTACAAAGGGACATAGTAATTTGTCTTTTTAAGGAAATTAGTATGAGAAAAGAAATGTTCATATGCGGGTCAGATTAAATTTCGACATTTTTTTTTTCTTTGTCCTGTTCACACTAGGTTGAGGCTCGATAAAACTTTTTTTTTTTTTTTTTTTGCAGATAGTATAACACGAAAATAAACAAACAGCTGGTGATTTTCGAATCAGCCTAAAAATTATTAAACTTGTTGCAATAAGCCTGAAAAAAATAGGCCCATTGTGAAAATCAAAGATTATTCTCCAATTAGTTCAGCTTTTTGCAAACAGATTATGTGTTTTTTACAAACAGCCGAATTTCTCCATTACCCTATGACACATATATTTCAATATTTAAACTACAATCTCAATTTACTGTGAAATCGTCATATTAAATTTTAACTTCTATATTTTCAAGAATTTGAAACAAAAAATGCCCATATATAAAGCAAGTCGGAATTATTACGCTAAACGTAGCAAATGAGGTGCATTTGCGCTAAAACGAAGTTTTAAAAATATTTATACCTCTGAATAATAGAATACAATATCTCGGATACAGTATATAGTATCCAAAATCTTTTGCGTGCCCCATTAAACACTGTCTACTTTCTATTATACAGGAAGTAATCTGTAGTAAACCTCAGCAATGTATATCAAGTTCATAAAATGTAATTTAAATAAATAAATAAATAAATAGTTTAATATAATTAAAACACGCTCCAAAAAAATTTTCTATCTATATCACTAAGCAAGGGAATATTTTTATTTAACCCTGTAACATAATTAAAAATACTATTCTTTGCATCACAGATTGTACAAAATGCATATTTTAGTATTACTTCACAGATGCTTATCAATTTTATTCAAAAAAATGTAACATCATTAAAATGCACTTGAAACTATTTTTTCCCATTTGACCGTAATATAACGGAATAATTTTAATTATCTCTGAAATTGAACTATGCATCCGATTTTCAAAAATTTTAAATGACTCGCGAAAATTCTGCAAAACTTATATATTTTAAATTTCAAACGAATCGGTTGGGTGGTTTTATATGCTGTTACAGCTTGTTATATGCGGACGGAAGAACAGATAGACAGACAGACGGACAGATTGATAGATGGATGGACTGAACGATGACTATAGATACTACGTATTTATATTTACGAGCGCACCAACGTATGAATATCATGCTTTAAGCGTAGAGTTTTGTTATTGGAACGAACTAAAAATTTAATAATAAACCATTTTCTCTGTTTTTTAAATTTTAAATTTTAAAAAAAAGTTAAAACAAATTGATTCTGCGATACATTTGCAATAGTTAATTTGTTTAATTAAAATTCCTATTTTTAATGTCGTAGTATTTCTGAAAAAAAGTACCTACTCCTTAAAATTTATGTCAAGGTAACTATTTAATCCCATTGGCAGTAATGAAGGGGAACATTTTTGACTATCTCTATAATTGAATTATGCATCTCATTTAAAAAAATAAAACATAAAAAAGAATGTTAGTTATAAATTCATTTACACGTAGTCAAAATGTATTTAAAATACATGAATGTTAAACGAGAAAAAAAATGTATATTATGAAAGATAAATTACAAATGTTTTTTGTTCTATTTGAAAAAAATCTTTTAATTCTAATTGCAAATTGTATTCAATTTTTTACTATTATGAAGAATTATTTTTAAAAGATACTTATTTTTAACAAGGATACAATTAATATAAAAGGAATTTCATGAAAAGATCATTATTAATTCTTTGGACAATTAATAAGCTCTAATTTATTTCGCACTAAACAATTAAAATGTAGTCTAAAGAAAAATGGTCATTGAATTTCTTAATTAATGATTCTTTTTTTTTTAGTTCTTTGAAAGTTTCTTTTTTCTCTAGACGGTCTTTGAAGACGCAGATGTTATTCAATAGATCCTTAAATTCGATTTGTGAATTAAAAGAAAAATTAATGAAAGTAATTATTTTTATTTATTTTTCTATGAAAGAAGCAAGTTGTTGTTTTATTTATAACTTTAAAAATGGATAGCTAAATTAATTTGTGCATCAAAAATCTAAACTAATATTAACTTTTATAAAATATATAAACTAATTTTAACTTTTATAAAATATATAAACTAATATAAACTTTTATAAAATATATGCGGTTTAATTTAATTGAAAATTAATTGAAAAATCTTAATGAAATAATGTTTCCCTTATTTCTAAAGCTGAAAAAGCAAATATCATTTAACTGTGCCTTTCAATTTGTAGCAATTTGGCAACAGTTATTTTAGTTTGTATTATCAAGATACCATGTTATGCTAGTAAAGATAAAATATTTGTATTGGTCCTGCAAGTTTCTTGAAATGCTTCGCTAATCATTTATGCAGTTATTATCGTTCGTTAAATTAAAAGAAACGCATAAAAATTAAAAGAAAAATTTTCAAAGCCTAATATAATAGTAAATTGCGTAATGCCGAAAGAATTCGAATCTATTTGAGACAGTGACTGATATTTCAAGTATCTTGGATAAATTCACTAATCAAGTATATCTTAGAGTTCATTCATAAGGTAAATCAAAGTTTTTTAGGTCATTCACTGAATGTTTCGGATTCCAATCTCGTTTATTCTTGTAAAAAATCGCAAGTTAGGATGTTTATGGAATCGTTTGTGCGCACTCACTTATATATATAAACAAGAAAGAAAAAAATCATGCGTGAAGCACAGATTATAAAGCATTTTCAAACACAATCAGAATAATGTAACAAAAATGCAGCGTTGAAAAAAATTAAAATATTACATCTCATTTCACCATATGGAAATGTATAACGCATTCCAAAATCGAAACTCAGCTGTTCCCATATACAATAGCGAAATTATCCAAATGTTTTAGCAGCTTTGTATATCATATAAAGATTTGCATCTATTAACAACATGCATACCAAAATTTAGTTCATTTTAAGAGATACGTATATTTCAATTGAAAATTCCCCTTCAGCAATTTCTTCTAATTAGGAGAATGGTATGCGACTACTTTTGTGCAGCCCTGCATATTAGGTAAAGAATTTATTTATAATAAGTAATATGCAAAAAAATTAAATAAATTTAAAAGTGCATACCGGATTTTAAATCGTATACTCCTGCAATTATTAGACAAAGACAGTACTGTAACCGATTGCTTTTGTGTGTCCATGTAAATAATAAAAAATGCTATGAATGCTCTGTTTTAATGTAATCATAGTGAATTTAAGTCCTTTATTTTAGTTCCAATACATTTGAAATAGCGTAACGTCATTAAAATTGTCTCCAAGCGAGTTTTCTCCCAAAGACCATAATGTAATCGAATTCTTTTGAGTATCCCTGTAAATGAACCATTAATTGTACATACTTCATATGCAATACCAAATATGCTTTGGTGACTCTAAATAAGCTTCATCAATCGCATGAAAATCTGATTTTATTTATGGGAATTTTAGCATGGACAGACGGCCAGAAAAACGAATGCATAAATACTTATCAACTTTGTTGAAAAGTGCTAAAAAAGAATTACTTTTGATTCAAATTTTATATTATTTAGCTCATGTTCATTATTTATGATATGTAAGTGGTACCCATTGTCTATTTCTCATGCTACAATCATGCGTGCTTGTATTGAGAAATAATTTCCTACATGATCTGCCATAAATATAAGTATATATTTGTTGCATACAATTTTTAAAATAATTACAGAAATATATGACATTCTTGTTTTTGAAAATACCAATATAGAAAATGCTTTAAAATGTTTGATAATGAGAGAAATTTTAACTTGTAAATTACTAGTGTTAGTCACACTTTTACTTTTTCATAGATTATTCTGTAAATAAAAATCACATGTTTTTGGCTAATAATTTATTTATGTTTTTGGCTTTTCACCCAAAGTTTTAAAAATATTCAAAATCCAGTTGTAGTTGAGATATAAGTGTTTCAAATCACAGTTGATTTAATTATCTTTAAAAAACATCAATTATTAACTGTTTAGCTATTTTTTATTATTTTCTCAATTTCTCTAGAATATATTTAAATGCTATTATAAAAAATATCCTTTATTTTATGTTTTTCCGTTATTCAAGTTATAACAATGCATAATAATTCATCGAATGTAAGAAATCAAGCTAATGCTTTATTTCTTTTTTCTTAAATAAGCAGTTATTTTTCAGTAAATTATTTAGATTATTATATTTATTTATGATATGAAATTAATTACATATTCCATAAGTAACGCCATTTTCAGTTATGCTTTAAAATATTTTATCAAGATAAATCAATGCTTGACTTCTTTTTAAATTTCAAAAGTTGTGTACGTTGAGTTCGAGAAATAATTAAGTTGTTCTCTTTTCAATCATAATAAAAATTAACTTGATAATTCATTTTACTTAATAAAAATAGATTATATAAATAAAAAATTCATTTTCTGTTATATTTAAAAAAGTAATCATTAGTTGAAAAATCACACCATTAATCAATAAGATTATGTAACGTTTTATTTTGATTATTGAATCAAAACTTTCTTTGCATAAAATGGTGGCATATGTAATGAAATGCTATTATATTAATTTCATTTTTCTTTTGGTTAAAATTGTATATAACTGTCGTCATTAATAATTTGGCTGTTTGTTTAATTGTTCACCAGGATTGTGTCAAATTTTTATTTATTTATTTATTTTTAATATTGGCGAGTTTGGTTATTTTGTATGCCAACACATCAGAATGAATCAACATTACATTGCTACGTTTATTCTCTTACCTGTCTCAACCTGCTTGTAATACATTGACTCTAATGGCGTCTCTCTGCTTCAGAGCAAAATAATCTACAAATAAACTTATAGTAATAAAACAATGTGGATTATTATTTTGAATCTGTGCATATTTTTTTTTTCATTTTAACAGCGGACAACTATCAATAATACATATGGCACCGCAAAAATCGTAAAAATTGCGGCATAAAAGTACCATCTTTTGGCCTATTTGTCCAAAAGAAGATCAGCACTAACTTGTCTGAAAGTCTAACTGAAGTTTGCTTTTGAAATACATATATTATATGGAATTTATAATGTCTTGCACATATAATGATCTTTAGAAACATATGAAATTGAAAACATGTATATAGTAAATATTAATATGTAAAAAAATCGTTTACATAGGCCTGAAAAAACTACCAATGTTGTATTTTAAATAAAAATTTTCTGTTTACATTATTCAATATTATTTTCGATTATCTGAATTTTTTCATGAAAGTTAACCCATAAAAGAAATACTAAAATGTGTAAAATCAAGCACAGCAAAGTTGAGGTTTTAAATACTTATTCAAATTGACAGAATATGTAAAAAATAATTAATCAGTCTGATTTTGTAATGTGATAATTGCTTACTTCATTTAGCCTTGAATTAAATATAATAGAAGTGTATTTATAATTAGAAACTTTCTAAAAAGCACATTTATTTGAAAATGTTATTTTAACAATCAAACATGGAAAGATTAATTTTATTTTATATTTATTTATTTATTTTTACAATATTTATTTTTGATTAACAAAAATATGTTTCTTAAAGGCTGTATGGAACATTGTAAATTTTTTTTTTAAATGAAGAATCAAACACTCAAAATATCTTTTACTCCTTATACTACTTAATTAATACCAATTACTTATTTTATATAAATTTTAGAGTCCATTTTTAATCCGTGAATTAAAACTATTCAATCACTATTCAGAAGAAAACAAAATGAAATTTTAAACATCAAATATACAATATGAACCTAAAATATTTCACCGTTTAACTCAAAAGGCGACAAAAAATGTAAATTAGATGTTGCAAATTAAAAATATGCATTTTATTTAAAACCTCTTATAACATTTGGGTTGTATTTCTCAAGCCACTAATCAGAGAATAATTTATTAACTTGTAGCCTCCATGAACTCGCTAATATTCCGTTCATTTGTTATGGCAACAAAAAGGCAGACGATATTGTTGTTATTAAAAGAATAAAAATTGTTGTTTGTTGTTGATATGCTTAAGGCGTTCTATTTATTTTTATTTTACAAGTAACTTAATATAGTAAAATTACTTTACTTAGTTCTTGATATTATGTAAAACAGAATGATTTTTATTAATTAATTATTTGATACGCGTAAATAGAAATAACGCAATAACGGGCTCTTACAAGCTAATTGCTGTTTATTTATTCAAATACGTCACTTTATTTTGAAAATGCGAAAGCCAATTTATCATTAGAGCTGAAAGTAGAAGTAGCGGTTTCTTGGATTAAACTTAAATAGAAAAAAATGCATGTTATTAATAACTGTAGCTTTAAATTTAAACTTTAAATTACTGATAGATTTCTAAGTAGAGTTTTAGTTTCTGTTTCTCATAAAACTTACTGCTATATTTTGAAGGAATTATTTCGTTTTGATTTGTGGTAAAGAGAATTATTGAAATTAAAAAAAAAAAAAGAAAAGAAAAGAAAAGAAAGAAAATGCAACTGCCTGCAAAAGCATTATTCTACTCTGCACAGCTTGGATGATAAAAAATATCTTTAACTGCAACAAAAAAATCCTATTGTTTTAATGAAAATTGGAAAATAGACAAATTGTTCGATTGACATAAATCCTATGAAAGGTCATTTTTCGTATTGTTATCGAAAAGAAAAAGAATTTGAGAACTATTTTTAGATTAGATTTCCACAATAAAACTACCAATAAATTCAAAAGCTTATTATTTTAATTTGTTCTTAGTTTTAATTAATTTTCTTCAGAAAACAAATATTTTATTCTAATTATAAATGTCTTGGCAGAGACATTATTTTGAATATAAGATAGAGTTTTTTTTAATATTCAAATTGATAACAGTAAAAAGTAAGCTCAAAAATACTTCTTTGACAAGGGGTTAAAGCTGAAGCTAAACATATAAAAATGCACCAGAATTTATGCATTCTTGTGAAAGAAAGAAATGGTGAAAAAAATCGTCAACATGTACTTTTAAAAGAAAGTCAATTCTGGAAAAATAATGCACCACGGAAATATTGAAGTTTAAATTTTCAAGGGGAAAAATAGATCTATTGTTAAATTATTCAAATGGTTGCCTGCCACCTGAATTTATGAACAAATTGATTAGGAAATAAATAAATACTTCTTTACGAATGCATTATAAAAACCAATTTTCAGATATTCTGGTGCAGTTTTGGCAGATGTGAAAGTAAATTAATACGTATAACTATTGTACCACCGACCTTCAAATTGTTAACACAAAATGGGTGTTGAAAATTTAGTTAATTGTTTTTTATGCTTTAAAATTAAATTTCCTTTGAAAAAAATAATAATTACAATTAGGATGATATAAAAAAAAGCTACACACGTCTGTGTATAACCTTTTTATAACAAATAAAAGAAATATTTTTTGTTTCAATTTTAATCTGTAATAATGGCATTGTTTTTTAACATTCAACTTTTTTTTTTTTTTACTTTGGCATTTAAAAGTACATTGTCTGTATAATTTTTTATTCGAACTGTTTAAAATTTGCACAAAATTTTACTCAAGAAATTTGGAATTTTTAACTTTAAAATCAATTTGAGAGAAACAACGACAAACATACTGCGAAACAATAATCTTAATACAAGTGGATGAGCATGATCGCAGATCGCACAGAGGGATTTCGTTTAATATATCTTTCAAAACAGCTTGTCCTTTAATTAATGAATCGAAGTTGTTAATTTTTAATTATTATATTCTTATATAAATGGTAGTACCAACAAATTTAATTTTAAAATAATTATGAAAGGAAATTATTTAAATAATTTAATATCAAATTAAAACAATTCATATTAAATTATTTAAATAAAATCCAAAACTTCATTTTTTTATTTTATTTATTTATTTATTTATTTATTTTGAAAATCCGAAACAAAAAAAAATAGCGAAGATATAAATAAAAATTTTAATTTCTAATAGCGAAAAAAATTGTTTAAACGAAATTTAAAATGTTGAATCATTAATATATCACAATAGTTTTTTTAATTAAAAAAAATGAATTCCAAAAAATATTATGAATGTTAAATGAACGAAATCCTAATAATATAAACCCTTAAATTGGCAAAAAATAAAAATTTTTTTTTAATTAAATGCATCTTAATATAAAATTTTCCACTTGCAACACCGGTTGTCGAACTAAAAATCTTCTGTTTACTCGCGAAACGCTTTATATCCAAGCTATGATGTCTACACAAAAAACGTTCAAATTAAGGTTCTCTTTTAAAATAAAAATCGCAAAAAAGAACGGGTGACATTGATAAAATTAATTTAATCAAAATAATAGATTTCTTCAAAATACAGTAGAACCACGATTATCCGAACCTCGATTAACCGAAACTCTCCGTTAACCGAAGTGGGTTTTTTCTGCACTTATTTTTCACTTTCTACTATCATCCAAAATTTTCTCTTAACAAACATGCATTTTAAGGGTTTTTCCCCACATTCCTTTTGTATTCAAACTGTCCTTTCCCAACTACGAGTGCAGATAAATATTTTGGAATACTCTTTCTTAGAATTCCTTCTCGCAAGCTCAATTCTAGGTATGAGTGTACTGTTCCCCACTTTCAAACATCCCTGTTCTAAGCAAAAACACACCTCGTTTCGAAATTTGGAAGGTCATACTGCCCAGTCCCAGAACAATCGAATGTTATTGTACTCTCTGATTGTAAGCAAGTGCAAAGAACTTATCCTCTTTTGTCATCTCAAGAACAGAGAAATTTTCATTACAGCAGAATTTGAAAAGAGGGAGAAGTCACTTTATGTCACTTATCCTCTGTTGACAATTCTATTCCAGAAAAAGGAAAAGGGAGAAAGGAAGGAAAAGCCTGTTTTCTATTCTCTTTCTACCCGTCCTTGGACGATCTTTTAGGTATGGTCACTTTATGCAGCTGGTTAGAATTTCTGTTTGTTCTCTTTTTCTGATGTTACATTTCCGATTAGAGTTTTCATGAGTGCTATCATATAGAGCTTACGCATTGCCTTTCACTTTTTTATATTCAAGTTTTCTTTTTTTATCATGAATTCAATAAAGATAAAAACAATCGTATTAACCATACAGGAAAATATGATATTGTTACGCGACTAGAATCGAGAGAAGGTGAGACAAAACTTGCAAAGGTGTTTCACGTTGGTGTGTTAACTGTCAGCGAGATGAAAAAGAACTGGGAAAAAAAATTAAACCAGTGTAAGTTTTTGCTCCATAAATAAACTTATTTTCATTTACAATTTTAATTTAGAATGTAAAAGTTAAAATAAGTCATAATAACAGTTCAATGACGATACTACATATTAAACTAGATGATTATTGATGAATTTTCGATTATCCGAAGAAGGGTCGGTCCCAATTACTTCGGATAATCGAGGTTTTACTGTATTATGATTTATCGTGTGACACGGGGGGGGGGTATTCAGCTGTAAATACACAAAATTTGAAGTCTCTGACTTATACAGATTTTGTGTACAGACTCTGTGACAGACGAATAGACAGAAGACAGAGACCAATAGGGTATCGTCAGATGAACCCAATCGCCCCCCCCCCCCCAAAAAAAAAATACCCAAATAAAAACAGGAACTTAATTCCTCTAACTAATTACTAAAAATGTACTGTCTATTAATGAAATAGTAGTTAATTAGTGTGAAATTTATAATAAATACATAAATTTATAATAAATACATAATACATAAATAAGTTTATGTTTAAAACATTCCGGAAAATCGTCTTATCTTGAATAAATATTTTGGATTATTGACCAGATTAAATGAACTTGTTTGAATAAAATTTTCCTTAGAAATACATTAAATATTAATCTGATACCTCTTTTGACACAATAATATTTACCTCTTTATTTTCGCTCTATTGAGCAAAGAGACGTTCTTTTGGAACTTCTTAAATGAATGTTAATTAAACTTTCTCGCATGATAAAATATGACATTTTGCATCAGTATACAGTAGAAAATTAGTTCTGTCTTCGCATTTAATAAATCTTTGTTACCTGTCAGTTGAGTTGGCACACGTCGTTTATACAATTTTTGTGTAATCTTTCATAAATCTTTATACCAAGAGCATGGAATGGTAGAAATTGATGTTATTAGTAATTTTTCAAGCATATTCTGTATTTCTATATTTTCCTAATAGATACTTAGAGAACAATAGTTCATTTCACTCTTATGATTCGCATGCTATGATTCTTCATATGCATGCGGAATTTTTTATTTAAGTTTGATGAGGCTGCTATAATAAACTAGTAAATCTGCAGATCAAGAGCCTCAACGTCAGCTTTTCACTTCTTTTTTTAAAAACACACTTAGCGTCGTAATATTCAACTTCCTGGAAACTGTAATTTAAAATTTTCGAATTACGTAATTATTTATAAGAATAAAATAAGAATAAGAAATTTGAAGCCATCAAAAGCCGTTAAATTAAAGATTTAGTTATGTTAGGATATTCTGAAAAATTCATGATCTATTATTTTTGTTTTTTTATTATACCACAGTAGATTTCCGCCCCCTTGAACCCCCCGTAGTCTCATTAAATTTAAATTTCTAACTTTCTAACAATCTGCTAATGGTTATCGTATATCTTGTATTTTTTCTACATTTTGATTTATAAGGATAAGTGAGAAGTTTTAATAAGCATTTTTCATTATCTTCATACTTCTAGATACCTGCCCACCAAAACCACCTAAATCTGATATATCAGGAACTTTTGAAAGTGTAAACTCAGTAATCTAAGGTTTTACAATTTTGTTTACGAAAAAAAGAAGTTTTGATTGCATTTTGTGGCAGTTATCGGGGACTGACAGATAGACAGAAGAATAGACTGAGAGTGGAAAACAATAAATTTTGCATCCCCAAAATAAGCCTTCGCAGAAGTTTCGGCAATGACGTCATTATTCATGAGTTATTGCTGTCCATGTTTCTTGTATTTTTAACGATAACTATAAAATACCTGTTTTATTTCAATTATGACGTCAAATTTTATCAATTGAAATATTTGTTAAAAATATAATTATTTTTTATTTCTTTTACTTCTAATTATGCCCCCATTTTTGTCAGAAAAATTCTTATTAACGAAACAAATTTCCGTGTTTAATATTTAGCAAAGTACTATTTTTATTTTTATTTTAATTCTGATGTCATATTTATTTTTTCTTAGTTTAATTTTTCGAATGGAAATTGCTCAATTGAAACTTATTGCCGTTGAAAAATTATTCCAGATTTTTTTTTTTTTTTTTTTTGGCAACGATAAAGGAAATTGGTTAAATTTTATCTAAAAAATCGCTCTTGATTCTGTATGAAAAAGAAGGAAATTTTGAATTAAGGAAAATATTTGAATAAAATTAATAAAACATAGCCTGTATTCTTTTCTGGGCAATGTTATATTTATCAGCAAAGATACAAAGACATTAATTAATTCATCAGTTTTGACTTTGACTTTAAATTTTCGTACACGTTTTCAAATTTATAGCATTAAAATATAATAAGGATCAGGATGAATGGTTGCTTAGCAACCCTTAAGAGAAAATAAAGAAAAAGAAATAAATACATTTGAAATTCGCGTTTGTAATGACCGAAAGGTGGCGTTGTATAGGCCTGATAATCGTTTGTTTACGTTTGTGCTTGCTGTTTGTTCCATTCTGTAGCATAGCGAAACCCGTTTAAAGAGCTATTTAAAGTGCAGTTTTTTATCTTTTTTATTTAATTATGGAAGATAAATTACAAATATCGACAATTTTAGAATTTCTAGATGTTGGAAAATCTAGTAATTGCTTTAGAGAAGCTGAAGCAATTAAAGAATGCAAAGAAGAAGAAATAGAGATTGTAGGCTCGTGTTTACAAACAAGCCAAACAAAAGGAAATCCCCATATTATTTCAGGTTTGCTAGTAAAGGAAAACAAAAATTTGAAAATAAAAAATTTTTCTTGCTCTTGCAAATCTGGAGCAAGCAAATCATGCAAGCATTGTGTTGCTGTCATGTTATTTTGCCATGAGTAAGTCAAATGTACTTTTTTATATTATAGATCTAAACTTTGTGTATAAAATTTTGATTTTAGATAATTTTAATACAAAGAACCCAACGTTGCATGCGTTATAGAACTGTTTATTTATCGGCCTTTTAAACACTGATTTCAGCGCAAGATGCTCACGGTATCAGTTCTATTTCGTTTCAGACTTTGTCCGCGAGAGGGCGTCTATTTCATTTCAAACGCGAATAAGTAAATATCTAAAACAAATTAATTTATATTATTGGAACACATTTACAAAAAATCTCCAAAATTTACAGTAATAACTTTAAAAATCTGACAAATGCATAAACAAAATTTCAAAACAATAGGAATAATTTAACTGGTAAATTTCAGTGTCCATTTATCATTGAATTCCATTAATGAAATATGTCATTTTCTCTCAAGGAAAAAAAAAATTGAAAATCATTGGATTTGCCATAGAAAAGCATTATTGCGCAAAATAAAATATTCTATATTTTACGAACGAATGAATCAAATCTAACAAAAAACTATACAGCTTAATCCCAGTGCCTCACTAACATACCCACTTAATTTCAAGTCAATCGGATGTTTTTTGCGTTAGTTATCGCGGAACAGACAGACTGACTGACAGACAGACAGACAGAAACCAAAACATTTCGTGTCTCCAAAGTAAGCCTTCACTGACGTTTCGGCAATTATATATATTTTATGTTTCAAACTATTCGGTTCGGTAGTTTTTGAGTTGCTACATGCGAACAGAGGGACGGACGGACAGAGAGACGAATGCGCAACTCGGGAACCCGGGATTCTTTTCCCTTCAATTCAAAACAAAAGCGACTTTTCTAAGTATCCGGGATCGGAGGAGATAGCGTTACATACATACATACATACGGTCGGATTTTAATAGTGTAGATTCTTGGTTGTAAATTTTAATTTGCTGACAGATGATTTTCGCTTCTGTTGAAAAAGTTCATTAATGAAACGTCAATGTTTGAAAATATATTTTTAGTTTTAGAAAATTTATTTTAATTTTTATACCATCTGCACAAATTGAAACTTAATTCTTTTTAACTTTAAAGAAAAAAATAGCTTCAAAAATACATTAATCAGTTTTATTTTCCCCTTTTTTCCGACAAAAAAAAGCCTTCCACTGCTAATTTTTAGTTTTTAATGAAGTTTTTTATCTGTATGTAACTTATAATTTAGTATTCGTAAAAAATATTTCTTATCCATTTTAAATATGACGTCATTATTTTTCTAACTCCATGAATTACTGCTATCCATGTTCCGTTTATTTTTAACGACTACTATAAAGTACCTCTTTTATTTCAATTATGACGTCATAATTTACCAAATAAATATTTTATTTAAAATATTTTTATTCCTTTTATTTTTAATTATGTCGCCATATTGACAAAAAAATTCATGTTAACGAAACAAATATCAGTGTTTAATATTTAACAAAAAATAGTATATTTATTTTTATTGCAAATACGACGTCATATTTATTTTTTTCTTTTAAATTTTCCTTAGTTTCAGTTTTCGCATGGAAATTGCTCAATTGAAAATTTATCGTCGCTGAAAAATTAATATTCGAAATTTTGATTTTCTTGGCAACGGAAAGAAAATTGATTAAATTTTATCTAAAAATGTCGATTGGTTATGCATGAAAAATAATGAAATTCAGAATTATTAACGAAAATATTCGAATAAAATAAATAATACATAGCCTTTGTTCTTTTCTGGCTATAATTATCTATACGCAAAGATACAAAGTTGAAGTTATGCTATTGAAGCATTGAAGTTATGTTATTCAAACTTCCGTACACATTTTAAAATTTATAATATTATAAGAATAAGAATTAGGATAAATGGTTGCTTAGCGACTATTAAAAGAAATGAAGAAAACGAAATAAATACATTTGAAATAAGTAAATCTCTAAAACAAATTAGCTTATATTATTGGAACACATTTATAAAAAATGGCCAAGATTTACAGCAATAATTTAAAAAATCTGACATATGCATAGATAAAATTTCAAAACAATATGAATAATTTAAGCCCCGTACTGGCAAATTTCAGTATCCATTTATCGTTGAATTCCATTAATCAAATGAGTCATTTTCTCTCAACAAATAAAAATTTGAAAATCGTTGGATTTGCCATAGAAAAACATTATTGCGCAAAATAAAATATTCTATATTTTACGAACGAATTAATAAAATATAACAAAAAACTATACAGCTAAATCCGATCGCCTTACCAATATACACACTTAATTTCAAGTCTTTCGGATGTTTTTTTGCGGTAGTTATCGCGGAACAGACAGACTGACAAACTGACAGACAGACAGACAGACAGAAACCAAAAAATTTCGTGTCTCCACAGTAAGCCTTCACTGACGTTTCGGCAATTAAATTCATTTAATATTCCAAATTGGTGTTATTAAGATATTCATTCAAATAAAAGCATAGATTACTTTGATTATACATCTGCTTTACCTGAATGTAATAAATTACACTCATTTCATTAAAATAGTTTATTTTTCATACACAGCAATTGGCGCACTATAATTTGGATTATATTTACTTAACCCTATCGGGTTCGAAATTTTTTCTGTTTTAAGAGCAAAATTATTTTTACTTTGATGAAGATAAACGTAGCTATCTAAATAGACTTAGTCAAGTTTAAAGATTAGTATCTCATAGTCTGAAATCTAACAAATGTATATATTTTGAGAACTAATCGATTAATATTTATGTTACAATAAGCTTAGGAAGAATTTCTGTATATCTTTCCGGAATACAATATTACATGAAGGTTTGACAAATATTATTATTTATTTTTTATTTATTTTTATTTATTTATTTATTTATTTATTTTTGCGTTTTCTTAGGCATTATTCGTTCAGAAAAGGATGCGATATTTTAATATAAAGAACGAAATATCTGTATAACATAAAGTAATTGCCAACGGTGCAAAGATAATTAAGCAAACTTTTATTATTATTGTTATTACTAAATGTCAAAACATAAATGAAATCATAATAGGAAAAGCATAGTCTTCTACTGTCGTTTCTATAAATGTTGAAAATAACTGAGTAATTGAAAGGCAAAATAATACAAGATGAAAAGACATGTACTATTAGTAGTACACAAGATCCAAAAGGGTTAAAACAGAAAAGTCTTTTAAATCCTTACCAGCTCTCCTTTGTGGAAAATATGGACGTGATAATTAATATTTCAACAGTCAATAGTGCAGTCAACATCTCGTGTGCTCAATTAAGTTCCAGCTCATTGTTTTCATCTAGTTCAAAATCTGCTGGTTTGTGATAGAAGCACAAAATTTTGAAACCTGGTGATTTACCAATCCATCTTTTTTTTCGTTGCAGTTACCAAGAAACAAAATCTGCAACAAACAAAATGTGTTGTGAGACACAAAAAAGTTGCACAAAGTGAAGAGAAATTTATGTTTCATATTCAGTCCTTAAAAAAATAAAATAAATTTTCGATAAATAAAAAATTACTTAACCTCATCAAACTTTATTTAAGTACTTTATTAAATTTCATTTGTGAATTAAGAACCTGATAATTAACAAATTGGAAATTGCACGTGAACGTAGCAAATGAGGTGCGTTCTTACGATAACGAAGTTTTAAAAATATTCAGATCTTGCTGATTATAGTAGAGCGTATTCCGGATACAGTATAGTAGTCGAAATCTTTACGTTTCTGTAAATATGCAGGAAGTAATTTTTATTACACCTCAGCAACGTATATCTTATTCATAAAGTGTGAAATAGTTGAATATAATTAAAACACGTCCCAAACAATGTTTCCCAATATAGCATTATGTAGTGGAATACTTTTGTGTGGCCCTGTAATTTAATAACAAAAATTCTTTGCATCACAGATTGTACAGAATGCATATTTTAGTATATATTTCATAGATTCATGCCGATTCTATTATGTTCGAATGAATGTAACATCATTAAAATGCATTTGAAACTTTTTCCCAAATGACCGTAATGTAATGGAATACTTTTGATTGTCCCTGTAAATGATTTATGCATCCGACTTTCATAACATTTGAAATCACTCGACAAAATTACGTAATAATTATATTTTTAAATTTCAAACAATTAAAATGCATTTGAATTTTTTTTCCCATTGACCACAATGTAACGAAATCCTTTTCATTGTCCCTGTAATTGATCTATGCATCCGATTTTCAACACATTTGAAATGACTCGACAAAATTATGTTATAATTATGTATTTTAAATTTCAAACGATTCGGTTGGGTAGTTTTTGCGTTGTTATATGCGGATGGACAGACGGACAGACAGACGGACAGACAGACAGACGGACATCCGATTTTCATAACATTTGAAATGACTCAACAAAATTACGCAATAGTTACATGTTTTAAATTTCAAACGATTAAAATGCATTTGGAACTTTTTTCCCTATTGACCGTAATGTAACGGAATCCTTTTGATTGTCCCTGTAATTGATCTATCCATCCGAATTTCATAAAATTTGAAATGACTCGACAAAATTATGTTATAATTATGTATTTTAAATTTCAAACGATTCGGTTGGATAGTTTTTGCGTTGTTGTATGCGGACAGACGGACAGACAGATAGAAGGACAGACAGACGGACATCCGATTTTCATAACATTTGAAATGACTCAACAAAATTAGGCAATAGTTATATGTTTTAAATTTCAAACGATTAAAATGTATTTGAAACTTTTTTCCCTATTGACCATAATGTAACGGAATCCTTTTGATTGTCCCTGTAATTGATCTATATCCATCCGATTTTCATAAAATTTGAAATGACTCGACAAAATTATGTTATAATTATGTATTTTAAATTTCAAACGATTCGGTTGGGTAGTTTTTGCGTTGTTATATGCGGACAGACGGACAGACAGACAGACAGACGGACAGACAGACAGACAGACGGACAGACAGACAGACGGACGGACGGACTGAGCGACAACAATAGGTGCTACGTATTTACATAATTACGAACGCACCTAAAAAGGACTGAACAGCGAAAAAAAAATTAAATTTTATTTTTTGTACATAAAATTTGATACATAGGGACTCAAAAAATACCTTTTTTACAATCTATTAGGATTTTTTAATGTTACATTTTTGCAATGAAAAAAAAAATGAAAAACATAAAATAAGTAGATATTTAATAATTTTTTAATACTAATGCACGCTACAAATGATATCTTAAAGCACAGTAAAATTATTTACGTTATCAATTTTGTACGTTGCACGCATTTTTGCTGTAAGCCATTTTTATACAACGCGTAGCTCGCTAAAAAAGCACTCTAACTAACAAATTGATATTTTATTTAATTCTTCTGTCTATTAGACTCCATTCTTACAAATTTCTCTTATTTTAACATTGTTTATATGCGTAAAAAATGTAAAGATATATATCCTACAGGGGATATCATGTCTGAAGAGTTTAAAATTGTAAAAATGTATATAACGTGGTGATAGCCTAAAAAGAAAGTTACTTCATGAGGTAGGCTCTTTTTTAATGAAAAAACATTCGTTTTATTATTTAAAAGTATTTACTATAGTGGAAAATTGGGCAATTATAACAATAGATAATGATCCTTACTGTTACGAAACAATCACATAAATAAATGGTCTGAAAAAACAGGCAGAAAGTACTCGTTTCTATTAATACAAGGACCAAGTTCTTTCATTAAAATTCTTCAATCACGATAGATGACAAACATAAGGTTTAACATTTTTCACCAAACTTGAATATCGACAAATTTTGAAAATTCTTCAGAGGATAAAGCCTATTTTTACACAGACGGAACATCCAAAACTTCAAGAAAATATCACTTATGTTTTAGGTATGTGTTTAGGGTTTTTTTTTTTTAACTAAATATTTTCACAATTTACCTATGGCAAGAATATACAGAGTGGTCATAAAAAAGTTCGCACTATTCAGTTACAAAGAGGCTTTAAGAAAATATACTTAGACCTCTTATAATATTTTGCAAAAATTAATTAATTACCTAAACATATAAAATATGATATATTTAAGTACAGGGTGGTCATAAAAAAACTTTGCCGATATATGGAGCTCTAGCGGCCAGTCCGCTCAACAGATCGAGGTGAAATTTCAAATATAGCTACTCAGAGGTATGAGCTCGAGATTCTGTGAACGGCAACAAAATGGCGCTCACGGTTACGGTTATAGTTACAGAAACTCGGAAATTTTCAATGGCAACACACATTTTTCTTCATCGCAAAATGCTCAGCGCATGCAAAAACCCTAAAGAGCGTTGGAACCGTACGTGTATCGCAAGAAACGGAGATGTTAAGCACGCACAAAAAACTGTTCTGCGAATCCTCCCCCACATAGAAAAAACTCGATTGGGACGCAAGGAGGAAATTTGCATATGACACAGAGTCAGTACACTAATCTCTGATTAGAATACAGATCGGAGAAATTAAAACTTTTATTTTGATTACACATTTTCCACATGGGTGCCATCACCATTAATTGCCTGTGATGACACCCATGTGGAAAATGTGTAATCAAAATAAAAGTTTCAGTTTCTCCGATCTGTATTGTAATCAGAGATTAGTGTAAGGACTCTGTGTCATATGCAAATTTCCTCCTCGCGCCCCAATCGAGTTTTTTATAGGAGGGGGAGGGAATTCGCAGAACGGTTTTTTGTGCGTGCATAACATGTCCGTTTTTTGCGATACACGTGCGGTTCCAACGCTCTTTAGGGTTTTCGCATGCGCTGAGCATTTTGCGATGAAAAAAATGGGTGTTGCCATTGGAAGTTTTCGAGTTTCTGTAACTATAACCGTAACCGTGAGCGCCATTTTGTTGTCGTTCACAGAATCTCGAGCTCATACCTCTGAATAGCTATATCTGAAATTTCATTTCGATCGGTTGAGCGGACTGGCCGCTAGAGCTCCATATATCGGCAAAGTTTTTTTATGACCATCCTGTATAATGAAAAACTACGCAAAACAACAAAAGTTTTCATGTATATAGACATTTACATCGGCCAGTTAGCATTCTCTCACCATTTCATTCTCAGCAACTATTTACGCTAAGTAAAATTAAACAAAACTAAATATTTTCGAGTTTATATACATTTACATCGGCTGATTAATACTCTCTGACCATTTTATTTACATCAACTATCTACCACATATGTGCTTACGATGTTTAAAAATTAAATTACCATAGGAAAAATAGTTACTGATAGTAGCACCAATACAAGACTAACGAAAAACTCAAACCTCCTGGATTCGTTTCGAGTTTCCTTCCCTTTGATCCACTAGAGTCACGTGGTGGTATTTTGGTCTATCTGCATTATGATTTTCCTGTGCGTTGTCATGAAAAGAACACCACATGACTCCAACGGTCTGAAAAGAGACTGACGTGTAACGCATTGCGGCACTCTGTCTGTTTCATTAGCTTCTTAACCTACAGTAATAAAAAACTGAGAAAATATGAAGGCATGAAAAAACATTCCTTTTATTATTTAGAAGTCTTTAACGAAAATTTGGACAATTATAACAATAGATAATGATCATTACTGTTACGAAACAATCACATAAATGGTCTGAAAAAAAACAGGCAGACAGAAAGTATTCGTTTCTATCCGTACAAAGACCACGTTCTTTGATTGAAATTCATCAATCACGATAGACGGCAACATAAGGTTTAACATTTTTCATCAAACTTGAATATCGACAAATTTTGAAAATTCTTCAAAAAATAAAGCCTATTTTTACATAGACGAGGCATTCAAAATTTCAAGAAAATATGGCTTATTATCAATTATGCTTTAGGTAATTTTTTAACTAAATATTTTACCTATTATTAACCTAATATTTTAATATTTTCTAACCTAATATTTTCCCTATATTACTTATGGCAAGAATATACAGGGTGGTCATAAAAAACTTTGCCGATATACGGAGCTCTAGCGGCCAGTCCGCTCAACCGATCGAAATGAAATTTTAGATATAGCTATTCAGAGCTATGAGCTCAAGATTCTGTGAACGACAACAAAATGGCGCTCACGGTTACGGTTATAGTTACAGAAACTCGAAAATTTCCAATGGCAACACCCATTTTTTTAAATCGCAAAATGCTCAGCACATGTGAAAACCCTAAAGAGCGTTGGAACCGTACGTCTATCGCAAGAAACGGACATGTTATGCACGCACAAAAAACCGTTCTGGGAATCCCCCCCCCCCATAGAAAAAATTCGATTGGGACGCAAGGAGGAAATTTGCATATGACGCAGAGTCAGTACACTAATCTATGATTACAATACAGATCGGAGAAACTAAAAATTTTATTTTGATTAAACATTTTCCACATGGGTGCCATGCCTGTGATGGCAACCACGTTAATGTTTAATCAAAATAAAAGTTTTAGTTTCTCCAATCTGTATTGTAATCAGAGATTAGTGTACTGATTCTGCGTCATATGCAAATTTCCTGCTTGCACCCCCAGTCGAGTTTTTTTCTATGGGGGGGGGGGGAGGATTCCCAGAACGGTTTTTTTTGTGAGCGCATAACATGTTCGTTTCTTGCGATACACGTACGGTTCCAACGTTCTTTAGGGTTTTCGCATGTGCTGAGCATTTTGCGATGAAAAAAATGGGCGCTGCCATTGGAAATTTTCGAGTTTCTGTAACTATAACCGTAACCGTGAGCGCCATTTTGATGTCGTTCACAGAATCTCGAGCTCATATCTTTGAATAGCTATATCTGAAATTTCACCTCGATCAGTTGAGCGGACTGGCCGCTAGAGCTCCATATATCGGCAAAGTTTTTTTATGACCACCCTGTATAATGAAAAATTACGCAAAACAACAAACGTTTTCGTGTATTTAACCCTTAAATGCATATTGTATCATTTTCGATACCATAAGTGTTCCCGATTTATTGGGGGTTTTTTCACATATTCCGTATTCTCTCCAGAAATTTAAAAGAGCAATTTTCACCTTACTTAATGACAGACCATTCGTAATTAAATGAAGAAAAATTTACTATATAGATTTTTCTGGTATGAATTCTAATTCTTTGAATTGCGCATTTTTTGGAACGCGTTCTATCCTATGCATTTAAGGGATATACATTTACATCGTCCAGTTAACATTCTTTCACCATTTCATTCTCGTCAACTATTTACGCAAGAAAAACTAAACAAAACTAAATATTTTCAAATTTATATACATTTACATCGGCTGGTTAACACTCTCTGACCATTTCATTCACATCAACTATCTACCACATATGTACTTAGGATGTTTAAACCTTAATTACCAGAGGAAAAACAGTTACTCATAGTATCACCAATATAAGGCTAACGAAAAACTCAGACCTCCTCGATTCGTTTCATGTTTGCCTCTGTTTATCATTATACCTTTTGTGATGAATATCAACAATGAATGTCGTATTAACCCTTTAACGTTCATTGGTTTCGCCACGAAACCACAAAATTTTAATTCCGATACACAATACTGACACCGGTATTTTTATCTAAAAATATCTCTTTTATTTTGTATGTGAAAAATCACGTTATCTTAATTAGAAATATATTTGTTCTTAATTACCGGTGTCATTCATTTATTTCGACATCTTAGCAATGAAAATGCTATGATCGTTAAAGGGTTAAACTATAAATATTTCTTATTAATACATGTAAAATGTAACCTGAAAATATGTGAAAGTTAAAGAAGTAAATAATGTAGTAATTAATGTAAAATACACCCATTGTAAACAAAAAATTTCAAGTTTGCTTTGATATATTTTACAATTTAACAAAATACTACCTCTGACAATAAAGTTCGGTGAATAGTCCTGTAATATTAATGTAGATGAAATATTAACTAAAGCTACCATACCATCAATCGAAATAGTTTCCTCCCATAACTATGCACCACTGAGATCTGTTATACATGTCCTTGGAAATTTGCAAGAAGTCTTCTTTTTGGGTGGAATTCAAAAGCTTCGTCACGTTTTGTTGGATGTCAGCAATATGATCAAATCTCTTTCAAAGAGAGTTTGAGTCGAGGAAATAGGAAGAAGTCTGGAGGATTGAGATCTGGCGAGTGTGGTGGATATTCAATTTGCACCACCCCACATGAATTTCTTTTGGTCTCTTGCAAAGCTCAAAAACAAACTTTAAACTGATCTTTTGTTCGTTCATTTTCCTGTTCTCAGTTAAGGACCAACACACTGAACAAGTACTTAATAAAGCACGTCTTACACAGAACACAAACGATGCTCAACTGAACGACGGTGGGGGAAGATGGTCAATACTTGCCTCTATGCAGTTGCAGCGTTTTGTTTTCCCAGTGTTGCCATATCGGTCCTTCTGAATTCATTCACCGAACTTTTTTGTCAGAGGTAGTACACATAACAAAATGTATAAATACAGTTTTCATATTTAAGTATCTGAAAAAAAACTTTTCATTTTTATAGCCAGTATTAATATTTATCTAAAAATTATTAATCCAAAGATTTTCATCATGTATACGAACGTATCACTGTAGATCAATATATCAGTTAATTGCGCTCTAATCGATTCTTTTAACCTTTTAAAGTATCTACTATAAATTAAATTGCTATAAGAATCAAAGTTGAGCTTGTTGTTTTTGATCCAAAGATTGGCTTTATGGTAGTAAAAAAGAGTTTATTTCATATATTCTATTATTACCTACCCATCATTCGTAGTATAGGATAAGTCTTGCAATCGTTTTTAAAATCTAAAATAAATTGACGGATTTACACGTTATAGACACTGCAGATTTCGAAAAACATATTTTTAGAAAAAAAAATTGCCGTTCGTCTGTCTGTATGTCTGTCTATCTGTAAACGCTCTATCGCCCTAACAAATCGAGATAGAGACTTGAAATTTTGTATGAACTTAGTATGTAAGAATGGGACGAGGCCTATTTAATACCAGTAACCTCGATTATCCGGCACTATTTTTTTCGGACTCACGAAAAATTCGTTCTGATGAAAGGTACATAAAAATTATAGAATTTTTTTATTTTAAGGAGTGATCGTTAAAGGCAATAAAATAACACAAATTTTTCATAAAGAACGAAGTCAATCAAATTATTAGTTGCCGAGATATCTGTAATCCCGTTTTTCACATTCTTCGATTTTTCATGACACTGTATTTCATTCAAATTTCAATTCAAAGATATATTTTAATTGGAAATGAGACGCTTAATCCGACACAATAAACTGTTAGTTAATAAGATTATTATTTTTGGAGTTATAAGGGTGTTTCTTTTTCGCAATTCTGTACCACTTGAGTACTTTGGCGTGTTGTATAATTTGGCGAAATAGATTCATCAGCAACTCATTAATAGAGCATTACTATGCATAATAAAAATATTTAAATACATGTTTAAATTTTGTTTTGGAATTGTAATGCATTTTATAAATAGTTTACAAATGTTTTAATTTCATATATTATATATGCATATATATATATATATATATATATATATATATATATATATATATATATATATATATATATGATGGGTAAGTATTACTGTGGCCCCCTACGACTAGTTCTATTTATTTGTGTTAAAAATATATTGTGGGATTCATGAAAAGCATATCAAAATATTTTTTATTGTACTTGAACATTTATAAAAAAAAAAAAAGAAGCATATGAAGAAGTTTTGCCTTGTTTTGAAAAAAAATTCAATATATTTCTCCATTTTTGTATATTAGGTAATATAGGTAAATTCTGAAACTACTAATACACAAAAAAATTACACGCAAACGTTTCCAAAAATCAGTGTCAACAACATAAATTTTTTCTTTTTACAAATGCTTCTAGAATTCGCAAAATTAAATTTGTTTCTTTTGCTTCAAAAGATAAATAACGGTTTTTGGAATCGCTTCACATGATATAAAAGATAAATAACGCTTTTTGAAATCGTGACTGTTAAGAAAAGAGAAAATGCGTCCTTTCCATACAAAAAATTTATAGTTATTTTTCTTATCATTATTCATGTGAAGAGGGCAGTAAATTAAAATATGGACCCGGAGACAGCCGCACAGACAATCACCGCATATAGCTCACTTTTGGAAATCTAGGATTAGTTAAATTTCGATTCCCATATTAAAACTCAATCGATCTGCCAAGTCATATCTTGGTGGGAAAATCCAGAAACCAGATTTTAACGGTTGACTCATAGATTTACCATTATGTTTTTCTGCTCTCAATCCTCCATGTTTTCATACTTTTGGGTGCAGGAAAGCACCATGGTAAACCTGCGAGTTAACCACTAAAATAGGGTGATTAAGTATTTTCCACCGAGATATGACTTGGCAGACCAATTGCATTTTAATAAAGGAAACGAGATTTACCTAACCCTAAATTTT
Organism: Maratus speculifer; assembly: GCA_964019185.1. Classification (NCBI taxonomy): domain Eukaryota; kingdom Metazoa; phylum Arthropoda; class Arachnida; order Araneae; family Salticidae; genus Maratus; species Maratus speculifer. The sequence goes on from OZ025291.1 coordinate 359,289,595, forward strand.
CATCCGTGAACTTGATCTGTGTTGCCACCTACCGGTCTAATAGTCATTTATTTTGATGCATGACCATTTAAAAATTGTCCCCTAATGCAATATAATGTTATAAGATTTTTCAACTATTATTTAAGAGAAGATTTCTACCTAAAGGTAGTCTTCGTCTAGTAAAGATCATTATGTTAATTAGAAAATATTATCTGGGTTTCTATATCCCATTCAATTAAGTTACAAACACATAAATTAGCTTACCAGTTTATTTTAATTATATATGGTTATGCCAGTCGGTTTATAAACAAGCTTCATTCCACGCGCCGAATAAGCAAGGAAAAAGATAAGAATCAGCAGTCACGTATGCATCGTCAAAGCAACAATTTTTGCGATAAAAGCATTACTTAAAAACTTATTCCTGATTTTTTTTTTTTTTTTTTCGTTTAAGAAATACTAAAGGCATTGTAATTATTGTATAAAATTAAAACTTGACAATGTTTAATATCATATTATGTTTTAAAAACAACAACAAATAATTATATCGCGCTAATTAACCCATGAAACTCTCACAAGAATTTTTTCGTGTCCATGCATAAAAAACAGGCAATGGTTTGCAAAATATTTTAATGGGAAGCATTTTTTTATTTTTCTTGCGATTTTTGTAAATCATAGCCTAAGTATTTATTAGTTATATTATGATTGCTTTGTACTTTTTATTTTTATTGTGCTAGGAATGTATATATACATTTTTATTTTAAGTTTATAAGATTAAATTTTCAGGGCGTGAATAAACAAATCTGTTATAATAGCAAAATAGGCATTATCATTCGTTTCAACGTGATCATGAATAGCAATTGAATGAACGCACTCACAAAACAGCTTCACATCGAGGTTTATTGTGCGAATAACAGTTATTAATTTGTATCCAGTGTCATGGAATTTCTATTGTGATGAACAGAAAACCATTGACTATCGGATTCAACCATTATTCGAAGTATTTATTTTCAACGTAATTCAATGAAAGCTTTGATAAAAGCATATGCTTTGAAATGCCAAGCCTTTGAGTGCTGATTATGTTTGATATCTAATTTTCGCTTATTGTATTCATTTTCAAATGAACTTAGAAGGGCTCAATGCACATGTTTAAGGGACGACGGTAAGTTCAGTTTTCCAGATTTGTTCAGATATATTTATGCAATTAAAATGAAAACTTTCAAAAAATATATAATTTCAAAAATGTATAAACGTAAATACATTGAATTGTTATATTATCACTTTCGTCTGTCTTTACAAAAAGAAAATATTAGTTTCGTTGTATTTTTTTTTTTTTTTTTTTTTTTTTTTTTTGATTGATTGATTTATACGTTTTAGGGGCCAGAGAAATCGAAAAACATGTTTTTACAAAATTCCTGCCTATGACTCTGCGTGTCTAAGTATATGTGACACAAATTTTGTAGACGTTCTATCTCAAGAGATAATGCACGGAATTTAATAAAATATTATATTTAGTTATTCCCTGATATAAATTATTACTGTTTAGTTTTTTAGTAAATCGCTTTGTAGGTGGGGTTGCTATGTAGCATTTTTCGAACAATAGCTCTATCACAAGAATTAATACACCGTTTTTCACCAAACTTCAGATTCAGTTAGTCCTTGATATGACTTTATGTTGTTTCCATTTTGGTGTGAATTGCCCAAAAAATTGACGTTGCTGTGCTGAGTTTTTCACGAATCCCGTAAATAGATCTGTTTCCAGAACAAATGCACAAATTTTTATCAAACTTCATATTCACTTTTACCGTGATAAATATTGGCCCTGATTATGCTTTGGTATATAATCAAATCACCTTACGGGTAGTGCTGATATGGTGCATTTTTCATGATTTTCACAATTGCGATGTCTCAAAAAATATGAAACCTAATGAGTCTCCAAAACTAAAGAGCTTTCAAGTAACTTAAGATGCAGTTAGACGTTAAAACAAAATTTTGCCGATTAGGTTTTAGTGTTAATCGTCCAATAGGGGACGATGTTGTATTGCATTATGCAGAATTTACTAGATTTTCAGTCATATCTTAAGAACTAATGCACGGAATTTCATATCTTTAGAATCCTCATGATATGCATAGATTTCCATTTAATTTTGTCACTATGATAAGAAATTTTAAAGAGTTAAAATAGATGAAGAAGAAAAATGCTTTTGGAAATGCGACATCCGACAAGTTCATAACCAATACTTTATCTAATCTTTACATTGTGATATTCTATTATGAATACATATGGAGTTCATTTAGGTAAAGGTATAATTTTAAAGTAAAATTTTACTCACGAAAACTTTATCCGTATTTCAGTATATTTAATTTAAATTGAAAAACAATTTTACTTTATTTTGGGAATGTTAGTTAATATCTGTTTTGAGATCTAACATATTGCATCATTACATGCTTGTATAAATTTTACTTTAATATATTGCCCCTGTAATACCTATTTTTAAAAGAAATAATTTCTATTTCGGTGTCCGGAAGAAAACCAAATGCGAAAATATAATAAATTATAATTTTTTATTAATATGGTTTAATATAAATAAAATGATACTATTTTGCATGTCATTGTGTTGTACTTATGTTTTTTAATGAGAAGCGTTACTCCGGAACATAATAAAATATGTAAATTTTCTCACTGTTCTAGTACATTTACGTCAGTTAGAGCGATAGCAGAAGTTTATGATACAAATGTTTATGTGAACAAATAGAAAGACAAAAGAACCGAAGTCATAACGTATTTTAACAATATTAAAAATACTTAAAAGTATTGTATGCTAAAACAGTATTATCAGTACCCAAAAATCAAAAAATTATTTTAGTATTTATCCCAAAAATAGAAAATTGATAACCGTGTGTAAATTAAAAAATATTCTCCACTGTACAATTTTTTATTTTTATACTGCTTTATTATAAAATGCATATTTTACTTCCTATAGACATGGCGCAAAAAGACATTCTTAAAGTACAGTTGGATTCTATAGAATTGCAGAAACAATGCTTTATATTATTTAATACCATTTTAAAAGCTATATTGTAATCTCACTCGGATCACAGAAGATTATTGTTATTATTCTTTTTATAGGCTAAAACTTTTTTCCAAGAGTAGACTTGTAAAATAATGTGTATTAAGAATTCATTGAGTACTGATTTGTCGTTAACAATGCCAGATTTACGGCAGGGCGGTTTGAAAGCTTTTTGAAGAAGTTTTCAAACCGCTATTTTTATTTTTAATTTGAAACCCTCATATGAGGTCTGAACAACACAAATATATTGAATCACCTTCTATTATAGCGCTTTTTTTATATCTTTTTTTTTAATTATCTCTAAGTCTCCCTGAGTTTTTCCTAAATTTGATCTGGATAGTTCGGCTGCCTTTTTCACGATTTTTTTAAATGTAAATATCAGAATTGTAAAATAGTTCGGATTAAGTATTGACGAATGAATTAAAATTGATATAATAATGTCGTAATATAATATAATTATTTATTTAATGCATATAATTCATATTCCTGTTCCTGATTAAACTAATTCTCTGTAATTGTTATATTCTTATCATCGAATATATCTAAAAAACTTGGTATCTAGGATTTTTGGATTACATACTTTCACTTGGTTTGAGAATTATGGCTAGGTTGAATTTACAGTGTCTTTCTAGGACACTGGGATGTACTTTAGAAAATATAATTTTATTCTGAATGAAAATTGAAATACATAAATTTATTTAATTAATACTTCCGTTCAGAAAATATTTTCTTCTTAGTCTTCGTTCAAATATTTACACTGTAAAATTTACAAGGGATTTTTTTAGGCCTGTTTAATTCATTTATATGTAACAATATATTTTTTCTGAATTGTAGATCATAGTTACACTGTTGTACAAAACTTATATTAAAATAATTCTGTCTTTTTACACATTTCGACAAAAATTTTCTTTTTTTTTTCTAATATTTTTGCAATGTAAAAGATTACGTTTCATGCTTTTAGTTATTCATAATGATTTTTTATAACAATACCTACGAATTTGTGACAATGAAATTTCAGACTATTTTTTATAAAGGAAATGTTTGTTATTTTACATATTATTATTAATGCATGTTTAAACTAGTCGTTGGGGGCCACCGTAATACTTACCCATCATGGATATGTATATGAAAATAAAACATGTGAAAACTATTTATAGAATGCATTTCAATTCATAAACAAAATTTAAATATTGTTAATATACATAGTAATGCTATATTAAAGAACTGCTGATTACCAATTTCGACAAATTATATAAAACGCCAAACTACTCAAGTAGTACCAAACTGCGTAAAAGAAACATCCTTATAACTCCAAAAATAATAATTCTATCAACTAACAATTAACTGCGTCGGATTAAGCGTCTTATTTCCAATTAAAATATACCTCTGAATTGAAATTTGAAGGAAATACAGGGTCATGAAAAATCGAAGAATATGGAAAACAGGATTACAAATATCTCGGCAACTAATAATCCGATCGACTTCGTTCTATATGCAAAATGTGTGTTATTTTATTGCCTTTTACGGCCATGCCTTAGAACAGAAAAATCCGAAATTTTTTATATACCTTTCATCAGAACGAATTTTTCGAGAGTCTGAAAAAAATAGTTCCGGATAATCGAGGTTGCTGATATTAAATAGGCTTCGTCCCATTCTTACTAACTACATACAAAATTTCAAGTCTCTATCTCAATTTTTTTAATAGATAGAGCGTTTACAGACAGACAGACGACAAAAAAAAATTTCTAAAAATATGTTTTTCGGAATCTCCACTATATAAAACGTGTAAATCCGTCAAAAAAAAATATTTCGATTTTCAAAACGATTGCAAGACTTACCCTATACTACGTATGATGGGTAAGTAATAAAAAGAAGGTTAATAATATTTTTCGTCGTAATCTCAAATGCAGGATTTAAGAATATAAAATATTAATATTCTGTGCACATCTATTTTTCAATCTTTGCAATAGATGGTTTAAATAAAATACAAAATTAATAATTTTTTCGTGGTATTCACAAAAGCAGGATTTAGAAATATCAAATAGTATTATTCTGTGCATATCTATTTTTCTTCTTATCACAGATATATATTATAACATGCTTTGAAAAAAGAAAGTAGATACAGATATATTAAAAAGGGAAGACTCTGATAGACTAAAATTACTCTATAACTTTTTATACATCTAGAGAAAAAGTTTCCTCTTTTCAATTTTTTTTTTCAATGTAAAGTTAAAGTTTGATGCTTTAAGTTAATCAAAATGATTTTTTGTACTAAAATCTAGGCATATGTGTCAATAAAATTTCAGATTTTAAAAAAGAAAATTTACAATAATTATTATCATTGTTATTATTGCGATACGTTTAAATAAAAAGAAAGTTAATATTTTTCGTCGTATTCTCAAATGCAGGATTAAGAATAAGAAATATTAATATTCTATGTATTTCTAGTTTTCAATCTTTGCAATGCATGTTTAAATAACATACGGAATCAATAATATTTATATATATATATATTCTCAAATGCAGGATTCAAGATTATGAAATATTATTATTCTGTGAATATCTATTTTTTTATCGCAGATATTAAAATATGCTTTGAAAAAAGAAAATAGATATAGATGAATAGTATGTGAAGATGTAGAAATATTAAAGAGAAAACATACAATTTCTTTCAAACTCATGACAAAATGTCAGCTCTTAAGGCCGTTATGAATTTTTTAGAGGAAGATTTTTAATCTTTTGACTTCTATCGACATTTTATTTTTCTTCTTTATTTTACTATTTGTCAAAAGAAAACATGTGATTTATAACTTAGGCATAGATCAAAACAGAAATATTGGCATTTCACATCGGGTATATGTTAATCCCAATATTCTTATATTTCAAGAAATAAATTGTGAAGGAAAAAAATAATAAATTTGTAAAGTTAATTATATTTTGAAGTTTTTTGAAAGCATTAGACATGCCCTAGCTAACTTAGCACTCCCTCCCCCCATCTCTCCCCCAAATTAAGAGTTTTGTTGAACATAAAGATTGACCCATTTCAAGACATAAATAGATCAGGAGTATACAGTATCCCTTTCAAGACAGATAATAAAGAATTTATGTACATAGGTATGACATTAAGTCAACATCATTTGTAGACAAACTCCAAAAGAGATTGAAAGAACATGACGAGATTTAAAATTGGGTAGACCCCACACCGGACTTCCAAGATTAGCACAAACTCAGCCTATAGAAATAGATTTCAATAACAGATGTAAATTTTCCATTCTTGGGTGAAAAAAGTCCGGGCCAGGATTCGAACCAGGGATGTATTGGCTGAAGCCGCCAATGCTCTACCAACTGAGCTATCCCGGACACGTACACTGGAGGACTATTTCACCCAAATTATTAATCGTGTTTAAAATTAATCTAATAGATTTCAATAGTTCGAAAATAATCTTTCATATTTCTAGTCACCTTAAGGATATCATAAGAGAATCCTTCGAAATAATATCCAATAAAGAAACAGTATGTAATGATGCACGTTCTTACGATATTCACGCAATATGGAGAAATTTTATTCATGATAGTTAAACCTTGTTTTTGGAAATATTTTCAATAATTTTTATTATATTTCTCCTTTTATACTCAGTTCCCTCCCCCTCCCCCCTTGATGTAAAATGGACTGCTCCGGATGGAGCCTTTGAGAACGCTAAGCAGCAACAACTGCCATTAAAGATTTTCACACTGATGAGGAGCGCATAAGCGACGGTCGAAAACGTTCTGGACCTTTTAAAAGTACTTTAAATATATTTTAAAGTGTTTTTTTGTTTATGCACCTTTTAAGTAATATACATACAGTTACTTGTATTTTTATGTTTTAAAAAATAATTTGTTAATAAATGCATAATCACTAAATGACGAATAAATGAAGAGATTTTACGGGAAAGGACTATAAAAATATTGTTGAATGATATTTTAGGATGAAGAATTCTTATTTTTTTTCATTTAAACTAACATTAACGATGTAAATATATAGAAAATTAAGTGATGCAAAATCTCCATGTATTTAAGTAACATGTAACAAAAATTGTCTTATCACATCATTTTAATTCTTTTCAGTATTCTCAGTACATTCTGAAAAGGCTATTAAAAACAAAGAAACTTCATAATTTAAATTTGCAAACAAAATCTCATGATATATTAAAATTAATAATACTTCAGAAGCTTGTTAACAATAAAAGTATTTTTTAGTAAAATTAATATTTGTAGCCTCCTTTTGGTCTTTTCATAGTTATTTCTCATCATCGTCAAAAAATATTTTTGAAGATGCGAAAAAACTCCAAAATTGAAGACGTACTTCCACGAATTGTTGCCCAAATACGATACTGTAATAAAATTTGGTACTACATGGTTATCCCGTCGACCAAAAAACTAATGCCAATCTGTAAGATTAAATGCCGATAGTGGATGTCTATAAATGTCACATTCAATGACATTAAACACGATACACATATTTAAAACATCATCAAGTGATTTTTTCTTCATCTTTTCATTTGCATTTTTATTAATGTTATACTAATTTATTTGTTTTTCCGTTATTTAAAATAAAAATTGTGGCAACATGCATAATTTGGCTATTAGTTTGGCGATTTTTATAATTTGGCGAAATTGATCGACGGGATAGCCAAGTAATACCTAAATTTCTTTTTTATGGATCTGTGCTATTTTGTATAGCAGCGGTTCCCTTCCCAAGCTGTGGGTTGCGACCGACTGGTCAGTTGCGGTGGGTGATTTGATGGATCACGGAACAATCGAGATTTTTGCCACAAAAATATACCTTTAATTTCATCTATTTAAAAATATACAACAAATGCAGTACTTTACAACCGCAATAATTATGAAAGATGTTAGTGTAAACAAAAACTTCATGAGAAAACAAGTGCTTCCTTAAGCAATCAGTCGGCATTATGTTATAACCTTGTTACGGGATATGTCAATAGTCGTGCAGTCATTGTTGAAATCCTGGAAAAATCCTTAATTTACTTCTGGTAACACAGGACCAAAATATCCAGAAATATTTAAATCAACTTTGAAGTCCTTGACGGAGTTCAACACGACATACTTGTGTGAACGTGCTTTTTCTACTTTGCTGTTTTTGAAAAACAAATATTAAAATAAACTGCGTGTAGAAAGTGATTTAAGGTTAAAATTAATCAGTTTTTAAATGAGTATTATTCAACTAACATAATACATTAAACTTACCTTTTTTTATAGTGCATTTTTCGTACGAATATCAGTCTGATTGATAGGATAGGATAGCCGATAACTTGTAGAGGTCATGCAAAACTTTCATAGTGGTATAAGTTACATCCTCATATTACGTGGGTCGAGAAATTTTGTTTTACTTAAAGATGGGTCATGTATTAATAAAGGTTGGAAACCACTGCCCTACTGTGCAATAATCGTCTTGTAGTGAAATTCAGGAATTTTTATCAATTTTAGTGAATTTGAAATGAGCCATGTTTTCCCCATTAACTGTAATGTAACTTCTTATTTTGAGTGCCCCTGTAAATGAATTATTAGTGCCAAACACATCATATTAAAAAAAGCACGGCACGGTAAACATTATTAAGCCTTTGTTCAACAACTCCGATTTGAAAAATCCTTACATATATATTAAAATGCATCATTTTAAGAATGGGAAAAACAATTTTAAAAAATTCAGAACAGAAAAATAAAATTTTATTCAGATAAATGGGTTTGTTGATTATCTACAACATCTTGTCAAATGGCGCATAAATTGAAGATACTTAAAATATTAATTTACATAAAAAAATTTTAAAAAGTTGTTAGTTTTGCTGTAGTAATTTCCCACAAGCAGTTTGAACAAAACCTTTCCAATCACGTTATTTACAACAAATTCTTTTTTTACTTACCCATCATATATGTAGTATAGGGAAAGTCTAGCAATCGCTTTGAAAATCGAAAAAAAAATTGACGGATTTACACGTTTCAGATAGTGGAGATTCCGAAAAACATATTTTTAGAAGAAGAAAAAATTGCCATCCGTCTGTCTGTCAGTCTGTTTGTGTGTCTGTAAACGCTCTATCTCACGAACAAATGGAGATAGAGACTTGAATTTTGTATGTACTTAATATGTAAGAATGAGACGAAGCCTGTTTAATATCGGTAACCTCGATTATCCGAAACTATTTTTTTCTGACTCCCGAAAAATTCGTTCTGATGAAAAGTATATAAAAATTTTCGATTTTTTTTTAAAGCAGTGGACTTAAAAAGCAATAAAATAACACAAATTTTGCATAAAAAATGAAGTCGATCGGATTATTAGTTGCTGAGATATTTGTAATCCTGTTTCCCACTTTCTTCGATTTTTTATGACCCTGTATCTCATTCAAATTTCAATTTTAACATATATTTTAATTGAAAATGAGACGCTTAATCCGACGCAGTAAACTGTTAGTTAATAGGATTATTAAATTTTAGAGTTATAGGGATGTTTCTTTTACGCAATTCGGTGCTACTTGAGTAGTTTGGCATTTTATATGATTTGTCGAAATTGGTTCATCAGCAATTCATTAATAGAGCATTACTATGTATATTAACAAAATTTAAATGCACGTTTAAATTTTGCTTTGGAATTGTAATGCATTCCATAAATATTTTGCACGTGTTTTATTTTCATGTTTTATATTATGCATATCATTGATGGGTATGTATTATGGTGGCTCCTGACGACTAGTTTTTTCTTTTGCCGATTTTCGTTTAGATGCACTTATTTTGGTGAAATATGTTGAGCAGGTCCTCTATGCTTTTTCTATTGAATTCTGTTTTCTATACAACTTTTATTTATTGATTTTATTTATTAATTTTTATTTATTTATTTATTTATTTGCTAGCTTTGACTTGGTATTAATTTTACATAGAAGGGGATCGCTAATTTTAGCTATAGGAATTAAATAATATAAAAGCAGACTAGTCTTTTCTTTTTACAATAACTTTGCTTGCTAACTGTACAAAAAAAAATTATTATGCTTTAAATTAAAGGACATACATATTAACAAAGACAATTTCAAATATCAACAATTTCAAAATAATTCAAATATGAGGTAACGTGTGGGTTACAAACAATGGTATTTCACGAACAATTCATCTTCGACAAAAGTATCTGATCTTGAGAAACTTCGCACATTAATATCCATATTAGTTAAGAATTGGTACAAAGCATTCACAGCTCTTCGCCTTTCATAGAAAGACGCGCATTTATCATGGTAACTATTATCGAATCTGATTTCGTCGTTAAGACATTGCTTTATTTAGGATAATGGCCATATCATAAATTTTAAAGATACGAGTTTCAATGTCTTTGTATGTGGTATTTTCCTATTAAATTTCTGTCATAAAGCATTGAGAAGACTTAATTATCAGCTACTATAACCGATAAGATATATAGATGTAAATGCACGCATTTTTTCAAAAGTTAAATTGATTTTTGAAAGATTTTTTTTACAGAAATTTAATAGACATAAAAACTTTCAAAAATACAAATGTGAAAGTGAATATGTTGATATTACTTTATAATAAATTAATAGCGAGATAGAGCGTTTACAGATATACAGACAGACAGACGAACGGCATTTTTAAAAATATGTTTTCGGAATTTTCAGTGTATGACGCATGTAAATCCCTAAATATATTTTATTTCGATTTTCAAAAGGATTGGAAGACTTACCCTGCAAAATGTATGATGCGAATAAATAAAAATTGTAAAATGGATCTGTTATATTATGACCCTGTTGTGAGATATGTCAGTAGTTGTGCAATTGTTGTTAAAATCCAGGAAAAATTCTGAATTTATTTCAAGTAACATAAGACCAAAATGTCCAAAAATATCTAAATCAACTATCAGGTCCTTCATGGGGTTCAATAGAACATACTTGTGGGAACGTACTTTTTCTACTTTGCCTTTTTTGAAAGAAGTATTGAAACAATATGCATGTCGAAATTAATTTAAGTTTAAAATTAACCAGTTTTTAACTCTAATATAAATGCTCACATCAGTAAACATCATTACCAGAAATCTCACTAAATTTAAAGTTGTGTTTTGATAATAAATAAGCTTTTTCCCATCATACTTGTTATAATTATTATTCAACTAACATACGTTGGGATTACCATTATTTGTTTTTGTTGGGATTCGATATTATTCTGACTGATAGTATTGGGTAGCAAATAGTTTACACAGATCATGCAAAAATTTCAAATTGATATAAGATACATCCTTATATTAAGTGACTCGCGAAATTAGGTTTTACTTAAAGATAGGTCAAGTACCAGTAAATGTTGCGAACCGCTGCCGTACTGTATAATAATTATTTTGTAGTGAAATTCAGGGATTTTTATCAGTCTCAGTATATTTGAAATAGCGTCATGTCCTTAAAATATGTCACTTCTACTTTTCCTCATTGACTGTAATGTAATGACTCAATCTGAGTGCCTCTGTAAATGAATTATTAATGCCAAACTCTTCATATTCAAGAAAAAAACATAGCATTGTAAACATCATTAACATATATCAATTGCATGAAAAATTGACAGACAGATAGACAACTAGGCAAATAATATTCATAAACACTTTTCTGATGTGTCTGAAAGAATTAAAAAGTACTATTTTGTCGTTTTCATAAGACATTTTTAGAGCTGTTTTCAAGAACCCAAAGCAAATACAAACAAGAATTGTTATTTTAACAGTATAAGATTTATTAAGTTTTATATAACTGATTTTACTGAAACAACGTAAAGTATAGTTATAAATCTAGAAGTAATATTTTTGTATAAATGTATAAACTATCAAAAATCTAGTACGACTTGTTTGTATTTATTGTTACTTTGAAAATGTCCAGATTTCGTTATATTATCCTTTTAAGAAATTTTTACAACTTTCTATTATACAAAATTTTTAAATTATACTTTTAACCAAAGGACATACATATTAACAAAGACAATCCCAACGCAGAAAATATGAGATGACGTGCTGCTTGCAAACAATGGTACATCACGAACAATTCATCTTCGACTTGATAAACTTCGCATATTAATATTCATATTAGTTAAGAACTAGTCCAAAGCATTCACAACTCTTCGCCTTTCATAGAAAGACTCGCATTTAACAAGATAACTATTACAGAACCTGATTATTCGTCATTAAGCCATGTAAGTCGTTAAGCCCTTTTTTTTTAGGGTTTCATTCATTTGACGAAACCCTGTTCGTCTCTGTTCTCTGTCTGTCTGTCCCAGAGTCCGTGCACAAAAATTATACAAGGCAGAGCGTTCAAATTTTGGGTACTTACCGCTGAATACTTCCGGGTTCAGAGGTTAGCTAAGTGGGGATGCCGACCAAATGGCATAGACTCAGACTAGCCCCACCTAGTAACAATAACGACAATACTTTTTATATGAAAAATAGCAATTATGTATTCCAACAAAATTTTGAAATATATTAAAAGACGTATTTTCATATTGACTTCGTGCCAAATATTAACAGTTGAAGAAATGGTCAAAGATCGCTAACCTTTTTTCTTTTGTTCATTTCAGTACTTTAAACGTGGTTCGATTATCTGTTTTTAATTTCTGTTTTACTTATATTTTATTAATGGATTTATAAAATTTAAATATCTTTATGGAATATAAAACGGAAAGAAACGCTCAACTATTTTATTTATAAAATCACATTTGAATGAAATTAGCTTTTTAACAGTGAAACTAACAACAACCACAAAACAATAATCACTGTTTTCTAGACTTTGCGATCGTTTTCTCATTTTAGTAATGTTCTTTGATTAAAATATTTGGAAAAAAATGGAGTGCATTTCTTTAAAAGGAATTACGATGTAAATGGAACTTACAGGGTGTCAAGCAAATAACACCCTGATTTCAAAATTAAATTTCTCAAAAACAAAGATCAATAGAATTATGCAGTAAACGGTTTGTTTATCAGGTAAGCTGTAAAAATCTTATACAAAAGTTTCGAACGGTAAATATTTTGAAAAGATTGTGTTCTGATTGCAAAGAATGCTTTGATTTGACGTTTTTCTTGCTTTAGATTGCTGCCAGAGAATGTGTTTTTCGGCTTAAAGTGCCATATTTCATAGGTTTTTTTTTTATTAAATTTTTGAAATTTCGAAATTCTAAAAATTTACTTCGAAAAATCTTTAAAATATTGCACTGTAAGCTGAAAAATTATTTCTCTGCAGGCATTCTAAAACAAGAAAAATGTCAAATCAAAGCATTCTATGCAATCAGAACGCAATTTTTTCAAAATATTCACTGTTTGAAATTTCTGTATAAGATTTTTACAGTTTACCTAATGAAAAAACCGTTTACCGCATATTATTATCGATCTTTGTTTTTGAGAAATTTAATTTTGAAAGCAGGGTGTTTTTTGCTGGACCCCTGTAATAAGTGCAAAACTCATCTGTTTCTTTAAAATTTCAACTATAATAAACACAAATTAAATCAAAATTTATTAAAAATGGAATTGATATTTTTGTTGTCAATTGGCATAATATGTGATATATTTTCTATTTGCATTTTCTTGTTATAGGTTATATCAAAAGGTGCATTCCTTTATAATTATTAATATTGTAACTGGCAACTGTAAACGTCATTGTAATATTCAAAAGCAAAACTAGACAGAAAAAAATTAAACACTACATTGGACATTTGTTTAGACTAAGATTGCAATTATGCATATTTTAAAAGTAAAAATAATAAATTTCACATTCAAAGTTTGAAGATTTATAAAAGTCCGATGTACCATTAAAAGTTTTTTAGTTTATTGTTCTATTTAATTTTTTTATTAAACTGATGTGTTAGGACCACGAAGTAGGAATCAGGAGGGGAAACTTAATACGCATGATTCATCGAAAATACAAAGTGAAATTTTGGTAAATAATGAGGGCACTGAAATACGTGGTAGGCTGGTTTTTAGCAGACTTTCAATATGATAGTATGCCTAAGATTCATATGTTCGGATTAAAATATATTTTGTTTTATTCGTTTATGTTTCATATTGATATTTCATAAAATAAATTAAGATGGGATATAAGTGCTGTGTTCCTGGATGTAAATCAGGCTATGATAGTTTTAAAAAAGGTGAAGGGGGGGGGGAATTAAATTTATTCCGTGTCAACAAGTGAGTGATTTTTTTTTGGCTTTAATATAAAGCTATTTCTTATAATTATATTTAAATTGAAATTTTGTCATTCTATATAGATCTTAGTGTATATATATGTTTTAAATGTTATGTGGAATAATAAAGCACAGACTTTGTTTTGTGTCTAAATACAAAGTTATTTAATGTGCAAAAGACTTGTACATTTAACAAAACATTAATCAGCCAAAGATTTTTTATGATTTTTTATAGCATTTATAAGTAGTATTTATTACTTCTTATTCATTTTTTATCAGGTACTAACCGAATCTGAAGTTTGATGAAAATTCATGAATTTGATTTTGAGATACAGCTATTGCGAAATCATGAAAAATGCAGCATAACAGCGCCATCTGCAAGGCAATTTACACAAAATACTGAACAACATTAATCTATTTCAGGGATTAACTAAATCTATAGTTTTATAAAAATCCATGCATTAGTTCTTGAGATATAATTGTTGTGGAAATTGTTAATAAGTGCTAAGTTATTAATTGCTGAAGTGCTAAGTTATTAAGTGCTAAGCTGATAATTGTTAGTGTTGCAGCATAGCAGCGCCACCTGTTGGGTGATATACACCAAAAATTAATCAGATCAAGTTTATACCAGGGTCTAACAGAATCTAAAGTTTTGTGCAATTCTGTGCAGTTATTTTGAGATAGAGCTATTGCGATAATCACTAATAATGCACAATAGCATAAATACCAGTTGAACAATTTGCACCGTAACGTAATCAACACCATGTTATATCAAGTATTAACTGAATACAAAATTTTATGAAAATCCATGCATTAGTTCTTGAGATATGGTTGTTGTGGAAATTGTAAATAATGCAGCATAGCAGCGCCACCTGTTGAGAGATTTACACCAAATGCTAATCAGCTTTAATTTATATTAAGAACTACCTGAGTATCATTTTTTTAAATTAAAATCTGTGCATTAGTTCTTGGGATACAGCTGTTGCATAAATCATAAAAAATGCAATATAGTAGCGACACCTATTAAGAGCAAGAATCTGAGAGAGTGACACACCCGTGATTCATGACATCTCAGATTTTCTCCAAAAAATTACCAGTTGTTACTTATCTTGTTAAAAGACCAAATCCAGAATTTTTTGCTCCAAAGTTGAGTTGTTCATTTTTTATGACCCCCCAAAGGTCATCATGTCGTGAAAAAAAATAAGCGTTTTTTTTAGAATATGGATACTGCTATGACTCACAGCTGTTTGCGCATACAACTTGCCACGAAATTCTTTTCATATCTGGAATGTAAGAGGGTTGAACTTTATATAATAGATGAAAAACCCGTGGCAAGTTTTTGCCGCAAGGTCACAGAAGGTCACAAAAATATTCATTTTTGCTGTTTTTTTCCATTTTTAAGACCCTATAACAGCTTGCGCGTTCCACTTTCCATGAAAAAAGAGGTGGCAGTTGAAAGCCATGCATTAGCACTTTTAATAAATGTACATATAATTGAGGCAAGTTGTATGCGCTTTTAGTTACAGAGTGCCAAAGTCTGAAAAATGTCATTTTTGATCAATATTCAAACTGTCATAATTTCTTGCGGCAACAACATTTTGAAATAACTCTTTTGCCATTGTTTTATCCTATTATTGCCCTTTTCAAAAAAGTAAACTCCATTGAGGCAAGTTGCTTTAAAAAAATTTAATGTTTTTTTTAAAATATGGCCTTTTTCAATAGTCAGAGCTATTTTATTATTTGAAACGACTTGACTGGATAACAACATTTTATACATTTGTTTGTCTGTATAAATTGATGTTATATTGTGAGGCATATATGATGTTGATGGTATTTATTTAATTTTAACCCTTTCGAGTCCGATTTTGCTTTTCAATTTTAGAAAAAATTATTTTTACTTTAATAATATTGACACCAGCTATCGTAATAGATTAATTAGAGTTTAACGAGTATTTCACTGTCTGAAACATAATGAATGCTGTTCTTTTCTGCACTATTAAATTCATATTCATGCAACAATAGGCTAAGGAAGAGTTTTTGGAGAGGGTTTAAAAATATTATATTGCAACTAGTTAGTGACATTACAACTTTCTAATACTTTTAGCGCTTTATTACACAATTCTTTCAGGAAATTAACTTTTATTTTAAATTAAGAGGGAAATACATTTAAAATAAAATAATCGCAAACAATACTAAAAAAATTAAGCAAATATTTATTATTATTACTAAATGCCTTAACATTAATGAAGTCATATAATAAGTGCACAGATACATACTAAAATTGCTACATGTAATTAGTAACAAAAGTATTTTCTAAAAATAATAATACTCAAAAGACAAGTATTATTAATAGTACACCAGCCCTGAAAACGTTAAAACGAAAATATTTGACATTTACAAATTACAACTTGTAATTAAAATGCAAATATAAATACAATCAGCCAACACTGTTAATATTTTTACATTGATTTATCAGTACGAGAAAAGAAAATCAAAAATATAACTTTCTTGTATCATATCTGAAGATACCTTTCAACAGTTATAGTAATCTATTCAGGTATTTCAGTTAATGTACTTGGTTAGCTATTAATGTTAAAGAAAATTTATTTTTCCCATAAGTGAAAAAAAAAAAAATCCCATAAGGGTTAAAAGACATCTTGAGATATGTTAAAAGGAATGGTTATATCTTCTATTTTCTTTTCTCGTAATGATAAAACTCTAAAAATTCTAACAGTGTTGGCTGATTGTATTTATATTTGCATTTTAATTACAAGTTGTAATTTGTAAATGTCAAATATTTTCGTTTTAACCTTTTCTGAGCTGGTGTATCATTAATTATGCATGTCTTTTGAGTATTTTTATTTTTAAGAAATACTTTTGTTACTAATTACATGTAGCAATGTTATTATGTGTCTGTGCATTTATTATATGACTTTATTAATGTTAAGGCATTTAGTAATAATAATAAATATTTGCTTAATTTTCTTTGTATTGTTTGCGATTATTTTATTTTAAATGTATTTCCTTCTTAACTTAAAATAAAAGTTACTTTCCTGAAAGAATTACGTGTAATAAAGCACTGAAAAGTATTAGAAAGTTGTAATGTCACTAACTTGTTGCAATATAATATTTTTAAACCCTCTCCAAAAACTCTTCCTTAGCCTATTGTCGCATGAATATGAATTTAATAGTGCAGAAGATAACATTTGTTATGTTTCAGACAATGAAATATTCGTTAAACTCTAATTAATCTATTACGATAGCTAGTATCAATATTATTAAAGTAAAAGTAATTTTTTTCTAAAATTGAAAAAAAATCGGACTCGAAAGGGTTAAAATTAAATAAATGCCATTAGCATCATATATATCTCACAATATATTAGAACATCAATTTATATAGACAAACAAATGTATAAAATATTGTTATCCAGTCAAGTTGTTTCAAATAATAAAATAGCTCTGACTATTGAAAAAGGCCATATTTTAAAAAAAACATTAAATTTTTTTAAAGCAACTTGCCTCAACGGAGTTTACTTTTTTGAAAAGGGCAATAATAGAATAAAACAATGGCAAAAGAATTATTTCAAAATGTTGTTGCCGCAAGAAATTATGACAGTTTGAATATTGATCAAAAATTACATTTTTCAGACTTTGGCACTCTGTAACTAAAGGCGCATACAACTTGCCTCAATTATATGTACATTTATTAAAAGTGCTAAAAGTCTAAAGTAGTAAAGTCTTGACTTTTATTTTATTTTTAGGTGTATAATTTGAAAAAACAAAATGAAGATAGTTAATTTGTTACATATTCCTGTCCGCCTTTGCTCATCACATTACATGGTGTCAACTCCTATATATTATGTAAATGGCTTTCAATTGCCACCTCTTTTTTCATGGCAAGTGGAACGCGCAAGCTGTTATAGGGTCTTAAAAATGGAAAAAAACTGCAAAAATGAATATTTTTGTGACCTTCTGTGACCTTGCGGCAAAAACTTGCCACGGGTTTTTCATCTATTATATAAAGTTCAACCCTCTTACATTCCAGATATGAAAAGAATTTCGTGGCAAGTTGTATGCGCAAACAGCTGTGAGTCATAGCAGTATCCATGTTCTAAAAAAATGCTTATTTTTTTTTCACGACATGATGACCTTTGGGGGGTCATAAAAAATGAACAACTCAACTTTGGAGCAAAAAATTCTGGATTTGGTCTTTTAACAAGATAAGTAACAACTGGTAATTTTTTGGAGAAAATCTGATATGTCATGAATCACCTCATAATGCTAGTTGTGACACTTTCTCAGATTCTTGCTCTTAAGCATATTACACCAAAAACTAATCATCGTCAATTTATATCAGTGACTACTTAAATATAAATTTTTATTAAAATCCGTACGTAGTTCTTGAGATACAGCTGTTGCGTAAACCGTGAAAAAATGCAGCTTAGCAGCGCCATCTGTTGAGTGATTTACACCAAAAACTGATCAGGATCAGTTTAAATAAGAGACTACCTAAATATAAAATTTTATTGCAATCCGTGTGTAGTTGTTGAGATACAGATATTGCGTAAACCGTAAAACAATGCGGCATAACAGCGCCATCTGTTGAGTGATTTACACTAAAAACTGATCAGCATCAATTTATATCAGGGCAGGGACTACCTAAATATAAATTTTTATTACAATACGTGCGCTAGTTCTTGAGATACAGCTGTTGCGTAAATCATAAAAAATGAAGCATAGTAGCACCACATGTTGAGCGATTTACACCAAAAACTGATCAGCATCAGTTTATATCAGGGACTACCTATCAGACTATATACATTTTTATTACAATCCGTGCATTAGTTCTTGAGATATAGCTGTTGCGTAAATCGTAAAAAATGCAGCATAGCAGCGCCACTTGCTGAGCGATTTGCGCCAAAAACTAATCAGCAATAATTTATATCAGGGTCTACCTAAATATCAATTTTTATTAAATTCCGTGAATTTTTTCTTGAGATAGAGATCCACAAAATATCTGCCACAGATATTTTATAAAAACATGTTTTTTGGAATCTCTGACCCCTAAAACGTGTACAATCCGTCGAAAACCAGAATTCGAAAATTTATACGAATCCAATACTTTCTTCTTGTAAAGATAGAAGAAAAAAAAATTGGTGCTGGTAAGATAAATTTGGTGCTCCCTCAATCTCCTCGGACGGGCGACCCCCCCCCCCCTCCCCCTCCCCTTTCACATGGGCCTGAATGTCCGGATGGAAAAAATGGGGATTTAAAAGCAAAAATTCCTGAATGAGCTAAGAACAATTTTGATTAATAGATTTATTTTTACTGCACAGTCACAAATAAAAGATATAAGCAAATTTTAAAAAAATAATTAATAAAAAAAACAATGTTTAAATTATTTTAAATGTGTATTCTGGAGATCCTATAATTTACACACTTTTTTCCCCTCCAAATAATTAAAATAAAAATTTGCTTTAATTCTACATGCATTAATTGCATAAATATCTTTAAGTTATGGATTATTAAAATGTTCTAAGGTTATAAAAACTATACGCGAAATTAAAATTTACTCCAAAATATTTGATTAATACTTAATTTCTAAAAATCATAAGTCTATTTCTTTGCGATATTCAACTTACTTACAACAGTAATTTTAATCCGCGATATTAAATGTTTTTAAATAGCCTGCCCTTTGGTTTTTGTCAGAATGATCTCGTATTTTAAATGGCTTAAAAAAGAAAATGAAGAGCCAAATACCTTTAAAAAATATGTATGTTGTGAAGAAAACTTCAATTAACCAGATTTTCATTTCTACAACTTTCTAAAAATTCAGATTTTTCGTAAGAATTTTTTTAAAAATGACCATTTTTTCCATTGAAAAGCATTGCAGAAGCATCGATCGACAGTCCACATTCAGCGGTGCCGCCCCATATCGTCAAAAAATCCGCATGGCAAAATTTTAACATTACTTTCACCTCCTGCTTCTTACTCTGTGGCTGAAAGAATTAAAAATTTTAAATCATATTTCCATGGCCAGCAGATGTGAAAAATGACCAATGTAACTGGTAACTTACCGGGAGATATGTAACCAGCGCCCCCTAGATTCTTCTTTTTATTAATCTAGGGAGCGCTGATTGCACTCCTCCTTGATAATGGCCAGTCAAATGTTATCATGAATTCCATTTTAACGTTTGACCGAGGTGTTTTAGGCACGCCACACACTAGCGAGACATGCGTCAAAAATCGTGCAACATGTCGCAGTCAAACCGGTTTTTTCTTTGTTATCAGGGTGAAATTGTCGCATGTCTCATGTTTTTTCGCTCAATGTTTCACAGGTGTGTGGCCTCCCTTAGGCAGCACCCCTAGAATTCACGTTTGAAATGAAATAGAACTGATACCGTGAGCATCTTCCGCTGAAATCAGTGTTTAAAAGGCCGATAAATAAATAAACAGTTCTATAATAAATAAATAAATAAACAGTTCTATAACGCATGCAACGTTGGGTTCTTTGTATTAAAATTATCTAAAATCAAAATTTTACACACAAAGTTTAGATCTATAATATAAAAAAGTACATTTGACTTACTCATGGCTAAATAACATGACAGCAACACAATGCTTGCATGATTCGCTTGCTCCAGCTTTGTAAGAGCAAGAAAATTTTTTTTATTTCCAAATTTTTGTTTTACTTTACTAGCAAACCTGAAATAATATGGGGATTTCCTTTTGTTTGGCTTGTTTGTAAACACGAGCCTACAATCTCTATTTCTTCTTCTTTGCATTCCTTAATGCCGCACATTACTAATCTCTTTGAATCAATAATTGCTTCAGCTTCTCTAAAGCAATTACTAGATTTTCCAGCATCTAGAAATTCTAAGATTGTCGATATTTGTAATTTTTCTCCCATAATTAAATAAAAAAAGATAAAAAACTGCACTTTAAATAGCTTTATAAACGGGTTTCGCTATGCTACAGCATGGAACAAACAACAAGCACTACGTAAACAAACGATTATCAGGTCTACACAACGCCACCTTTTGGTCATTACAAACGCGAATAATCTAGGGAGCGCTGTTTCAGGTTGAGTTCCTGAACGCACCACAGAATGGACCCAAAGACGTTTAAGTAATATAAAATGTCTTTGTCTTTGTCGTTTAAGTAATATAAAATGTCTATAAAATGTCTTTGAATGGACCACTTAACGCTTATTCCATTCACAAAATAATCCCACTCCATGAGCGTTGTGCGATTTAGCGCCCCGAAAACTTAGGTATCAGCCAGCCAACCAATCAGTCGATTCCCAATGTCAACAATGTGAAGTTATTTGAATATGGGTAAGAAAAAACGTGGATCTAATGCTAATGAAAGTGTAACTACAGAGAATGAAACATCCAATAGTGGAAATAAAGAAAGTTCTGTTTCTAATGAACCTGAAATTGTACTTGAAAATGTTCCTGTTTTTAAGAGTCTGAAGTTTGTACAGTCGAAGTCTATCCCGAAAAAGAGCCGTGTTTGGAAATCGTTGCGACAGATTGTTTCTGCTGAAAGATCTAATGTACGAGCGATTACGTATATGAATATTGATGCTGCAGCGTCTATTAAACCTCCAAAGAAATATTCCGATATCAGTGGACTAGAAGCAAAATATACTGATCCCCAAACGAAATTAAGATTTGCAAATGCTAGTGAATTTCAGTTTATAAGAACTCTTCAGCCGGAAGCTATAAACGCATATCTGTCTCTCCGTAAAGCCGCAATTGGTTGACAACTGACTTGGGTTAAATTCTTATTTTATGTACTGAACTTATTTGAAAAGTTGATATGCTATTGTTTTTAGTATGTCATTCTAGCCTCCAGTTAATTTGGCATAGATATCATACGTACCTCACTTTTCGCGATATTTTCCTGATGCCAATTTGGCAAAAGCTTTGTTTTCAAATACAAAACGAACAGTGGAATTTTGTAAGGTACAGTAAATATCAGTTCATTTTTCTTATAGATAAATCTTAGATACATTTAATTACACACAAAAAATCAGTAAATTTTAGGTGCTAAAATAATAGTTACATCAGTTTTTTTACACAAGATCACACACTTAACTAAAGCTTAAAAATTCTTTGGTTCATGAAAAATAAGAAATTTTATCAAAAATACACAAAATCTATTAAAAATTATTCAATTCAACCAGCTTTTTATTTTAGGTACTACTTGGTCGACCAGAAAAGAATTGCCAAACTATAAGAAATGCCAATAATGGATGATCATGAATGTCACATTCAATGATATTAAATGCAATACACGTGTTTAAAATGGCATTAAGAGATTTTAAATTCAACTTTTTATTTGTATTTTTATTAATATTTAACTAGTTATTTGTTTTTTCATTATTTAAAATAAAAATTATATCAATATGTTTAATTTGGCTATCAGTTTCGTGATTTGTATAATTTGGTGAAATTGGTCGACATGATAACAAAGTAGTACCTTATTTTATTATTATCATTAAAACTTCTTTAATTGGTAGTAAGTAGTGTTTATCATTTATTTACAGTAGGATGGTTTTCAGATAAGGGTCATTCCATGCCAAATCAACCAGCGACTCAACCTGACCCTTTCAGATTAAAACTCCCAGGAATCGTTATGCCTGATGATATAAATGACAATATATGTTCTTTTTTTTTTTTTCCCATCAAAATTTTATTATTTGAAATATCTGTCACAAACACTGCTTCTGGGTACAGTAGTCTACCTCATATGCACACAGCTTAGGACTCGAGGTTCTGGGGATTTTAGAATTTTGCAGATTTCTGGTTATTGCTCTGTTTAATATTTTAAAAAGTAATTTGAATTGAACTAATAATGCAACTGTAACTATGATGAATACTTACAATATATAAAATATTAAAATAAGTAATAACCTAAAGTAATAAAAATTTAGGTAAATTTTTAAATAATAAAAGCAAAGTTCAAGTTAATAATCAATAATGTATGATTAAAAATTCATTATAAAGATTAAATGTATTTTTCCTAAATTATTTAATGAAACTTGTCTCATAAAGTTCATTACTAATTCACATCAAAATCATAAAATAAAGAAGTTGTATTTCAGATTTAGCCAGACTTAAAAATCAAATAAAGCTTGATTAATACATAAATATATTTGATAAGGAGATTGTGATTACTAATAATATGGGTAATATCTTGAATTTTTTCAGGAATAAATTTATTCTTCCATTATGAAAAAAGATGAATTTAGTAAAATTAACAAAAATTGCAAAATAAAATGTACATGGAATCGACATAAAATAATCAAATTTTATCTCAACTGAATGTTTACATCCATAAATTATGTGGGGATTTTGGAAAGTTGTGGATTTGAGGGAGTCTACTGTATGTAGATTTTTCTATTCAGTATATCTTATTATATTTTTTTCTATTTCTAGTGTAAGAAACATAATGTTTTTCATAAATTCTAATTCCTTCAAACAATTCTTATCTTTAAACAATTAAAGAAGATACTTTGGTGCAATAAAATATTTTTATCTTAATGGATAGGCTTTTTTTAGATGATCAAGATACAGTCTGAATGATATGCATTTTGGCTTTAAAAAATAGATCATTTTGTAAATCACAATTTTCCATTTAGAGTTCAAAGCATTGCTAATTCCATCCCAATTCCAATGGTAAAATCTGCCTGCCAATAATCAAAATCAGATAATCTTTTAATCCAGCCTGAAATTTGTTAATTGTATATTTGGGTAGCTATTGAGCTATTCTAATATGTTCTGTGATCAAAATTCTCGTTGCCTCTCACAATTTCGCCAAATTGCAACAAAATGTTTCATTTGGCAAAAAAAGGTGCCGAATTTCTCCTCTCTTTATGTGAGGTGCAGTTAATACAATCGAGATTCTTAACCGCATTATGGAATGATTGATACCGCTTTAAATTTTCAATCGCACCATGCCATTTATATTGCTCTATTTATAGAGATATTGACTCAACACCAATTCAGTTTAACAATAAGAGGTATAACAAACAATAAGACATAGAGAGGATTATACGATAGTTATTTCTCCATTACCAATTAATCACTATCTATGCGCTGATAAATGCACAGTTAAAGTTACTCACATCAAATGAAAAATAGAGACGATTTTGGCTTGTTTCACTATAGGGCAAAATTGGGAAATTTCATTACCGGCCACTGGCCAGTAAGACTAGTTTTTCAAGTGGCCACTTTGTTTAAACTAGTGGACACTTTTTTATTTAAAATTAGCAGTAAAATTTCTATAATTATCTAAAACTGAACAGCCCAGGTAAATATGTTCATATAAATATATTGAAATCTAAAAAAAAGTAGAATCTCTGATGAAATATGAATAAATTGTATTATCTCCTTGTAAAAAAAGTTGCCACAAAGTGGCCACTGATAGACAATTTTTCACTGGCCACTTTTTCTTATATACTGGCCCTGTGGCCGGTGGCTAGTGCTAATTTTGCCCTTTATGTTTAACCATACTGTTTATTACTGGCTGGTCAAGTTTTTTTATTGGTTAGAAGTCGAAATTTCATAAGATACTACTCTGTTATCCTGTCGATCGATAATACCATTGCCAATCGATTGCCAAATTATACATATTGACCTAATTTTTATTTTAAATAATAAAAAAACAAATAATTAGTAGAATATTAATAAAAATACAAATAAAAAGTCAAAATAAAAATCACGCAACGATGTTTTAAACACGTGTATTGTATTTAATGTCATTGAATTGACATTCATGATCATCCATTATTGGCATTTAATTTTATAATTTGGCGATAGTATTTTGGTCGACGGGATAACAGAGTAGTACCTTTCATAGCAATACTTAGTGCATATTTTCACAACGCTGAATCAAAAGATAGCTGTTTTATTTTTATTTCGATTGCTGAAAACATGTCTGAAACATTACACATTTAGAAAACATTTGGAATGTATTTATTTTTAATAGTTTCTGTAATGGATAGGCAAATTTTATATTTTATAAAGAGTTACCTAAAATTAAGTTATTTTAAAACATATTGAAAAAAAATTTAAAATACAGTAAGGGGTTAAAGATAGATTCTTGAATGTTTCATGGCGAATCTGTTTTGCTAACATTTCTTTTCATTTGGCGAATGTTTTCAAATTCATAATCGTGAATGTTGGTCAAAAACCAGCAAGTTTGTGGTCCACACATTGAACTACACCAACAATGGTTTATGGTATTATTTCTCATTAAGACTTTAAGAAATTAAATAAAATAAAGTTGTTTTAGCTTTGAATCCTTTTACATTTTTTGTGTTCATGGAAGGGCTTCGATTTTTTAAACACAAATTTTGGTTCCAATTAAGGGAAAACTAGTATTCTGGTAAAAGTGCATCAATAAAGGAAACTTGTCCAGAAATCTAAAAAATAATAATAATGAAATATCAGCATCAATAATCTTTTAATATGCAGAATTTTTGCTTTTAGTCGTCATATGACTTTAATGTTCTGTAAAATTTAGAAAAATGCATGCAAACAATAAAAAATAAATGTATGAAAAATAATCTTGTTATTTAGTTGCATAGTTTTCACCAAAAATTTTTATAAACACTACTTTCTTTTTATTTTATTTTTTTTTTTTCTGGATAGATTTTTTAATTTTGTTTTTTCATACTTTGACCTATGGAACGATAATGGTATGGTTGTCAAAGTGTCAAGTTCGAAACCGAAAAGTGGCGTTGATATTAGAATAAAAAGAATATAATCTTTCATACAGTTTTTGTTGTTTTTTTCAATCTAAATTTAGAATGTATGAATTTAATGTTTATAAAAAAATATGTGTATCCTCCTTTTTTTAAATACATTTCTTTTATCTTGACTTTTATTTTATTTTTAGGTGTATAATTTGAAAAAACAAAATGAAGATAGTTAATTTGTTACATATTCCTGTCCGCCTTTGCTCATCACATTACATGGTGTCAACTCCTATATATTATGTAAATGGATGTAAGTTGTGTTTTGAATTTTTGGTATTACTAGGATATCCCGTCGACCAAAAAATTATCGCCAAACTATAAGATTAAATGCCAGTAATGGATGATCGTGAATGTCATATTCAATGACATTAAATACGATTCACATGTTTAAAATGTCATTAAATGATTTTTATTTCATTTTTTTATTTGAATTTTTATTAATATTCTACTAATTATTTGTTTTTTCGTTATTTAAAATAAAAACTAAGTCAATATGTATAATTTGGCAATTAGTTTGGCGATTTGTATGATTTGGCGAAATTGGTCGACGGGAAACAGAGTAGTACCGAATTTTTTTATATGTAATAAATAATACATCTTTACGCAAAAAGTCATATTATTTATGTACTTTTAATAATTATTAATTATGTTGTCTGTCTGATCCACCAATGTTTTAAGATGATATTTAAAGACTTCCACTCCTGCTTCCCAATGACCACTAAAGTTTGATGTCGTAGGACAGCGCTTCCCAACCTTTTTTCTTTCACATACCTCTTTCTTAATCTTTTTATTTCAGAATACCCCCATTTCTCATAAATATTCCCCTACACACACATTCAATTAGATAATGCTTACATGCTTTTTAGGTGTGATCATAATTATATAAATACATAGCACCTATAGTCATCATTTGGTTCATCCGTCTGTCTGTCCGCATGTAATACAGCAAAAACTACCCAACCAAATTGTTTGAAATTTAAAATACATAATTATTGCTTGATTTTGTTGAGTTATTTAAAATTTTATGAAAATCGGATATAGTTTACTTACAGGGGCAATCAAAAGTATTCTATTACATTACAGCAAATGGAGAGAAATAGTTTCAAGTGCATTTTAATGATGTTAGTCTCTCAAACATAATAAAATTGATATGCATCTATGAAGTATGAACTAACATATTTATTCTATACAATCTATGGTGCAAAAAGCATTTGTTATTAATTTACCGGGCCACATTACATAATGATACTGGGGGAAATATAGTTTAGTGTGCATTTTAATTATACTAAACTGTTTCATATTTTTTTTAATTGATACTATATATAGCTGAAGTTTATTATTAGTTACTTCCTGTATAATAGAAAGCAGATAGTATTTACAGGGACACACAAAAGATTTCGAATACAATATTGTATCCAAAGTACTGTATATTATTACATCAACATCTGAATATCTTTAAAATTTCATTATAGTATGAATGCACCTCATTTCCCATGTTTTACTTGCAGTTTCCAATTTTGTTTTCATTAGCAATCTTTTTATCGCAACCATATAATAAATTGATATAAATGACAGTGTAAAACACTGTGTATATTAATGAAAAAATATATATATGAGAGTTACGTTAACATAAGTTGGGGTTATTAAGATATGATTATTAAATTTCTATGTAATCTTTCCTCATCCTTAGCTCCTCATATTGGTCACCTTCAGTCATGTTTGTATGCAGATGTCTTTGCAAGAATTAATCGAATGATGGGAAAAGATGTTATATTTTCAACTGGTACTGATGAACATGGTTTGAAAGTTCAACAAGCTGCTGAATTAGCTAAAAAAGCTCCTTATGATTACTGCACATCCATGGCTAAATGTTTTCAGGTAATGATAAATTCACAAAATAGATTGCTGTATATTTCCACGTATAAGCCGTGACTTTTTGGACAATTTTTTCGGCTCCAAAGTGAATCATGTCAGTTTGTACATGGGTCTAAGAAAATTTCCAAATTTCATATTCTAAAATAAAAAAGATGATAAACAAAAATACTTGCAAATTAAAAAAATAATATTAATTCTTTATAGCTCTGTTTTTTTTTTTTTTTTTTTTTTTTTTTTTTCCCATATAGAAAAGTCATCAATCATTTTTCACTGTAACTGAATCATTATGAGAATTTTCAAGTAATTCCTTAAAATTTCTTTCATTGGTACATCAAGTTGAATATCGCCGGTGTTTGATTCATCATCATTGCCATCATCTTCAAAAATGGCATCATTCTCAGTTGTAATTTATTACTGATGTAACATTTTTTTGTAAGACCAGGCAATCATTCCTTATGATAATTCAAGCCAAGTTTCTGGTATCCGTTTGGAGATAGTGTCAACTTTTTTTTTTATTTAACAAAATTTGTCAGACTTTAACTACATATGACATACATTCAGTCAATTTAGAACGAAATTTGCCTCTAAATAGCTTAACTTTCAGTGAATCCAATTAAACAGATTTGGCAGCAAACTAAAACAGAATAGAAGAGATAATAATTTCAAAAAGCATTTTTTTCTATTTAAAGTTTCTATTAGTTTTCGGTCTCTGAATTTTTCATTAATTTTTTTTTTTTACCTCAGCTTATATACGAGTTTTCGATTTTGGACAAGGAATTTTTCCCTGAAAAATCATATACTTGGCTTATACACAGAGATATACATTAGTTTATATTTAACACTCTATGTATGTTTGCTTTTTTCATTGTTTTATGTAGAAATTGACCTAAAATTCAGTTTTAGCTAAAAATCTGAATTTTACTGAAAATTTGTTTTTGGCAAAACTCAACTACAAAACTCAAAATCAGAAATTTGGGTAGATGAAGATGCCCAAATTTTTGGCCGGAATATAATTTGGCTGAAACTCTGTGTATTTAAACAATCCTGTTTCTTCCTTCAAATATTTTCAACATGGCTCATTAATTTCGGCTGTATTAACTCAAATGAGACACTCTTATGTTTATTGCTATAAACTTCACTGTTTATAATTATCTGTCATGACTGACTCAAGATGTGAGTGCAACTTATACATCAAGAAATACATATAGTATCTAATTCACTTTAAAGACTCTTTTCATGTGCTCATTGTCAGTAATAGAAGCATTTTGCTTGAAACCATAGAAGTTTTTTGAGTACTTTTTGAGAAAATTCTAATATAACAGATCATTTACAAACATTGTAAATGATATATCCAGGTATGTATGTCCAAAATATTTTTTTAGTTAGGTGAAATTCATATAATTAGAAAATGATGATGAATATTGATGAATAATTTTAACATTGAATTACATAACATCCCAAAATAGAAAATTTTTCACTACAAATAAAAATATCCGTACTCTGACCTTCACAAAATCAATCTCATAATAATATGTATATAATCTCAGAATAATAAATTATCACTATTTCACTTATACTCATGCATAAGTTGCGTAATGAATTTTTGGAAAAAAAAAAAAAGAAATTTGTATAGTATATACCATATACTGGTCGAAAGAATTCAATTTAGTGTGCTGTACATATCTCAAGAACATATTTATTGGCCCTGCTACAGCTGACATGATTTTAAAAGAGCTTTCATGTGTTGTATCTGCCTTTGACATTATATTAAGTAAAATTATAAGGCCACGGATAATTCTAATATAAAAGTATATTAAGAGCATTTTGCCAAAATTGGTTAACATTTACTGCTGTCAGTTGATATGTTCAATTTGAATGCAACAAATAATGCATTTAAAATGTTTCTAAATGCATTGCAAATAAATTTTGGTGAATTTGCTGATGATGTGTATTTTTTCTTAAAGAACAGTGGTGTGTGCAGAAAAAATATCAAATGCATGGACTTTTGCATATAATACAGTAGTCTGCATTCATTTGATTGAAATATATTAATAGGTTTATTGAAACATATTAAAATATTCGTAATGAATAAATGATCACTATTTTTCTTCTAACAATTTCAACTTTGTTTTTATTCATAGGACATTTTTAAGGAAAGTGATATATCTTACACTCACTTTATTCGGACTTCTGATGAAAGACATAAAAAGACTGTTCAAGATTTTTGGGTATAAATCATTTTTTTAATTAAAAAAATACAATTTTTATTTTTATTTATTTATTTGATTTGATTTTTTAAAGCGAAAACTCCAAGCAAATGGGTTCATAACAAAAGGAAAGTACGAAGGGTGGTATAGCATTACAGATGAAGCTTTTGTGCCATCATCTCAAGTAAAAGAAATTAAAGAAGGATCAACTATTAAAATGGTGAATTATTTTCATTGTACTTTATTTATAGAATTAGAGTCTCCCCCAGAGGGCTGGAGGGCGCCGCGCCCCTCCTAGCCTTTAGTTTAAAAAATAGCACCCCTCATCCAAAAACTAGTGCCCCTCTTGCCGCTCATTCAAAAAATTAGCACTCTTTCTCCTCATTTAAAAAAACACCCTTACTACTGTAGTGTCTGTACTGATTGCATGCATGCTAGTTGTCTTCTCATGCATACACTTAAGACCGTGCATTCTCAAAGTTTGCATCACGGTAGACAAATCTTTGATAGGTCAAGGTTGCGATAGACAAATTCCTAGTCGATGACACAATGTCTTCTGATCCAAAAAAAAACATGCACCAATTAAGTAAAATTGATTAAAAAAGAGAAAAAATACAAGAATTTTTTTTTTTTTTTTTTTTTTTTTAACCAGGGATGATTTTGTTCCAAAATTTCCAAAAACAAAAAAAAAATTTCTGTTCCTTTTTTTTTTAGGTCATGAATTAGAAAATTGAGGCATAAAAAGTATCTCGAATTTCAACAAATGATCGCCCAAAATTTTTGTCAATAGTACACACACACACACAAAAAAAAAAAACACGAATTTTATCAAGGAATTGTGGGGAAAAGCATATTTTGTCCAAGAATCGCAAGAAAAATGGTAATTTTGATGAAGGATCGCTAAAAAAAATTTTAATTTCATACTTTGTGGCAACATAACAATGTAAAAAAACAATGCCCCATGGAAAAAATTTTAATAAGCAGATAGTATTGTACTAATAGTTTATGGCAAAAAAATTTTGGGATGTTGTTGCCTGCCAGAGATATAAAACTCCAAACATACTGGCATTTCATTTTTCATGAAAATGGTATTCACAACCTTGTACTTTGACATTTTGTATAGGGAAGAGAAATTTTTTTCAGGGCTTTAAAATTGCAGATTATTTATTAAATATGATTTACTTCAACATAAAAAAAAAGGCATTTAAAAAAATACAACTATCAAAACACTTTTTTGTCTGAATTTCAAAATAATGGTTCTTGAGAACTGTAGTGGAATTTTTTTCACAGGAAAAAAGAGTCGATTAAGTTTTGGAATTTTTCCTGTCAATTTGTTGATTTTATAAATATAAATGATGAAAAGTTGCTTCTAATAAATACATATTATAAAATCGTAGAAATATATTTGAAACTATGTCAGAAATTGCTGGGACTCTATTCATAAGTTTTTTGAAGGATGTTCTCAAAATTTTTATGTTTTCTGATCATGAATGCAAATCTTTCTGATACAAACAAAAATAAATTAATTCTTTAAACTAGCAATAATCTGCTGTAAATGGCCATTATATTTATTTCAGAAATTCATATAGAAATAATATCATTCAAGGTTTAAAACTAATGATAGTTTGTAACATTTTATTGAAGCAACTAGTTCACGATTTTCTATGAACAAAATTTATGATTTACTGCTGTTTCAGTAATTTCAAAAATTAGTCAAGCAATCCCATATGGAGTTGGAACCCACACTTTAAGAACTCCTGATTTAAACTGCTATTGTGAAATACTCATAATCTGATTTTAGCAATATCTTTTCTTTAAATCTTTATGGCCACTAAAGTAAATTTTCCCTACTTTTAATTAAACTTTATATAAAAGTCATAAATTGATTGTCAGAGTTTCCTCTTAACCAGCACAACTTTGAAGAAATTCCGTGTTATTTATCGCTGCCACCACTGATATGGTTACGTAATATCAGTCACACATTGAAAGAATTGTTTAAATGAAAACCAATGCTTTCAATTAATTAAATTAACAGTTTATTTACACAACACAAAACACTATTTACACTTAAAACTCAGATGTAGGTGATCCGGTTCAACATTAAATTAAATACAGTAAATGCTGGCTGTGTACTGTTAAAACTATGTATTATCACTTTCACTCTATGCACATTTAAATTAACTTTACCGGAGATCAATTTCAAATCTCCCAACACATGTGTTCTAAGCCTAAGCTCTCCGAACCTCACTTAGCCTTATGCTCTATCTCAGAGCTATCCAACTAGGGACAACCGTTCACTCTGTTGGAGCCTGTTCTGTAGGCTCCAACTGCCACTCCTCAGCAAAACGCTGCCCCTCCTAACCTACTGCTGCTACTCAATGTAACCCCCCCCCCTCCCCGAGGTTTCTACATTGCTCGCATTCCAAGCTCTTTCCTTCGTTCGTGAAATGTCTTTTGTCTCCCCATCTTCAACAGATATCTCCAAAGGTCGGACAAAACCCTCTGCAACCATCTTTTTTCCCCTCATTCCATCTGTGCATTTTCACTGGCTCAGATCCAGATTTAGACAAGGAAAGAATCTCACTTTGACACTCCAGTACACAGCCCATACAATATATAATATATTAAGACAAAAATAACATAGAACCCCAGTTCTAATAACAGATGTTTCTCAGAACCTGACAGTGATTTTTCTTTCTTTCTTTCTTTTTTTTCTTTCTTTTTTTCCCCCCCTTTCTCTAAAAGCAGAAAAATCCTATGCATAAGAGGCAGGTTTGTTTTATGTTATTTTAAGTCTGAAATTATTCTCATCCAGATTTTAAATTTAAGTCATGGAGTAACTCCTTTGCTAACTTATATACTTAATAATAATTTTATTTTACCCATTATCGTCCCAAAGTATGTATTAAACTAGTCGTTGGGGGCCACCGTAATACTTACCCATCATGGATATGTATATGAAAATAAAACATGTTAAAAATATTTATACAATGCATTGCAATTCATAAATAGAATTTAAATGTTGTTAATATACATAGTAATGCTTTATTAAAGAACTGCTGATGTACCAATTTCGACAAATTATATAAAACGCCAAACTACTCAAGTAGTACCGAACTGCGTAAAAGAAACATCCTTATAACTCCAAAAATAATAATTCTATTAACTAACAATTAACTGTGTCGTATTAAGCGTCTCATTTCCAATTAAAATATACCTCTGAATTGAAATTTGAATGAAATACAGGGTCATGAAAAATCGAAGAATGTGGAAAACAGGATTACAAATATCTCGGCAACTAATAATCCGATCGACTTCGTTCTATATGCAAAATGTGTGTTATTTTATTGCCTTTTACGTCCATTCCTTAAAACAAAAAAATTCGAAAATTTTTATATACCTTTCATCAGAACGAATTTTTCGAGGGTCCGAAAAAAATAGTTCCGGATAAATGAGGTTGCTGATATTAAATAGGGTTCGTCCCATTCTTACCTACTAACTACATACAAAATTTCAAGTCTCTATCTCAATTTGTTCGGGAGATAGAGTGTTTACAGACAGACAGACGGACGGCAAAATTTTTTTTCTAAAAATATGTTTTTCGGACTCTCCACTATCTAAAACGTGTAAATCCGTCAAAAATTTTTTTTCGATTTTCAAAACGATTGCAAGACTTACCCTATACTATGTATGATGGGTAAGTAAAATGAAAAATCTATTATTTTTATTCCTTCTTCTGTACATGAAGATCATTTAATTTTATTCACTTATAGAAGATTAAATGATTTAATTTTTTCTCTTATAACTATTAATTTAGCTTATCTTGATAAGAAACTTAGTTTATGATATTTTTGTAAAATGGATGTGTTAATATTAGGTATCTGCTGAAACTGGATCAGTGGTTGAGCGCATGTGTGAAGAGAACTATATATTTCCTTTGCCGAAATTTCGAGAAGATTTACTTCATTGGCTGTCAAAAGATGGTAATAATATCGATATTGTTGCAATACATTTTGAATTTTAGCACTATTTTTATGTTATAAATAATATATTTATAGATACTATATATATACAGTATGGAACCATTTACCCAGAAACCAGTTAACTGGAAAAACAGTTATCCGGAATGATATTTCTAATAGACTGATGTTAGAATCTTTTTAGAAAAAAGTGTCACACACAATCAGTTTGACATGTACATTGCTTGAAACAATTGTGTAGTTTGATAATAGCATCTGGTATTTGAAATAGAAGTATATAATCATATTATAGATTAATAAATAATATTATAATATTATAGATGCTTTCATTTTTATGCCAAGAAAACAGAAGAACTTTTGTTCAAGGAGTTCCCATAAATTATCTTCTTTCAAACTCTAACAATTGATCTTTCTTGCATCAGATTCTTGGTTCTAGTAATCTAATAATCAATTTAAAATTAGAAGTAATACCATAACTACATATGTTTCACAAAACTTATCAAATGGATGCTGCTTTAATGCCCAACCAGTTAACCAGAAAAACCAGTTATCCGGAATACATCTGACCCCAATCATTCCAGATATATGGTTCGGTACTGTATATACACACACATATACATATGTTCTGTGATTTTTAGCATTTTGCTTAAATGTATAAAATATAACACCTTTATATATTGTATCATGAAATTCATATATATATATATATATATTTTAATTATGAGTTTATTTAAATGAATATAATAAATTACATTATTTCAATGTATTGATGCTCTAGAATTCAAAATGACTGAAAGGATTATGCTGTAAAGTGTAGGTATGAATGCCAATTTCATTTGATGTTTTTTGGTCAGTTTTCTCATCAAGGGTGTAGCCATATTTATACACTTAATACAATAAAACTTCTAAATAGCAATAAAAACTTTTTAAAAATTCTAATACATACATTAATTGCAATGCTTTTTTACCTCTGAGCAGTAGATATTTCTTAATAACTGGCTAAATCTAAGGCTCTCATGTATCTAGATCAAACATGTGGCACACCAGCTACTTCTTTGTGGCCTGCCAAGCTTTGGCATTTTACCTGGGATTAATTCAGTTTGAATGTGTATGCTAAAAACACACTTTATCCAAACAAACACACCAACCATGATCTTAGAGACGACAAATATTCAAATATATGAATATCTATGAATAAAGGGCAAAATTAGCACTAGCCACCAGCCACAGGGCCAGTAAATGAGTAAAATTGGCCCGTGAAAAATTGTCTATCAGCGGCCACCTTATGGCCACTTTTTTACAAGGAGAGAATACAATTTACTTACATTTCATCAGAGATTTTACTCTTTTTAGGTTTCAATACATTTACATTAACATATTTATTTGGACTATTTAGTTTTAGATAAATACTTATTGAAAATCTACTGTTTAATAATTTTAAATTAAAAAGTGGCCACTTGAAAAACTAATCATATTGGCCAGTGGCCAATAAAGAATTTTCTCAATTTTGCCCTATATCTGTGAAGCCAGTTAGACTGGCCTTATTTTATTTTGTTTCATTTTATTTAGAATGCTACCATTATTTTTGAATGATAATTTTTATCTTATTTCATTCTTAAATAAGTGGATTATTTCTCTGTAGACTGAAGTAGCATTCTCAAAAGAAAAGAAAAAAAAATCTTTTTCATCCAGCAACCTTGATGTATAGATTAGAGACAGGTGTAATTCAATTTTAAATTTTAGCTCCAAGTATTTGCAGTTACAAAGATAATGAATTGGAATACAGAAAAACAGGTTTCTTGAGTCTAAAAAAATGAAGATTCATACAACTTTTATAGTGTTTTACCTATAATACTTATAGTTTTTATGTCGAAATTAATACTTTATTTTGTCATCCAAACTCTTCACTTGGGCTCTAGAAGAACTTAAGTTGCAGATTTCAGTTTCTTTAATTATTTTCATTATTTTGATATAAGGTTAGTAAATGTATCATTGTTATTTAATCTTGTTTGGAACTTCTTTTCTTTTTTATTGATGGACACAAATTTTAATGGCTTACTCACATATATACCAGAGTTTATTAAAATAAAAAAAAATTCTTAAAGCTCTCTACCAGATTAATAAGTATGATTAGCTAAAGATGAACAATGCAGTTTTTTTTTCAAAAGTGATTTACAATTTCATTATATATATTAAAAAAAAAAAAAAAAAACTGCAGTTTTATGTTTGGAGACTGAAAAAAATAAAAAATTACTAGTTGTTACAGGACAAAGTATAAAGTAAACTCTGAACAAATATCAAACCAATAAATGATGAAAACTGAAAATGATACTTCATAAAAGAGATACAGTATGTTTTCACCTGGATTGATTATTTTAATTTAAATTACAATTATTATGTTTATTAAATTAAATTTTCCAAGAGTCAAATTATTAACTAAAAATAGAAAAAATGATGTTCATAGAACAGTTAAAAATTTTTGAAAGTTCTATAAACATAAGAATACCATTCCTAGAAGTATTATATATAGTCAGATGGATTTATCAAAATTGAATATGGTACTTATAAATGTATATTAGGTTTGTATACTTAATCATTGTCCATCTAGAAAATATCTTTGATACTGGAGATAAAACATATCTACTTTCTTATATAGAAATTTGATGGCTTTTCATTTTAAAGGTTTGACCGATAATTTTGAACTGTTAGAAAAAGTTCCATTTTCATTTCAAATTCACAAATTATGAATGGGGACATATGAATTAAAAGACATCCAATAGAGTATTTGAAGTATTCATTTGAAATTTCAAGAACTTGAATAAGTTTCAATCTCAGACATTTTCACAATGCCATTATGTTATTTCAATATTTTTATTATATATTCAATTTTTTTATAGTATTATCGTTTTCAAAAAGAAAAAACGGTACTTCTCTATTATTCTGTCGACCATTTTCGCCAAATTATACAAATCGCCAAACTAATAGCCAAATTATACATATTGACATAATTTTTATTTTAAATAATGAAAAAACAAATAATTAGTGGAATATTAATAAAAATTCAAATAAAAAAACGAAATTAAAATCACTTAACGACATTTTAAACACTTGAATGTCGTTGAATGTGACATTCACGATCATCCATTATTGGCATTTAATCTTATAGTTTGGCGATAATTTTTTGGTCAACGGGATAACCTAGAAGTACCGAAAAAACATTTAACTTAATATGTTGTCAAATATTAGTATAAAAACCACTGAAGTGGAAATTTTTTAGAATACAATGAAAATAAATTAAAAAATGATTTTTAAATTTAAAGAATTATGAAAATCAATCTATTTACTAATAATTAATATTGAAATAGTTGTTTACAATTTATTACCACAGTTAATAAAAATTTCATGTTATTCCATATTAGAATGGAAATACATGCATATGCCATTTCAAAGTTTATTTTATTATTTATCAATTGGCAGGTTTTCATATCGAGGGCAATTAAACATATATTACCCTATGTTCAGAAGTTCATTTTTGTAGAACACCTTTACATATCTGCCAACCTTTGGTTATTTTTGAAGTCTAATAAATATAATTTGTATCAGAACATGTATTTAATAAACAAAATCAAAGAAGTAGTGCATAGATACAAGACACAGTTTATTAAATAAATTTGCTTATTCAAAAAACATATATTTTAAATTTTTTACTTGAAAAATGCTGAAGATTGATAGATATGGCTTTGCTAGATAAAGATTAACAGACTAGTGTGTGCAGTCAATTTAAAAAATAAATACAATTTAGAAAATTCAATTAAATTTTGTAGATTTCGTTCATAAAGAGTAATGTTGAGTGTCTTTTTGAAAAATATGATAAAATAAACTAGAATAATAGCAACTTTGAAACTTTGTGTGGATATCTCTTTAACATTGCTCTGTTATAAGAGTGCAAATTTTATTCTGTGTAATAGTACTACCTACTTTCTGCCGACTTTCTAAATAAACTTTTACTTGTATTTATGCAAGTTAAGCTAATCTTTAACATCCTACATTGATTTATTTCTTTGAAATATGTAGATTTTTTATTATAAAATTTTCTTTCAGTTATCAAACCAACCATTTTTGCTGATATTGTCAGGAGGAAGATAAATGAAGGATTATTTGACTTATCAGTTTCTAGACCACAATCCCGGTTATCTTGGGGCATACAAGTTCCAGATGATGATTCACAAGTGGTAATACATATTAAATTTACTTACTTTCTTGTACATTTTGTATATTTTTTA
The DNA here is from genome assembly GCA_964019185.1 of Maratus speculifer. Taxonomy (NCBI): domain Eukaryota; kingdom Metazoa; phylum Arthropoda; class Arachnida; order Araneae; family Salticidae; genus Maratus; species Maratus speculifer. Next base: position 359,327,953 of record OZ025291.1, read on the forward strand.
TTTCTAAAATTCCTATAAATGTTAGATAATATTTAAGAAATGTGTAACTTGCATGTATTATTCTTTTTTTTTTTCAAGATTTATGTCTGGCTAGACGCGTTAGTGAATTATTTAACTGTCGCATTAAATGGTGAAACTTCTTTATGGCCAGTACATTGTCATGTCATTGGGAAAGATATTCTTAAGTAAGTTAAAATAAACATAGTTGTAAGAGCCATTGATATTTTAATAATATTTTGTAATGTAATTATTGCATATATCAATCTTTGAGATTTTTAATTAATATGTTTATATGTACTTGAAAAGTCATTGCATCATGATGGACAGCTCATTTATCATTCCCCATTTCCAATATTATAGTTTATTACAAGTGTGAAACTTAACTTTATTTTATCTGAAATTTTGTATTTATTAACACTGTTTACTATAACAATTAAATGTTGTAAATTCTCTGTGTCTTAGTGTTCTTTAAGTAAATATTTATAAGATAATTATGAATTTCAAGCTAATATTGAATTTAACAATTCGTGGAACAGGTTTGAACTGCCTCCCATTGTTCGCTACTCTACCCACTATTAATTATTAAAACTTACCTAACACTTTTGAAAATATTCCTCCTTTTTTTTCCCTTGAATTAATTGTTTTTATTGGTGAATATTAGGTATCAGCTATTTTTCATCGCTTTTTCCCTGTACCAATAGAAGTCTAGTTTAAAAAAATGGAAGCCAACAAATATGTCTTATGTTTTATGTACAGGTTGAAAATTTAGTTTGTTTTGCCTCAAATAGCTAATAAACCAAGTTACCCTACTGCATAGTAAAGATCGAATTTCTTTAAAAGTTTCAAATATTCTGAAGTATACTTGTAAAAGTCTCTGAAATATAATATATTTTATTACTGAAATAATTTGAGACCCCACAGCTCAAAATAGAATTCCCAAAAATGTAGAAAACCCAATCTGCTGCTAGAAACATTTAAGGAGAAATAAAAATATTTGTTTTGTCTTATGCTTGTAATGTCAGATGTATGCTAGATGATATTAAAATATATATATATTCTTACATATATTGGTTAAATTAGAATTAAAAGTGATGGTAATTAGAAATTTAAAAAAAGTAAATCTACACATACTAAAGAAAAAGAAAATTATTAAAAAATAATTTTAAAGTAAATTAAAAAATTATTATTATAGTTTTATTTGAAAATTTGGATTTGGTAATAACTGAAAGATCTGTTAATTGAAAATACAAGTAGATTTACTTTTCTTTTTTTTTCTGCAGAATATGAGTTCAGATTATAAAAGCAACTTTTGTAACTTTACTTTTTTCATAATCTTAACAAAAATGGAAAAAAAAATGTTTGACACCATATTTTACTTTCAAATTTTTGTAGGTTTAATGTAAAATTTTAGCTGCCTTATTTTAAACTTTTATTTATTTATTAATTTACATCCACTTTGCCATTTTTATAGCATTAGTTTTTTTTTTTTTTTTTTTTTTTTAAGTGATTGTTTTAAAATTTTAAATCTTATAATAAATGATATATTAAAATTTACTGTTTTATTTTCTGTACTATTTACTGATTTTCAGAATGAGTGTATCTATGTATATTATGTTAGCTTTTATTGTGTGCTTTTATTTTCATATTGTTATGTGTTGAATTGATCTTAAACTGGATTTGAGGGCAATGGTATGAATGCATATATAGAGTTAATTCAGAAAAGTAAATTGATTCTGAGTTAATTACAGTCGAAACCTGTTATGACAAACTTCAAGGAACTGAAGGTTTTGTTCGCTATATCCGGTGGTTCGCTACATCCAAATTGTTTTAAAAGAATGTTAGAGTTCACAAAATGTGTATATTTTTAGCTGCTACCTTTCTATCCAATATGTATGAGATGTATTAAGAAAAAAAAGCATAAAATCTATTAAATATGATCCTTAATGAGTTAAATTGATTAAAGTCAATTGGATTAAACTGACACAATACTAAATAAATTAATTAAAAATAAAGACAAATAAAAATAGAGTACAGCACCGATTATTCAAACAAGTAGATACCGACTCCAGTTCGGATAAGTAAAAGTTAGAATAAATGGGCAGACAACTTAAGGAATGTTCCTGACTATACTACAACCATTACATTTTTTCCAGGCTTTGGATTCCAATACATATTATTGCTGGCATGTTTAAAAATCATTTTATTTCATTGTTTTTTGTTTGTTTACTTTTTTATCATTTAAATGTACTTTTTTTTATCATCTTTTGAACTCCAGAGGTTACAATTTAAGGAAAAATGCTTTTGAGTATTGATTGCTTCTAAGAAGATTTTTTTTCAATGCTGCCATATCTTGAATTATTCTTAAATAAGTTAGATGAATACGTTAGCATTAAAAACGTTACTAAACAGCTGTGATAGGAGTAATGGAAAATGACTGACAGGCGGGCATGATCACACATACAGAATGGCTACCATAAACAAGAAAGAATACAGTTTTTCCAACTTAATTTTATTTTATCAGAATTTTTTTATTTATTAACACTGTTTACTATAACAGTTAAATGTTGTAAATTTTCTGTGTCTTGGTGTTCTTTAAGTAAATATTATTAAACTATAAGATAATTATGAATTTCAAGCTAATATTGAATTTAACCATTTGTGGAACAGGTGGGAACTGCCACCCATTGTTCGCTACTCTACCCACGATTAATTATTAAAACTTACCTAACACTTTTGAAAATATTCCTCCTTTTTTCCCCTTGAATTAATTGTTTTTATTGGTGAATATTAGGTATCAGCTATTTTTCATTGCTTTTTCCTTTACCAATAGAAGTCTAGTTTAAAAAAAGGGAAGACAACAAATATGTTTTATGTACAGGTTGAAAATTTAGTTTGTTTTGCCTCAAATAGCTAATAAACCAAGTTATCCTACTGCATAGTAAAGATCAAATTTCTTTAAAAGTTTCAAGACCCTTTAATGACTTATCGCTAATTTGTACCATGTTTCACTAGATGGCATGCATTTTCGCATTTTTTTTTTTATAAAGTTAAAATCGAATCTTTTTTCACAACTGCAGAAAAGTAAAAAAAAAAAAAAATGGTTGAATGGAAAAAAGTTTGTTATAACCGATTCTTAAGATTTCGGAGGTTGAGAAAAAAAGAATAAATTAACATTAAATATAATAGAAAAATGGCGGGACCAAAATTTTACTTTGTTATATACCGGGTTTGTTATAACGGGGTTCGGCTGAATTATTATTCTTATAATTAACTCTCTTGATTTTTAGAAGATTCTATTTTTGTTACCTAACCATCATTCATATTCATCTAAATTTTGAAATTGTAACTTTTTGTTTTGAAATTTGTGTTAATGTAATTCATAGGTTTTATTTTCTGTATCTCAGGAAAATTTCTAAAATATCTTATCTATTAAAAGCTATTCTGAATTAAGGTAGTAGTAGTGGTGGTGGTGGTGTGGGGGGGGGGGGGATGTTGAGAAACATTAATCTCATTTTTGAAATCAGGGAATGAATATTTAAAATCAAAATTAGTTATAAATATGTATGTGCAATTTTTTTTTAATTAAAAGTTTTTGATATAAGAAATGAGTTATACTTTTTTTTTTCCCCTTAAGTTTAGTACATAAAATAGAAAAAAAATATTTTTCTGATGTTTAGAGTTCTGAAAAGGTTTAAATATTGAGTAATCTGTAAATTTCGAAATGTTAACATAGTGTTTATGATCTTTAATGATTTAATTTTTTTATTTTGATTTCTGTATTTTAGTAAACTAAAATTTAAAAAATATATGTTTTAAATTTTTTAAGATGTAAATATTTATATATACCTGTGTCTTTAGAATTAATTATGATTGCTCAACACTATCTATGTCTGTTTTGAAAAATTGTTAAAATAAGAAAATTTGTTGATTTTTCTTATTGTTTTCTGTATTGTTATTGTAACTTTTGATTTTATTTTTAGATTTCATGCCATCTATTGGCCTGCCTTTCTTATTGCTGCTGGGTATGAACCACCGCAAAAGATATTTTGTCATTCCCACTGGACTGTTGATTATGAAAAGGTTTGTTCATTGAGAAAATTTTTTAAATATTGTTGTAATTTTTTAAGCAATTATTTTTTGCTGACATATTTGATCTAAAATCAGCTTTTCATATGGTCATAATTTTTGTTTCTTCATGGTTCGTTGTTAAAATATGTGGGTTTCCAAATGAAAGTGGCACTGTTGTAATAATCCTGCCATTTGAAGATAAAGATAACTGCACATGCTCATATAGAGGGCACAGAGTCCTGGGAATGCATGCAATATCGTAAGATCCCACCAAATGTACATATGATAGTGTCAGAGCACGCTAAACAGGTCCGTAGCTAAGGGGGTGCTAGGGGTGGCTCAGCCCCCCCCCCCTCCCCCTAAAATATTTTGAGCCCCTCTGGAAAAGATTTCATGATCACTCAATTAATTTCTGTTCCGAAAATTCAAATGAAATTCTGTTCAAAAATCTAATTTAGTTTTGAGACTCTTTCACAGTTTTCCAGAATTACAAAATTGTATCTAAAATACGGGTTTCAGCACTCAGTCATCTTATTTGCACATATGAAACTAACATGATGTTTGATTTTGCACCAGTTATACACTCAACATTTTCATAATTATATACTTTTCTTAGCATAAAATGAAGTTTTTACAACAGTTTAATAAGAAACATAGTACCTACAATATTAATATGCACTAATTTATCTTTCTGCGTTAGAGGGAGAAAAAAAAATTATGAGCCCCCCCCCCCCCCTACTGTTCGCTTCTAGCTATGGCCCTGATGCTAAAAGGCATCATTCACATCATGGATACCTCCAAATGTGTCAACATGCAGTCATGCAATTTTTAACAGCAGAAAATGTGAACGCTTGTGAAATCTATTGTTAAATACAAAATGTATATAGTACACAGTGTATGTCATGCAGATCGGTATTCGTATGGTGTAGGGATTTTTGTTGTAGAAGACCACCACATGCGCTTGACAAGGTCATGATCTCTCATCAGTATTGCTTCTTCCACTTTCTTGAACTTATGTTAATATTCTTTAAGATAAAAAAAAAATCAGTTTATTTTGGTTTTTTTATGTGGTAAATCAAAAAGGAAATTCTAGCAAAGATACTCATAAACAGAGAAAGCAAATTAATTTTATAAATAATAAGTAAGGAAAAGAAACCATTTTGTTCTTTTATTTTTATTAAGAATAACATTATTTCTGTTTACGATTTAGGTTTTTGAAAAAATGTTTTTCTACTGTTTATCCCTCCCCCAAGTCCAGTTTCGCCAAGAGCAAAAAGATCGAACTCTCTTCTCTTGTCTTCCTTTTCCTCCCCTTTTGTCTCTCTTTTGCGAGAAAAAAACCAACCCAGTATAATATTACAGACTATGACACAACATGAAGTCATTTTGTGCTGCCAAGTTGTAGACAGTTCTTTATGCTATATTTTTATTTTATAGCATTCATTGTCATAAACAACACATAGATTTGTTTTGTGGTGAATTGGTCGCTGAGATAATTTGAGAATGCTAACAATAATCTTCTTAATAATAATAAAAAAAAAAATTCAACTGCTTATGGCAAGAAAGAAATAAAAGATCTCTCCAAATTTTTCTGGTTGATTGAGCTTTTTGGTTACATGAATGCTGGATAACAGAATTTTTACTGTATTTAAGCAATACCTTATCAATTGTTAACTGCATTTTCCTTCTTTTTTTAAAATGCATCTTGCAGTAATTAAAGAAAAAACTGATTGTCTAAATTTCATTACATTTGCATACTTCTACTGAGGTATAGATCTATGTCTATCATATGCAGCTTGACAAATTCTAACTTTTAAAAGTTCTTTAATGTCTTTTCTTTTTCTTTCTTTCTTTTTTTCTTTTTTTTTTTTTTTTTTTTTTTTTTTTTCTTAATATTTTATGCAATTTCCATTATCAACAAATTAGGCACTATTTTTTTTTCTTTAAGCAAATAATGGTCTCTCATTTCTTTTATTGTGTTATTTCCCTGTATTACAGGGTTGGGTTTCTTCTGAAAGAAACCTATTTCTTCCAGGACAGAGGAAGAAACTGGAAAAAACCGGAAGAAACTGGAAGAAATGAAAGAAACTACCAGAAACCAAAACAAATGCTCAAAGTTAAAATATATTAACTATATAAAAGAATTAAAGTATAATTACATGAAATCTAAATTAGAAAATTTAATTATAATTTTTTTTTTTTTTTTTTTTTTTTTGCAAAGATAAGTTATTTTTTTTTTTTAATAACAAACTTCAGGTTCAGCAGACATTTTCAGGTGATAGATTTTTACTACTCTAGAGGTAGAGGGATTTTTTATTAATAATAATAATTACACTATTTATGTAAAAAGAGTGAAAAAAAAACCTACAAATTGTTTATTTTTCATATAAAAATATATTACTTTTACATAAAAATGCCTTATTTTAAACTGCAACACAGTAAATAAATAAATTTGTAATTATTTATACTAACATCTAGCATGAATATCTCAATGCTGTAGTGTTCTAAAAATATCTATGGGTATCAGGGCTTGAATTTCAGGGCAGGATGGCGGGATTCGTGCCCGAAATTTTGAAATCCCGTCCAAAAGAATATCGTAGGCGGGAGGCTCCCGCCCAAAAAAAATCACGAATTTTCCGAAAAAATTTGCATTTTTAAACTACGATTAACTCTCACAATCTTTTTGTGAATTTTGTGATATTTTCGTGCGACTGAATGACATGTTTTCCGAGCTTTTTACTGCGAAAAATAGTTGGAATTCACGATATTTTTCCACAAATTTCGCATTTTTTTCCCCCCTGCGATCGAATGATTGCAGGGATAGTGCGATTTTCCATCGCAAGAACGAAGTAATTCCATTTTGAATTTTCCTAAAAACTAACACATTCGATTCCAGAAATTACGAAACATTGTTTATCAGCCCAGGAATTCGGATAATTATGCCCAAATTTCAGGGCTAAGAACGATTTTTCATAGCTTTTGAACTGAATTGAATTGCATATTTTCACAATCAATTTCATCAATCGTTTGCAGAAAATTCTGTTAGATTATCACGATAGAAACACCAATTTTCTCAAATAATCGCGAAAATTTTTTTACTTTCCTTAAAAAATCACAAAAAATCACGAATTTCTTTTTAAAAAATCACAGAATAAACACGAATTTCATGAAAGCATCTCAGAATAAATATGAATTTTGTGAAAGAATCACGGAATCAATGTGGATTTGTGAAAGGATCGCCGTGTGAAAGAGGGAAGCGGTCGCCCCGGATGCAGGAATTCAGGGGCGCCGATTTTCTGTTACCAATATTATTTTCGGCCTGTAAAAAGAAAAAGAACACTAATTTGAGACTTTGCCTTGAGGGCAGTTTTCTCTTCGCATGCCACTGCATATGAACCCAAATTTACCAAAATGCTGCTTAAAAAACATGAATTTCATGAAAGAATCTCGAAATAAATTTCATTAAAAATCGAAAAAAAATGCGAATTTTGCCAATAATCAAGAAAAAAAATGCTAATTTCTGTAAAGGATCGTGAGAAAACGCCAGATTTGTCAAAGGGTTTTTTAGGGGAGATTCTGGGTAAAAACTTTCTTGAAATTCACAGCAAATTTTCTGAAAAGTTTTCAACAGATTGTGTGAGAGGAGGGGATTTACTTTGGACTCACTTTTGTGTTTTTTCACGCTCTTTGACGAAATTATCGGATTTTTCGTGATCTTTGGACGAAATTATCGGATTTTTTAGATTTTTTTAATGAAATTTATGAATTTTTCACAGTTTTTTGACGAAATTTGTGGATTTTTCACAGTTTTTTCATGAAATGGGCGTATTTTTCATGATTCTTTGACGAAATTTGCGATCTTTTGACAAAATTTTCGATTTTTTTTTTCGCGGTGTTTTCCCACAGGTTTTTTGACGATATTTTCATTTTTTCTGTGATCCCTACCCGAAATTTGCGTTTTTTCACCATTCTTTGATGAAATTTGTGTTTTTCTTTCTCTATTCTTTGATGAAATTCACGGGGTTTTTTTGTACAATCTTTAACCTCTTCAGTCCCTGAGTACCCAAATGGGTACATCAGTTTTGTCCCATTTTATTAATGATACTCAAATATAAATGAAATTTCGATATAAGAATAATATGTTTCGAATTCTAAGATTCGAGCTAATGAAAGTAAAACAAAAATCTCGCTCTGAAGTCAAATGAGAAAAGAAATAATTCAGTAATAATTAAAAATACTGTAATAATCGCCAGTAGCGAAGAGGTTAGAGGAATTTTGAGTTTTTTCTCAATTATCTAACAAAATTCACGTTTTTCCTGCGAACTTCTGATGATATTTTTTGCGATTTTTTTGCAAACGATTTACGAAATTGATTTTTTTGGTGATGATTTGTTGAAATTCGCAGTATGCTTTTTGTCTAAATTTCTGGAAAATACAGAACAGAATCGCCTTTGGATCGCTTAATGAATGTACAATTTGTCAAAGGATTGCTTAATAAATACGAATTGTCACAGAATTGTGTAAAACATACAAATTTCAATGATGCATTGCAGAAAAAAATGTGAATTTCGTCAAAAGGTCGTTAATAAATGTTAATTTAGTCAAAAGGCTGCTACAAAAATGGAAAGAAGAATCGCAAAAAAAATGTAAATTTTTCAGAGTGTTGTCAAATAAATGCAAATATAGTCAAAAGGATGCTAAAAAATACAAATTTCATCACAAAATCATAAAAAAATGAGGGTCGCGGAAAAAAATTCCACCATCTCCTTGGAAAACAACACACACGCAAACATATCTTTTTATTGTTATAGGTACAATCGGAAATAATACATGCTGAACTAACTTTTGAAAAATTAGATTAACCCGAACCCAACTTGCAGCAATTTACACTCAACCTAAAATCAACCTGAACCAAAAACAGAATTTGCAAGACCTGAAAAAAAAGTAATTAGGACAGGAAGGGAATTTGTCCCTTTGAAAACTAAATAGACTATATAAAATCTTGACTCACACTTTTTTAAAATAAAAAACATATTTTGCATAATTATTCTGACTTGTTTATTAAAATTGCTTCAGTGGTATTTTGTCATGTCTGTATTTGTGTAATTCTTTAAATATCATATAAAATAACAGTAGGTTTTAAAGATTTTTTTTCTCCCTCCCAAACAGCTAAACTCCCCTCCATTTATAAATGTTGGGAGGGAGACTCCCCTCCTCTGGAAAATTGAATTTCAAGCCCTGGGTATGTCAAAATGCTTTAAAATTACCTTTAAGTGTAAGACTTGAAAAAAAAAATCATTTTTTGCATTCATCAAATTTAAGTCGAGAAACGGATTGCAGCATCCTACTGCTAAAAAACTTTTTTGCTATATTATGTTGCATTGTGCTAGGAAAAATTAGAATTTTAATGATTTTTTTTTTTTTTTATACTAGGATCGACCGATACAGGTTTCTAAGGCCAAAATCAATTTTCAGAAAATTCAAAATTTCAGTCAAAAATTAAAACATCCAAAAAAAAAAAAAAATTAAGTAATTAAATTGTATGTTTTAAAGTAATTAATACATACATAAATGTAAATTAATTATATGTATAGTATTTATTAATCATGCATAATTGTTAATTATCCAAAAACTTTATTTTCAAATACAGTAAAACATAATTAATTCATTAATGACACAGATAGATTTTCCAATTATATGAATTTCATTTAGTTAAAAAATATTTTAGTTTTAAGTATACACATCTTGATTTTTCTTCTATAATGATTTTTGTAAATGATCATTTATTATTTGAGAACTTTCTCTAAGAATATTTGAAACACTAATGCAATTTAGACTAAAAGTTTTCTGTAAGATGATTGCTAATTCATGTCTGATAATTATAAACAATGAAGTTCATGGCAATGCACTCATTAGAGCTGATACAGTTCAAATCAATGACTAGAATTGAGAATTTCAGTCAAGCTGAATTTTCAGCCACTTTTTGGCAAAACTCGGATTTTGGGACGAAAATGAAACCATATTTTTGATTGATCTCTGTTTAATACAGTAATATTAAAAATTTAATATTAAGCTTTTAATATTACAGTAATTTTTGTATATTACTTATATTAATAAAATTGATGTAAATTAAAAGCTTTTATTTAAATGGGTTTCATTCTACCATTGGTAAAGAATCCCTATTATTTACTACTAGTTTCAGAAATTTAAATAATTAAAAAAATATGTTTGTTAAATTGAAATGAACAACATTTAATTTTGTGTATATTAATTTTGGACAGTTTCCTTTCATTTAGCCTGAAAATCTTTAAACATGCATTGTGTGTGATCTTGGCTAAAAAACGTGTGTAATTATTGATTTAGCATATACCGTATATACTCGCGTATAAGTCGACCCCCCTAACTTATTTGTTAAAAATAAGGAAAAATTCAAAACCCGCATATAAGTCAACCCTCCTCCAAAAGGGAGGACCGGTTGACTCCTCCTCTCCCCTGGAACTATTTTCTGATATTTTATTTATAATTTTTTTTTTTTTTTTTTTTTTTTTTTTTTTTAGGTCTCTTGTATAAGTTGACCCCCTCACTTTGAAGTACTTTTTTTGTCTAAAATTTCTTGACTTATACACGAATATATACGGTATATTTAATTAAATTTGTTTTGGTCCAATGGAATTAATTCATTTAAGATTTTAGGAAGAAGATATTTATTATATCTTACAAAATTGAAATTATATGATAAATTCTAGAAGGAAAACAGTTTCTTCCACTTGAAAAAAACCTATTTCTTCCGGCCGGTTTTTTCGATGGTTTTTTCCGTGGTTTTTTACACTGTGGAGGAAATTTGCCAACCCTGCTGTGTTAATTAAGAGAACATTTTTAAAAAGTTTACTACTCTTATTGAAAATCACACTAACTAAAACTGCTTAAAGCAAAGAAAAAAAAACAGTACATGGATTTCATTTCATGATGTTACATAATATTAATAATAATAATAATAATAATAAAGAACAAACAAAATAAAAGTGTTGCTAGTTGTTCTTAAATGCATATAGTTTCTCCACAACTATATGGAAAATTGCTAACACTATACATATTTTTATTATTTTTTACCCAGTGAAAGGAGAAATGTTTGACATACAGGAAATTTTTTTACAGGAATGCGTGAACTCTTCAGTTTTTTTTATTGTTTTTATTTTATTTTATTTTCATTTGTCTGTTCTAAATGTGATAAATGTTCTATTTTTCTAATATTTTTTATATGTTACGTATTTCACATTTTTGTATTCAAATAATGGCCTAGAAAGAGAGCTTTCCTGTTATCTTCTTTAACATCACACAGCCTTTTCTTCTTTTTTTTTTAGTTTGATGATTTAAACCTTAAATATTCCACGCTGTGTGATCTTTAATGGCATTTATAAAGTTGTAAAAATTAACATATTAAATAATTCACAAACTCATTTACAATTTTTTGTCAGTTGTACATTATTATCCACTCAAAAATGTCAAAATATCATTTTTGTTTCCAAAGTGTTAATAAGAAAAAATGCAAAAAAAAAAAAAAAAAAAAAAAAAAAAAAAAAAAAAAGATGCATTGTTGAATTATTCTAGCTCCAAGTAAAAATGTTATTTGTTTTCTTAATTATTATTATTTGAATTATAGTATATGTATTCAATTTCACATCTTTTATAAAAAGATGGTTTTCCTATCTTTAACCCCTTCGGGACGAGCGACACATATACATGCCACAAAAGAGTTTAAGAATCCTTGTTTATCCCCACTAGTAAAATTTGCCTTATCTAATCAGAGCATTTTCTCGATTTTATAAGGCACAAATTTCTGTTTTTAAAAACTGGTGACAAAAATCATTAAAAATTTTGTAAAAAGCTCGCATCGCGAATGGGCTAATATTTATTTGCTGACCATGCATTTTAATCATTCATCATGTAGAAATTTTTATTATAAGCTTTATTTTTTGTATCAGAATTTTAATGCATGTTTATGTATAGTTTTTTATTTATTTATTTAATCATCAATTTTATTAAGTTGTATCAAAATTAATTTCATTTTCATAATAAGATCTTCCTTGCGATTTTTCAACATGATAAACATATTGTAAAAAAAGAATATAAACCATAAAATTCTGTTGTTTCTTTCCATCTTCTTGCAAGTTAATCAATACAATTCTGTTACAAATTTTGAATTTGGAACCAGAAAAGTCTAGACATCCCCATTCCATATTGTCAACATTAGAGAAACGAATTCATTGAAAAAATTATACCATATTTCTGAACATGTGATAGTTTGAAAGAGCCAAAACCCATTCTATGTGGGGGATGAGTTAAAAATTCAGTTCCTTCTAGCTCCCATACTTTATTACACGAAACATGTGTAGTCTTGCATTGTCTTGTTACAGAATAGAAACTTCCTCAGTTGACCTATATAGGATATTTGCTCGGAAACTTACATACTGTACATCTGACCACCAGAGTTGTATAATATAGACGCACGCCGTGCGCAGATAATTTTATGAGCTTTGCAGAAAATTTTAGGAAAGAAACAATTTTTATTTTTTTAGCTTTTTTTAGTACCAAAAAATTAAAAAATATCCCCCCCCCCCCCCAATTTTATGTACAATTTATTTACTGTTAGCATACAATTAAAGGCTAGGCCGATTTCAAAAATTTAAGGCATTTCATGCTGAAAACTTCAAAAATTCATCAATCCGAAATTTTGGACACCAAAAATCTCAAAATTTGACTAACAGTTGTCGTAAAATATCAATTTCGTCAATTGTTCTTAGAAAAAAAACTACAATTTCATCAAATTATCATGGAAAAAACACGAATTTAGACAATGTTTTGCAGAAAAAGCATGAAATATTGTCATTGGGCCACGAAAAAATGCAAATTTCATGAAAAGATAGCAAAAAAAGCACAAATTTTGTAAAGGATCATGAGAAAATGCGAATTTTGTAATAGGACTAAAACAAACTGCAGTTAAAAAGTGCATATCAAAAAAGAATTGTGAAGAAACTCATATTTTGACAAAGGACCTCATAAAAAAAATCGTCTTTCAACAAAAAATCATGTGAAAAATGCAAATTTTGACAAAAAAAATAAATAAAAAATCGCTCAAAAAATGCAAATTTCGACCAAATATAGTGCAATAAATGCACATTTTGTTCATGAATTGCATAAAAAAATGTGAATTTTATCCACGAACGGCATAAAAGAAGCAAATTTTGTTAATAGATCGCATAAAAAACATGAATTTCTTCTATGAATCTTGTAAAAAATGCAAATTTTGTCCATTTTCTATATAGTATATCACGTAATTTTGCTAAACATAAAATTTGCAGAAAGTTTTTGAACCAACATTTATGTGTACAGAAAACTTTTGATTTTATACAAGTCTGCTGGCCACAATAAATTTTACAATTGAGTTTTTTTTTTTTTTTTTTTTTTTTTTAATGATAACATACTACATTAAATAGTTAATATATAAAATATTAACTAAGTAATTTGTTGAGCTGAAGCATAGGTTACATGAACTGATGAACTAAAATTGAATGGTAGCCTAATTCTGAGTTTTGTGTTCTATTTAATTTAGATGTCAAAAAGCAAAGGAAATGTGATTGACCCAATCTCTTTAATTAAGAAATATGATTGTGATGGATTCCGGTATTTTTTACTTAAAGCATCAGTGCCTCACTCAGATACTAGTATGTAGATTATGCCTTTTTTGTTGAAGTTGCTGATTTAATGATAAGTACTGTGTAATTTTTAGTAATTCTTTAGTATATTATTCATTGTTCTTTTTTCTTGATTAATTAATCTAAATCTTCTGCAGATTTTTCCATAACTTATGATTTTTTTTTATTGTGAGTTTAAAAAGTTAAAGAACAAACATATTTATTAATATGAATGTAGATAAAATTAATATGAGTGTATATAAAATTAATATGAATGTATGTAATAAAGACTATGTAATGAATAAAGACTTGTAAAATATAACAATGCTTTGTCTTGTCAGATTTTCTAAATTTACTTTTTACTAAATTTTCTGGCAACACTGTAATTTTTTTTTTTTTTTTTTTTTTGTATAAAATTGTTTATAGGAAAACTTATATTTAAATTTTTGGTATTAGCAATTGTCAAATCTGTATGCCTAAAATTTACTAATCTTCTTGCATATGCATTTTCATAAAAATCGCATTACTTTCCTTGTTTATCCCAAATTAATTATTAATTTTCAAAACCTCTATAAATCTAGTTTCACCCAGCATTGTCATTTCTGTTATGGTAGCTGGAATTAATATTAACAGCAAAAATGCTAAGATTTCTGAAGAAGAGACTGGTGAGCTGTCAAATCAACTGAATGATGAAAATTCAAATAGTAAAGCATTGTAAATAATAATAATAATAAGTAAAAGACAAAATTTCAGTTAAAGATTTTCTAGATGTGAAAAAACCATTGGTAACAAGTGGAAATTTAAGTGAAGGTTTGAAATATTTTTAATAATGAAAAAGAAGATGGTAATAAGAAAGTGAAAAAAAAAATTAAAAAATGAGAATTTCTCTTGTATTCAATCACAATTAGCTCAGAATAGCTTTCCTCTGTTATAAATTGAAAAGGGAAAAAAAGGGATAATTTTTTAAAAATCCTTACACAAAAAATTCCCAACAAATTTTTTGTTATAATATTAATATTCTGCTGAAATCCATAGTTTTAATTAATATATTTAGAAAAAAAATCATGCTGTGTATTGTTTTTAAAAGCTCAATTCTTTCAACAATTCAACAATTCTGATCTTTCAAAAGATCAATTTTTTTCTCTCTTTTTCCTGAGGTATTTGTACTAGACAGGTTTAACTGTATTTTACAGACTTTAGATCTTTTTTTTTCTATTTTTGGCATAATAAACTGTACTTTATAAAAGTTTTTATTTATTTTTACTACTCTGAATTTTCTAATTATAGTCGAATCTGAAATATCTGAATTTCTGGCTCTAATCTGAAATTCTTGTTAATCCAAAGCAATTTTATTTACGATATTTACACGTCAGGGAAAATGTGTAGAAATTAGATTAAATAAAAATAGCAGTAAAGCATATTTTTTATTCTTTAAACAGCTTTAATAGAGTAAAAAAATACTCAATAATACAAAAGTACAACATATCTACTTGAGTATAAAATGAAAATGTTCACTGTATGCCTACTTTTAAAAGCCATCTTTAAAAAATAAAATGTTGAATATCAATTTGTTTGCCAGTCACTTCAAGATTCTTTCCTAAAATGCAAAAAATAATTAATTCAAATGATAAAAATTTGTTTTTTCCTTTCAATAATTTGATTTTGCAAATTCTTTACAAAAATGTTTTTTTATATTCCCTTGTCGATGTGATGACTGAGCTATTGATAGATTCCTGATTTTGAGCTTTATGTAATGGGTTGTTATGCAATTCCTCATTCTGAAGCTCCATTGAATTATTATAAACATTAGACTGATTAAACAAGGAATACTATATGTAATTATAATTAAATGTTTATGTATAATTGCTTGTATAATTATATATAAGCAGTTGTTTATATAATTAATATCTTATGTGAGTGCCTTATATATAATTAATTGCCTGGTTTATTTGTATCTATTGTTACTCCACATGTTTGCATGCTCATGTAGACATTTCCATCTTGTGCTGCAGTTGCAGCTTTACCAACATATGGGAGTGAAAAATGCCAGGCTGGGCATTGTCCTCAAAATTTATATGCTAGAGCACTTGAAGCGCTTTTCCGAGGGTTCCATGTTCAATTCCCATCTTGGACATTTTTCCCTTTTTTTTTTTTTTGGTTCTACACTTAGCTAGCAGTGTGATAATTCCCTTATTAAATATTCGAGGAATACTATTTTTTATGAAAGTCATGCCGGCTTATCTTGCTTTGTCATATTTGGCAGTACTCCCACAATTTGTTTTGATAGGATAGTGTAACTCTTTAAACACAAGGGTTAAAAAACTAATATAAAGCTGCTGAATCTCAAGTAATAATATCATAGATTGTAAAAGAAACCCTATAAAAACTGCTTTAATGTGGATATTATTACTTTTTTTTACAGTGGGTTTTACAAAAAAGATAAAAAATAAACCATTCAGGTTAAATTGCGTTTTTTTATGTTAGCTTAAATCGATTTAAGATCAGTGATTAGACTGAATTTCCAATGTTGGCTTTAAATCGATTTAAGGCCTAAGCCTAGTGGTTGGTATTCTGTTGATCATCTTTGTTGTAACAGCTACAGCTTAAAGCAATATAATATATGTTGTATAAAAATAATTGCATTGTATTGCATGGGTCATACATTAATTATCTTACAAAGATTTTGTGCTTTTTTATCCCTTTCTCCCCTTATGTTACAAACTGTTCCATTCATGTGATACCCCTTTGCCTGTTGAGACATTACATTTTTTTAAACTTATAATTTAGAGTTAAATTGTATTTAAATAACATTTCCATTTTTAAAATTGTTTACAAATGTGTAATATTTAAAATCAAATTCTAAAAATCCCCACATTTTAATTAGCTGTAATAATATTGATTCTTTAAGCATTCATATCAATCTTTCATATTATTTATCACTAGTATCTCATACACCCTAACTTCTTTTGATAAAATAATAGCAAGCTGGCTGTTGTAACCATTTTTGTCCAACCACGATACATGGATGTCATTATACATCAAGCACTTTAATTCTTAATTTTATACAAGAAAAATAGTATGTATTACATATTATCTGCTGAAATAACAATAATAAAACTGACAAGATCTTGTATGCTTTAAATTACATCTCTTGCAATTCAAGTGAAAAAAATATTTAATAATATGCAAATAAAAATACATGTTTTTCATAAACTTTATTATGCTGTTTTCAATGTCTTCTAAATATTTTCATATTTTAGTTGTGATGTCACAAAATGTTAACTCACTTTGACCCATTTGTACAAAAAAGAAGTAACCCAGTTTTATCTCAAATTATCCCTGCTTTTTAATAAAGCATAATTAAGAGAAGTAAGCAACCACCACTTTGCATATTGTTGTGTATAAAACTTGGTCCAAGTTATTTTCTTTAAATTAATGTTTTTCATACAGTTCTTTTAAATTGTGAGAAAGCACATATACATTTTAGATAATTTTGTGAAAGTCATTTTATCAGGCTTAAAAAATGTTTTATTAATTTTAGATTACAGTGAAACTAAAATTTTTAGAATGCTAAATTCTGAATTAGCCGATACTCTAGGCAATTTGCTAAGTCGTTGTTGTGCCAAAGCTGTAAATCCCGAGCAAGTTTTCCCAATTTTTTATCATAAAGCACTTAAATCATTTGAAGATGGTAGTGCCCAACATCTAATAGATTCAACATCAAATTTACCAAGTAAGTGTCAAAATTTTTTAATAAAAATATTAATTTTTAATTATAAATTTTTATGAACATTTGCTGCAGAAAAGTAAATTTATTTTTTAACATCTTGTGTTAAATTAAATTTGCAAGATATTGTTTATGTATGATTTTGAAATAAACAAAAAATACATTTGCGTACAATAAATAGTGTCATTGTATATTATTGATACAATTGTAATTGCTTCGTGATTAACCACTTCACTGCTGACAGTTTATGAGGAAACAGCCCTTTTACCCCTGATTTATCTTGGGACAAACGGTGAAACAGTTTACATTTCAACATTTGTCTCGAGATAAGCTGAGGTTAAAAGCACTATTTCCTTATACCTGCTGCTAGTGAAAAAGGTTAATAATAATTTTGATGTGACACTTCATTATGATTTTGCCTTTATTAAAAAAGCAATGTTTCACCTTTACTTATTAACAAAATTTTCAAAGTCTGATGCATTTTCTCAAATTTAACTACTGTCAAAATTTTATATATTTTCTGTTTATAAATATTTTAGTGTGATTATATATATATATGTCAGTGAACTCTTTGACAATATCTAGTACTATTAATTTTAGTGTTCTAAAATAAAAAATCAAGCAATGTACTCTGATATATATCTTCCTATTTGGTCTTTGTATTTGAAAATAACAAGTTTAAAATTCCAGATGTTTGTATTGTTAAAATTTATGTAGAAGGAATTGATATAAAATATATTGGAAAAACATAAAAACAGATAGTGATTTTTTAAATGTCTGAATCCAGGGTGCAATTTCTTCTCACTGCTCTCATTAAATAAAGCTTCTACTTCTACATTTATAAAAGTTCATGTATTAGAAATTATTGTTAATGAATTAATTTAAGTACTATATTACATGGTGTTGACTTTAAAATTAATGGGTTGGAATTTTTTTAAAAAGGACAATCTTGTGTGCTGTTCAAAACTGCATTTTGAACTGGATTATTTCAAGTCCCCTTCTTTCTTCAGAAATTCACTATATTTTCCCATGGCTGATTGATGAATTTTGAAATTTCATCCAATTTGATAGGCAAATTGAAGAGATTCTTCCCAATTTACCCCACACCTGCCCTTCCTTTATGTGACTGGAAAAATTTGTTTTTTCTCCCTCCTGAAATCAAAAGATAAATTTTGAGGTTTTTCTTCTCAAACAATAAACAAATTTTGCTATCAAATTCAAGTAACCATTTGGTAAATTTAATGATTTTCTTTCTGTACCAATTGATGAAATTTAAATTTTTTTATCTATGAGAGTTTGATGTATTTTGTGAGGAAAAAACTGACAGGACATAGTAAAATAGAAAAGTTAGGGCTATTGGACATGTAAAACATTTAAAAAAACCCTCCATGTGTATAAAATAGTTTAAAAAGGTTTCTCGGTGTTGCTCTTGTCAAATTACCTCAGAGTCAACATTATTACAGTAGCCATTTGTTAAAGCATGCAAATAGACAAGAAAATAACATGATGTACCCAAATGCACAATACAACTGACGATCTAAAAAAGCTATAAGGATGTTAATTTACAAGTAAAAGTTTCAAATTTATCTAAGGTTGTAGTCATATTACAACTTTTCAATTATGTAATAACATGGTTTTATTTATTTATTGTATACAGTTATTAAAAAGTGCAGTTTATGTGTGGCTTTTCAGTGGGAGATGCTTAAAAAAAGCAATGTATCCAAAGAGCACATTAATGAAATGTGATGTAGTTAGTGGTCACTGTATGTATATCAATGTATTTATATTTTTTGTTTGGTAACACAGTATTTGCATATTCAGTAACTATGTGTAGTTAAAATTTAATTATGGTCTTGCTTTTATACAGTTAAAACTATATCAAATTAAAGCAAACACTTTTTAATTATAGAATAAAAAAAAGAAATATGCAAGAAGTTATATTATTGGTAAGAAGTTTTTACCTTCATTTGTGTTTCACACTAGTTTTTTAACATTTTATTGTAAACTATATCAATGTAAAATATTCAATCAAAGCCTATTTATTTACCCATTACATTTATATTTAGATATAAGATTAACATTGAATGTGAAAATGTGTTAATCACAGTATATACATTTGGGATTATGAGTATTTGTAATTTGTAATCACAATCAGATGTGCTGTACCTCTCCCCTCTTCTCCCCCACACATATATACTCCTCTGAACTTCTACAAGCATGGTAATCTGTCCTGTGAGACATTATGGCAAAATGGGATGTGCAATGCCATTGGTCTATGAAGTACAAAGGGTTAACACTTAACAAAATCTATTAGAAATTTTGTTGAATTTGTTGAATTTTAATAATTGACAGTATAATATTGAAAATATAACTACATTATGCAGTAATCTTCTTTTACATGTTTTGAATTAGACTATTTATTCATATTTGTAATGCAATATGATTGTTTTTTTTTTTTTTTTTTTTTTTTTTTTTTTTTTTTTAGCTGCAGTCAAAGAACATTTCATGGATGGTTATTTCTATAGAGGAATTGATTGCATAATGGCATGTTTAAGAGATGCGAATAGTTTTATGCAGTTTCAGAAACCCTGGGAACTTGCAAGAAAAGTAGATACTGCAAACAAGGAAAAATTAGCAACAGTATTGCACATAATTATGGAAGTGTTGCGAGTGAGTAGTGTTTTACTCAAGCCCATCATTCCGACTTTATCATCTAAACTGTTGACCAAACTCAATGTTCCAGAATCTGAAAGACAGTGGATAAACCTTCAGTGTTTTCCATCGTATTTGCATCTCCCTAATCCATGTGAAAATAACTCTTTAGGTACTGAATTTAAGCCTTTGTATGAAAGGAGAAAAGAAAACAAATAGGTGCTTTAGTTTTTTAGACAATATATATTAAAATTATATATTTGTTAAGCCATCCAATGTTTTTATATTGTGATATTCGTCCAAGTAACTAATGTGTGTTTGACATTAAACCTATATACAAAAGAATAGATTGTGTTTTTTATTTATTGAGAGTACTTTAAACTATTTTATCGATACTGCCTTATGCAACCAGTGCTGTGCAAAAGGAGGGGCAAAGGGAGTGGTCGCCCTAGGCATGGAAATTTAGGGGGTGTCGAATTTATATTACCACTGTCATTTTTGGGCTGTCACAAGAAAAAGTTGAGGGAGGGGGGTACCAAATTGAAACTTTGCCCCAGGTGCAGTTTTTAGGTGCGTTTGTAATTATGTAAATACGTAGCACCTATAGTGGTCGTTCAGTCCGTCCATCTGTCTGCATATAACAGCGTAAAAACTACCCAATCGAATCGTTTGAAATTTAAAATACATAATTATTATATAATTTTGTCGAGTCATTTCAAATTTATGAAAATCGGATACATAGATTAATTACAGGGGCAATCAAAAGTATTCCGTTACATTACGTTCAATGGGGAAAAATGTTTCAAATGCATTTTATTGGTGTTACACTCATTCGAACTTAATAAAATTTATATGCAACTATAAAGTACATATTATAATATATATTTTACATAATTTTTGGTGCAAAGAACATTTGTTATTGATTTCAAACATTTCCACACAAAAGTATTCCATTACATAATGGTATAGGGAGAACATTGTTTGATGAGCGTTTTAATTGTAATTCATTATTTACAATTTTATGAGATTGATATATGAGAGTAATATTTTTAAAACTTCATTATCGTACGAACGCACCACATTTGCTACGCTTCATGTGCAATTTCCAACTTGTTTTTTTTTGCACATGCCCTTGTATGCATCAAAGAGGTTAACTTCTTCTCGATGATCTTCTTTTACACAATTCTTAATATTTTTTAAACAGTTTTTCAAAGCACAAATTTTTTGCACATTTTAATCAGGAAAATGTCTTGATTAAATAAGGCAAAATTTGCAATAAAAAAAAGCTGGTGGGAATAATCAAGGATCCTGTGTGCTTTATGCATCGTATGTGACGCTTGTCTCCAAGGGGTCAAAAATTGTCCTTAAATTTTTTTACTAAAGCATATAATTTAGTATCTTATAATGACATTGTTTAGAATTTCCTTAAATTCATAACATATTTTGTATAATTAAGTCGGAAAATATATTAAAATAAAATTAATTATTCAATATTATGTGTGATTGTATCTTATTTAAGTAATGCATATACTAGTTTGTTTCATTATTAAATTATTTTGACAAGTTTCGCCAGAGAATTTCCAAATAAGGCTGTATTTTTATCTTCTTGACAGGATCTTTTTTCCCCATTTTCTAAAATGTTTTGATTATTTGAAAAATAGATTTAAATTTAATGGTTCCATAACTGATTTTTGTTACGAGATTGTTTAAACAAGATCTGGAAAAATAGATTATTTCACAAACAATAATGTATTTTGACCCTTTTATTAAAAATAAATAAAATAAATAAAAAAAACTTTAATAAGAACCATCTATAACAACAGACTGATTTTTATGTATGCTTTGCTTAAGTTTTCAAATATTAACTTATGTATAAAAACCAGGGAGTGATATATATACATACAATATTTATTTTCAAAATATCGTGTAGTTTGACGCAATCATGAAAATATGTATTTTTTAAATCGTTCTGTGGATAAGAACTCTTGTTTTGAAGGTCTTTTTCCAAGCTTTATATGTGAGTTTGAATTTTTAAATGTAGAACTAATGGGACAATATGGGACAGTATTCACTTAAAACAGCCATTGAAAGATAAACTGTCTAATTGAGATAAGTTGTTGACAGCTTCATTAGAATGTTTTCTGATTATTTCTATTTATTTTAACTGCATAACAGATTAGGGAATGATAAAGGCTTGCAATTATGTTCAAATTAATATATGTATATATATATATATGTATTGCTTTCTGTAAAATCTTTTGCATAAATCAAGTTTTCTTGAAACTTGATAATACATCCATTAGTTTGTTTTTGTGAATGTAAAAAGCAAATCATGTCTATTTTCAATTAATTGATTGTCAAAATTTTAACATGCAGGGGAAAATTATGAGGTTGGATACTACTTAATTATCCCATGGACCAAAAAAATGTTGCCTAACTGTAAGATTAACTGTCAATAATGGATGCTCGTAAATGTCATATTTACTTAACATACATATTACATATGTTTTCTATGAAATCAAGTCTTTTCAATTTGACGTTTTATTAGTACTTTTATTAATATTTTGCTAATTTATTTGTTTTTTATTATTATTTAAAACAAATTGTTTTTTCATTATTTATTGCTGCAAATTTTGATTTTTTTCCTTCTTTTTAATTTAAGCCTACATATAATGTTTGCATACATTTTATAGTTATATCCATCTAGTTTTTTGACTGAATGAAGAGCATTAGGATCCTTATAAATTTTCGTTATCATGATATTTATTGTGTTCCTTAATAAATTTGATTATTACATTTAAAATATTTAAATTTTATTCACAAATACATCCTTTCTTCATCTCAAAAAAATCTGTTTGCTTATACTTTAATTTATTAATCCTGCATTTAAATATATAAACTATCGCTATTCTTTTTTCCAAAATCACCTAAATAAATGAAAGGTTCGGTATGTTGCTAGGCCATAAGTGGATGTCATCGTTAAAATAACCCTATTTTTTTGTGTTATATTTTTTTAATTTATTTATTAAAATTCATTAATTTTTGATATTTTTAAATTTTATAATGGTAGCATTCTTCCATTTGTATAATTTAGCAAATAGTTTCTCAATTTATATTACTTGGCAAAATTAGTCAACAGGGTAATAAAGTAGTACCTAATATTGTATTATTAAATTTTTGTGCTAAGTGCAATCTTTTTTAGTTTAAAATTTATATTAAGTCTGAAAATATTGATAATTATCAATAAATTGACTATTTTGAAAATATTCGATTTATATTAAAATATTGAATATATTTTTTAAATATCATGATATTTATGAACCATAATAAAAATTACATTGCATTATGAATGTTTTTTATTAGAGCTGCTCTAAATAATTAGTCTCTACTCTGTACAAGCATTCAGCGTTTTTGCCTATACTATTGAATATTTGATTAATGCAAACATAAGAAAGTTCAGCTTGTTCTGCAGAATGTTAAATTTAGCTTAATACCAAATATTTAATGTATTAAATATCTTGGAGTGGCTGTATATCAATTTTTTTTTCCAAACTAGATACTTAAAGAAACTTTTAACTTCTATTTTTAACTGTCAATTTAGAAAGATGTTCAGAAAAAGTAAAAAACTGAATCATTGTTTAAATAAAAGAAAATGCTCTATTGTTTTCTATTTGCTGTTTGAACAGTGACATTTAAAAAAATTAACCTATAGAAATTAATGATGTCCAAATACAAGTTTCCGAATGTGGTAAATAATTTTTTACTTTTTCATAAACAGGGTTTTTCAAAACGAACTTTCGGGGATTGTAATAGGCATCAAGAATGACCTGTATATGAAATCAATATTATAGGCTGAACTTGGATTTTCGTGTATTATAAAGGCCAAACGTATCTGTGCGTAACACATATGTCATTTTGCGAATGGCAACACTTTCTCCTGCAATTTAAGTTTTGCAATTTTTTGCTGCAGAAAATTTTATACTTCTAAACATCTCGCTTTTTAAATTTTTACACCATCCTATAGG
Organism: Maratus speculifer; assembly: GCA_964019185.1. Taxonomy (NCBI): domain Eukaryota; kingdom Metazoa; phylum Arthropoda; class Arachnida; order Araneae; family Salticidae; genus Maratus; species Maratus speculifer. The sequence continues at coordinate 359,352,117 of OZ025291.1, forward strand.
AGAAAAAAAAATTTACTTTTAAATGCAATTTGTTCGAAAGCTGTATCGCAATTTATTTTTGAGACATTAATTTTTTTATAGTTTTTAGTACCAATTTTGTAATTGTGGCAACAGAATCACTTCATTTTTTCTTAAAACTAAAAAAAAAAAAAAAAAAATTAAAATGCACAACATATTTCCATGCAATTTTAATTTTGCAACTTTCGCTATTGCAAATTTTACACTTCTAAACATCGTTCATTTTTAATTTTTATATCATCGTATAGAGAAAAAAATTTACTTTACATGCAATTTGTTTCAAAGCTGTATCTCAGTTTATTTTTGAGATATTAATTTTTTATAATTTTTAGCACCAATTTTGTAATTGTGGCAACAGTGTCACTCCTTTTTCTCTTAAAATTAAAAAAGAAAAAAAAAATTAAAAATTGTATACTATTTTAGAACTATCATCTGTTATAAAATCCTGTGAATTTTGGTTTTATTTTGTTTACTAATTTGGATAATTGAGTTAGTATTTTGTTAACTTTAGCGTAAAATAATATTTGTTTGAAAGCTAGGCTGACCAATATAAGATACATTTTTTACTGTAACTAATTTTGTAGATTTATTATAAATCAATGAAATAGTTCTTTCTGAAAGATTTTTTTCGGCGAATTTCGACGGGTTCCACCCTGTTAACAATAATGAAGATAATATAACAATATTTTAAGACTTATTTTGATTGCTAAGTATGATGACATGATAAGTAGTGCATTGAAATTGAAGTTATTAATATCTCAATCCTTTTTATCCTGAATTTTGAATTTAAAAAAAAATTGCTTCACTTGAATATTAGTTATGTTAATGTCTAAGATATCCAGAGATATGCCCAAGATACCTGTTAATTCTTACAAGAACAATATAAATAAATGTATTGTGTCCTGTCTATATCAGAGAAGTATTTTGCAGTTGCAAATGTTTTGTATAACATTTTTTTAATTGCATAAAAGCTGCACTTAAATAAATGGTTGAAAATATAATTCAACTCTTTCAGTATGCTTTCTAAATAGGATTGAGTAAACTATTTTGTATGAAAAGGGCAATCTACTTTTAGTAGTAGATGAATCAAACAAATTGTACATTGAATTTTATTTAATGATACTTAAAAGTAGTGCCGGGATATAAAAGATTAACAATGCTGAGCTAGACATTCCATTATTCAGAATGAAGCTGGCAGTAAATATAGTACAGTAGACTCCCTCAAATCCACACAGCTTGGGACCAGAGGTTGTGCAGATTATAGAATTTTGCAGATTTCTGGTCATTGCTTTGTTTACATTTTTTAAACAATAATTTGAGTGCAATTAATAGTGCAATCGGAACTATAATGAATGCTTACAATATAATAAAATATTAAAATAAGTAATAGACTAAAGTAATAAAAATTTAGATAGTTTTTAAAATGATTAAAGTACTAATAGCAAAGGTCAAGTTAATAATCAATATATATGTATGATTAAATAGTTATTATAAAGATTAAATGTATTTTTCTAAGATTATTCAACAAAACTTGCCTCATAAAAGTACATTACTAATTCACATCAAAATCATAAAATAAGGATTTTTTTTTTCAAGTTTAGCCAGGTTTAATAACTAAAAAATATTGATCAAAGCATACATATATTTGGTAAGAAGATTGTGATTACCAGTGATATCAGCAATATCTTGAATTTTTTCCAAAAGAACTTATTCTTCCTTCATGAAAAAATCATGAAATAGAGTATTATTAAGAAAATTACAAAATAAAAAACATACGGAATTGATGCAAAACTAAAAAAAATCAAATTTTGTCCCAATATCTGAACTAAAAGTTTCATTGTTTACATCCATAAAATATGTGCGGATTTTAGAGAGTTGCGGATTTCTGGTTTGCAGATTTGAGGCTGTCTACGGTATGTCATTGAAAAAAATTCAGTCACTTCTAATCATGTCATCATATTTCATACAAGCAAAGTTATATGATGAAAATTCACTAATATATCTTTATTATTGTTAAAGTAGTGAAAATAAATTCAGTTCTACCTTGTAGTGACACAAACCGTATTTTTGATAGATTAAATGGATTAAGATGCTGGTTTCTTATCTAATAAAATGTTTGTTTTGACTGTAATACCTCCTCTGTAAGTTTGTTCGAAGATTTTAGGAAGAATTTGTCTGTCTATAATTTCTGAAAAGGATTGCCCACTCCAGACATTGTTCCCTTTTACATTTAAAAATTTCCTTGGTGAAACAAAAAGAGCTCATATATTGTTCTTGCTGATTTGCCTCCATTCAATTTCTGTATTATTTATTTTTTTACTTTAGCTCTTTCTTGAAAAATAAATATATAACTGTAATTGTTTTTCTTTAGTTCCTACAAAATTTTTCTTCTATTTAAAAATATTTGTTAACTTTAAAGTTTCATTAATTAAAAAGACTTTAATTAATTTTATTAATTTATTAGACTATCCTTTTTTTTTTTTTTTTTTTTTTTTTTTTTTTTTCCTCATTAACAACATAAAGCACAGATTTCTTTTAGTGCAAAGATTAGTTGAAAAACAGGTTTTGTTCATCAAAATTGAAGCATTTATGTTAAATTTTATGTAAATTGTTTTAAAATGTAATTTTTTAATTCCTTTAAGATCTGAAATATAGAAATATTCAACTTAATACTTGCTATTTGGCTGGCTGAATATTCAATATCTGGTTTACCTGTATGCAGAATATTTAACATTTAACCAAGCTCATTCTCCAGTGCATCCTTACTTTTATTTTTAAAAATTTAAATTTTTAAAATGTTAAAATATCTTGATTTTACTAAATATCATACATGTGAGATTTTGTTTGATATATTAAAAAAAATTCTAGATAAAAATTAACCCGAGAACCAGTAAATTTAGATTTGAAGTTCAAATAAAATAATCAAATATCTTAGAAAAAAGGGAGATAAAACTTTTATCATTATTTTTATCTTTATAAAATTTTATCAAAATAAATCTTATCTATTGATCTCTATTGCTAGTTCACAAATTTTTAATAATATATTTATTTAAGATTGTTTTTGCATGAAAAATATGAGATAATAAAAACATATCCTCATAGTTTTCAATTTGATTATTTAGATTAAATTTATTTATTCTCCTTCTCCCTCCTCCATAATCTCTTTCCTTTGCTGCTGCACAACTGTGTGTAGATTGTATTTTGTATACTGATAAAGCAATATCGCCTATTTTAAACAATTATTGATTTGTTCACACTGAAAATTTCTTATTCATTGTAGAGTGTTTTGTTGAATAAAACAGTATAAAAGGCAAATGTAAGAGAACTGGAAAAGTATTTGATATTTAACAGTGCATTCATGAGCTTTTTCTTTGTGTTTTCAAAGTCAATTTACTCTATAGACATTCAATAAAGCACTCTCTATACTGTATAGAGCAAGGTATAAAAATACCAGTTTAATATCTTGAAAATTTATAAAGATGTTGGTGAGCTAAACTTTGGTTGCTTTCAAAAAGTAATTGCATGAGGAATTTTCCACAAATTGTCATTTTTAGGTACATTTGTAATTATGTATATATGTAGCATCTATAATTATTGTTCAATCTGTCCATTCATCCATCTGTCTGCACATAACAGAGCAAAAACTACCTAACTGAATCATTTGAAATTTAAAATATATAATTTTTGCATAAATTTGCCAGGTCATTTCAAACTTTATGAAAATCAGATATTTAGTTTAATGACAGGGATGATCAAAATTATTCTGTTACATTACGAACAATGGGGAAAAAAATTTCAAGAGCATTTTAATGTTACTTTCTTTCGAACATAATACAATTGATATGCATCTATGAAGCATATAGTAAAATATGCAAGTAATATTATATGAAAATATACAAATATATTTACTAAAATATAGATATTTGTTATTAATTTACAGGGCCACACAAAAGTATTCTATTACATAGTGGTATGGGGGGGGGGGATGTTGTTTGGGGTGTGTTTTAATTATATTAAACTATTTCGCATTTTGTGAAATGGATATATTTATTACACAGGTTTATTACGAGTTGCTTCCTGTATCATAAAAAGCAGATAATATTTACAGGGATGCACAAAAGATTTTGGCTTTTATACTGTGTACTATTACACCAAGATATGAATATTTTTAAAACTTTGTTATAGTATGAATACATCTCATTTGCTACGCTTGACGTGCAATTTTCGACTTGTTTATTAGCTGAGTTTTAGAAAAAAGTCAGTATTTAATTAATATCAACGAGAAGATTTAGAACAAATGCTTCCATTTTTTTTTTTTTTTTTTTTTTTTTTTTTTTTTTTTTTTTTTTATTGTGGAATAGGTTTGTTCTGGTAGACATCAAAGAAGAACTCAAGCATCAATCTAAAATGAAAATTTAAAAAAGTTTAAATTATAATTGACAAGTTGTAGAAAATCCCTTATTATTCAACTGCTTTTAGAGAGAACTAAAAATCAGCTCACTTCAATCATCAATATCTTTCTGAATTTTTGTGATAATTTGACTGGATTTTTTTTTCTTTTTTTTTATGAGTTGCTTTATACAATTCATTATTAAATTATGTAAATAGACTTGTTATTGTTTGAGCATGCAAAGATAAAAATTATTTCATACAAATACTGATATTTCATAAATATTTAATGCATTTATATTTCAATTGTACTATATTGTTTCTACTATACTTTGCCAATTTGCTTCCAACTGGCAGTAAATTTGGTTGAAAACTCTATCATATAAGCTAAAAACATGCAAGAATTTTTTTTAACTTTTCAAAAAAAATTGCTATATCTCCATGAATGTACATGCTATTCTTACAAAAATCAGTGGATATGTTATACAGTATCCATAAATTTGTATTCTACAGCGATTGATCATTTCGTACATTCTAATAGATAGAATGATAATACCAAATATTATTATTTTTCTTTGATTTTTTTTTTCGACCCCCTAATTGTTCTTTTTATAAAATGGATATTAATAAGTATGAGGTCAAATATAATCTTTATAATCCTGTAGTTCCTGAAGAATCTGACAAGTATATTTTAAAATTTTTGACAAAATGTCTAAAATTGAGTGTCCAGTCATTAATGATCATATAATAGTGTATATCCAATTTGTCTCTATAGCTCATAAAATAAATGTACAGTTACACGTGTATCCTGTTATTTAAATAATACTTTGCATGGGAATCACAACTGATGCACAATTATTTATTAAATGCTAATTTCATTATAAAATATTAATTGGATTTTTTAATTAAGAATTTGTTTTAAATATATGAAAAAATAAGAATTAGTTTTAAAATAATGAATTTAATATATCTTTATTATTATTTTCTAATTCCCCCTTTCTCAGGGGTGATCAACTCTAACTGAAACCACACACTAACGATACAGGTTGTATTTCGCCCCCTCCTTTTTCAAGGAAATTGCATTGTAAATGTAATTAGCAGCTTTATGTGTTTTTTTTTTTTTTCTTCTTTCTTTAAGCAAAAGATATTATAGAGACGTGTAAAAACATATTAAAAAATTATGAGGAAGTAAAATTTTCTGCACTTTATGTTATTTAAGTGAGTAAAATTGTAGATCTAACAACGGGCTCACCAAACATGGTGCGCATATATTTTGATGGTTTCAAAGTATGTTGTAGGGGTCATACCACTTATTATTCTGGTGAAAGGGTTCCTTTAAATGGGCCTTGGTTTTTGAGAAATTGGGGGTTAAAGTTCAGCGTATACTTCAAATATCTATTAGTATAGCTTCTGAATGTGAATTCATGGCGCCGTGCCAGCACGTAGGCTTACAGTTCGAAAGTTTGTGGGATCGAGTCCCGCCTCAGCTTTTTATTTTCTTTTTTACTTATATTTATATTTTTTACGCGTTACAAATTTTAAGTATGTTTACTATTAGAAAAATTGCTACAGCTTTTGATATTTTCTTAATAAATTACATTTACATTTTTTAATTTTTTCATGAAAATTTATTTTTTGCTGCAATATTTAAACATATATTTCTATTGCCAGGAACTTTTTTTCTTAATTATTATATACATTTTTTACTTTAAGCACAATTCTGAAATAATGATGTTTCCTTTTTATCGCTTTTTTATTTTTATTTTATTTTATACCGTTTTGAATGAAAATTTATCCTTTTTTGTATAAATAATACAAAATAATTTTCAGGTGAAATTTCTTAAATGTTTTTAGGATTAGATAATTTAAGTAATGCATATCTTCGAAAGAGTAATGAAATATTAATGCAGTAATGCTAAAATACAAGTTATTACCAGATATCCAAATTTCCAATTTTCCAATTTTCTGTAAATATATTTATTTCCCAAGTTCAACCTCAACAAATTTATCGCTTACGCAAATAAGATATGACAGATTACATTTAAAACTATTTTTTATTACAAATCAAAACACTATATCCGTAATTCAATTGGAGTGCAAAAATCGTTTGTTAATGAGATAAAATTTACCATACATATAAAAATACTGTATTTTTTCTTTTTTCATCGTCTGCTTTCCTTTCCTCCGTAATATCAGAATAAATGAAGATTTCTTTTTATTGATCTTATATTTGCACTTATACAAAAGATGACTAAACTTTTTTTTTATTTTAATGCATTTTTAAACATATTTATCATGAATTTATTTAAGGAATATACATTATGAAAGTTTTAAAAAAAGAGGTTTCAGACATAAATTAAATCGGATTTGTGTGATTAAAAATTTCGGTAAAAAACACTGATTTTCTCTAAAAATTCATAAACGTAAACTTTAGTTTAAGGGGACAGTTTACCTCAAAACTGTTCAAAAAATCGATTTTTGTTTTTAAACATTAAATGAAAGCCTGTTTAATTGTGAATATTTTAATACCTCGTTTTTACCCATACGACAATTATATCTTGAGATATTGTTCATTTTGTTAATACACCCAGGGCAATTCCTCGCACAAATGATAACTTTATTATTTTTTTCCTCTATGTTTATATTTTCTTCGCTTTCATGTTTTAAAAATGTTAAGGCTTTTTTTGTATTTGATACAAAGATTTAACATGTTTTGTACAATTTTTTTATTATATATGTGTTAAATATGCGCATGAAATTATTCTTAATGTTATTATTATTATTATTATTATGATTGTTGTTGTTGTTAATAAAAGTATATATGAAAATGTGTTAGATTTCACCACTTTACGCAACTTATATCAATTAAAAATATATATTAAATATAATATTAGATTGTCTAAAAATCCATGCACAATATTGTGTAATACATATTTGAAAATTTAAAAAAAAAGTTATTAAATAATAATATTTTTAGATTAATCAAAGTGGTGGAGATTTTAAAATATTAAAACTTTCTTATACTTTTTCAAAATTTTAATTACATATGCATTTTTATTTATTTATTTGTTACAAAATATACTTTTAGTTGAACCCTGAAGTGCAGTCAGTTCACCATTTGTACCACATTTTTAATAATAATAATAATAATAATAAATATTGAAAAAGTAAACTGCCCTCTTCAGAAAATATCAAAAGGTTGAAAACTGTAGAATACCCAATTTTGTATAAAATTTGTAATGCGTAAAAATATAAATGTAAGTAAAAAAGAAAATAAAAAGCCGAGGCGGGACTCGATCCCACAACCTTTCGAAGTCTAAGCCTGTGTGCTGGCACGGCGCCATGAATTTACATTCGGAAGCTATACTAATAGATATTTGAAGTATACTCTGAACTTTAACCCCAGATTTCTCAAAAACCAAGGCCCATTTGAAGGAACCCTTTCACCAGAATAATTAGTGGCATGACCCCTACAACATACTTTGAAATCATCAAAATCTGTGCGCACCATGTTTGGTGGGCCCCTTGTAAGGGATAGAATCAAACATGCTTGATTAAATGTCCTTGAATATCCCTTGTACTCTATAATTCAAAATTTACATTGCATTTTACTATCATTAGTGAATGACACGACAATAGTTTAGTTTTCATAAATGGTAAAAATATTTTTTTTATGAACTGTAAATGGAATTTGAATTTTGCATCTTAAGAGTGTAGAAAAAAATGTATTTTAGGGCACCTTTGAAATTGGGCTTGGGGCATATAATCTCATGTGCCCCTGTGATAATTAGACCCTGTGCCTTTTATAAAAGGTCGCTTCTCGCTTAGGAGACTTTATCACCACGGCCCAAATTGGCTCTTTGCGTATCTGTTTTCAATGTGTCAGCTTGTAGATCAGTACAATTATTTCATTGTAATCTTTTAATTAAAAATAAATTTACTAATGTAAAAATATCATGAACATTTTTTTTTTTTTTTTTTTTTGAAAGAATAGATTTTTTTGTAACTTACAAGCCCGTTTTCAGTAAATCTGATTGTCAACATTTTCTTTCTACATAAATAACTATTGCAGCTTTCGGACGTTCCTAGAAATTGTTATTGTTTCTGTACTTTTTATAACAAATAACTAATTTCTTTGCTTTATTGAGTAGGCACTCCTTAAATTATGTATGCTCATATGTCTAAAGAAATGCTAAAAAAAAAATTTAAAGCCAAAAATACTCAGGAAAATAAAAACAAATGATGTCTCTTTATGTTTGTAACACAATATTTTTTTCTTCTTTCTTTGAATATATGAACATGTTTTTCACAGCTTTGTATATGAAGGATAAATATCACATAGTTTATATGCTAGTTTTTTCACTGAAATTTTACAAGTCCATATAAAACCAATCCCACTGCTGCTGCAGCTAGTCCACCTAATATTATATACATCACTCTTGTATAACATTGAAATATATGTTCTTCCTCTGAAGCTGTTAGCCCCCCAAACTCTGGTCCCTTTGAAGGACCTGAAAATGATGCAGATCGCGATCTTGGATTTATAACAACTGAATGCTCTGCAGTTGGGAAAAGTGATTGAGATCTGGGTCTGTTAATTCCTAGAGAATCTTTATAGCCATTAGCACTTAAGTTCTGTAGTCTTAAGGTATTTGAAAAATAAATTCCATTTGGAACTGAGAGTCTATCTTTGGATGCAGATGATCTTCTGTGGTATAGTCGCATAGACATACTTCTGTGATAATTGGATTGTTTGCACCTAAAACAATAAAAAAAAATTGAGTGAATCTTTGATTTTTTTTTTAAATATTCAACATAAAATAATTGTTTAATTCTTGCAATACTAAGATCAAAATGTTACTTAAATTTCAAAAGGAGAATTAAAAAGGGTATATATTCTATAGGGAGTTTATGCACCCATAGATAGTTATAATTTTCATACGATGCGGCAATACATTTTGTTAAAAAGTGAAATTTACACACAACTAAACAAAAAAATCAAAGAAACAACAGAATGAGAGAGGCCCTACACTCGATTGCATAATGCTGTACCCGCAGCACCATCTAGTTAACTACATTTGTGTGATGCCAAAAATTCTCTTTTTTTTTTCTCTTGAGATTTGATAAATGATGAAGATTATTCATTTATTCCCTGATTGCCTACAATGGGGTTAATGTGACACCATTTGCTATTTCTACAAATAAACAAAAAATATATAACTATGGTTTCTCTATTCAGACTGTGGTGCACATATAGTAGTTAACAAGTTTCTAGTAGAGAGCTAATTGAGTTAATCAATTTGCTCAAATTTATAGTGCTCGACTACTTTTATGTTGTCCCTAGTTCAAACTTTGCCAACACTCTATACTTCGATAAAACAAATGCATGCAACATTGCAATCATCATCTCTCCTTTTGGTACCAACAGATGGCAGCATCAGGTAATATCCTCGGCACACAAAGGTACATTGTTGACACCGTATCACCGTACGTAGCATCCCAGACAGTATATTGCCGTATAAAGCCCATCGTTGCTACCCATATCACACTTGCGCACAACATTACTTTCAGGAACAACATCGCTCAAAATGTACCGGAGCAAAGCAGAACAATATTTCGGTTTGTGAAATTCAGTGTTGAATTCAAAGGGTGGCCCCGAGGGGACATCCTCCCCAGAGCAATGAAATATCCCCCTGGAAGATTTAAAATTTTGTATTTTCAATGGTCAAAATATGCAACTCCCTCCCCCCTATGAAACTCTATATTGTCTCCTCTCCCTGGAGTCACAGAAATCTCTCCCAGAGAAAAATGTTTGAATTCAACACTGCTGAAACTATGAAAAATATTGTTCTGCTTGTTAAAAATATTTTAAATATCATTCCGATTCGTGGGATTATTGAAACATGTTATTGCAGTTTTATATATAAAGATTATTGTACTTTCTTTAATTTATTTATTTATTTATTTTGTTATTCAGTTGTTTTCGATACATTATTTAAATTGTTTTTGTATGGTTCGATATATGAACTTGTTTCTACTTAAAGTCAACATGTCGAAATAGCTTTCCGGTTCGTGGATTTTTTTCATTTCTAGCTTTGAAGGACCCCATATAATGTTTCTAGCAGAGAGCAATTGAGTTAGCCTTTTGCTATAGTGCTCATCTATTTTTAGATTGTCCCTGGCAAATAGTTTAATTAGTTTTTTTTTTTTTTTTCAAAAACCTCTGAGTATGCCCAGTATGGAGACCTTCTATGTTAGAAATTTTTGGTACTACTCTGTTATCCCGTCGACCAATTTCACCAAAGTATACAAATCGCCAAACTTATAGCCAAATTATACATATTGACATAATTTTTATTTTAAATAACGAAAAAACAAATAATTAGTAGAATATTAATAAAAATACAAATAAAAAGTCGAAATAAAAATCACTTAATGACATTTTAAACACATGAATCGTATTTAATGTCATTGACTGTGACATTCACGATCATCCATTATTGGCATTTAATTTTATAGATTGGCGATAATTTTTTGGTCGACGGGATAACCTAGTAGTACCAAATTTTTTATATAAAAAAAATTAACTGTGAATTCTTTTGAAAATACATTAAAAATAGTAAAGTAAAAAAAAAAATGAACACTGCAGACCACCATTTTTTTCAAGTGTAAGACTGAAACAAATTGTTAAACGACTAAAACAGATGGTAGTTTTTGATCTTATAAAACCTGTGTAACTGGACTACCTTGACCGATTTTAACATTGAATAGCACTTAATGATTATTCTATTTAAAAATTGTCTGTTTCAGCATTTTTATCATATATTTCATGTATACAAAATTAGCACTTTTCATGCTTTTAAAGGTTTTTGCAGAATAAACCAAGAATGTGAAAGAACACGGTAGATTCATTATTGGCAGCAGAGTTTTTTTTTTTTTTTTTTTTTTTTTTTTTCAATTTTTTGGACTCATTATTTTTGTTTTGAAAGTGATTGGTTCTGTTAATCAGTGCTTCATATAAACTATTGGACTTATTTTATGGAACTATTTGACACGTTAGAATCAATGGCATAGTCGTAAAATAAATAAATAAACAAAAAATAGAATACACATTAGGCAGCAGGGCCAAAACTAGTGGGGTGTAGAGGAGGCATGTTCTCTGGGCGCCAGAAGAAACAGCGGAGGAGGGGGGGGGGGGGGTTGCCAAATGAAAATTTTGTTTGTCATTTCATACAAAAATGTATGTATATGTAAAGTACAAAAGAACTCACAAGCAAATATTAAACCTATGAGGGCATGTTTTTCAAATTTGTGAAAGTAAAAATAATTTTATATAGGGTGATTCATAAAAGATGGGCAGAACTTTAAGGGGTTATAGTACACTTAAAGTCAAATAATATTAAATAGGAGACTAAGAGTCCCAGAGGTATTCCCAAGGAGATAGGGGGCATTAAAGTTTAGGGTCCGAAATTTCAAATGATTATAAAAAATGGAAAAATTGGTCGATTCGTTTGCGGTTTTTGCAAAAAATTTTCTTTATGCCAGTATTTTCTTGAAATAAAATTTTAAAGTTCAATTTCAAAAAATGCCGATAGGGGGCGCTTTAGACTTTGGAGTAACAAACAACTATTTTTTAACGTTATTTTTTGTATTTCTTTAAATGATTTCGAAAGCTTAGACTTAAACTTAAATTTTGATCTAAAAATCTGAGTCCTAACGAGTAGTTAAGTAGCGTAAACTGAAATTTGAAACCCTTCTCCCCCCAGAACAAAAATCAGTTATTCCCGATCTTTGTGTCGTAGATTAGGCTCTAACTACTGCCGCGTTTTGCTAAAATTATTCTTTATGTCAGTATTTTCTTGAAAATAAATTTTAAAGAAAAGTTTCAAAAAATTCCGATAGAGGGCGCTTTAGACTTTGGAGTAACGAACAACTATTTTATACCTTTATTTTTTGTGTCTCATTAAATGCTTTCTAAAGCTTAGACTTAAACTTAAATTTTCAGCTCAAAATCTGAATCGCTGAGCGTGGTTCAGTAGCGAGGGGAGGGGGTTCAAATTTCAACTTCTGAACATAGTTCAGTTTGCACTACTTAACCATGCCCAACGATTCTGTGCTGTGATACGAGGCAAAAATACAACTTTCGTCAAGGACTGCATAGTCGGAATTCACTCATAAAGGCACTGGCACAGTTGGAAACGTCGCTCATGCAAACGTTAAAGCTCCATTCCTGACGCTAGTCACCGGGTGAAGAAGGAGACAGAAAGTAGCAAATGTCAAATGGGGAAGAAGAAGAACACGTATGCAAAATTTCGACACGATTCAGGCATAAAAACCACTGAACGGTGAGTCAAGTGTAAGTCGCTGTAGTAATGAATCGGAAGATGGTGCCCTTCACGAATAAGGAAAAGGCTGAGATGCATTTAATTTACGGAGCGGCAGATGGAAATGGTGCAGAGGCACAACGAATGTACGGAGAGCGATTTCCCAACAGGCGGTTGCCTAACCGCAAAACTTTCGAGCGCTTGCACAGACAGTTGTGTGAGACGGGATCATTTCTCGCTTCCCGGTCGAATGCAGGTCGTGCAAAACAGGACGAATCAGTAGTTGTTGCAGAAGCCATTCTGGATGTAGTAGCGGCGCAGCCAAGTACAAGTACACGAACAGTGGCTAGGCAGGTGGATACCTCACAGTCCATGACTTGGAGGGTACTGAAGGATGAACATTTGCTCCCGTTTCATGTGCAACGAGACCAGAAACTGTCTCCCAGGGGATTATCCAAATCGTATTGAATTCGCCCGCTGGTTTCTGCAGCAGAACGCGCTAAATCCACATTTTAGACGAACTGTGCTTTTCACCGATGAATGTACCTTCACGTGTGAAGGTACATTTAACACACACAATGCACATGTATGGGCGGATGTCAATCCACATGCTACGTATCCACATGCTCATCAGAGACGCTTTTCCATCAATGTTTGGGCAGGAATCCTCGGAGACCACCTAATCGGACCGTACCTTCTTCCTGAACGCCTCAACGGTAAAACATACCTCACATTTCTGCAACATGTGCTGCCAGACCTGTTAAACGTTGTTCCTCCACGCATCCGGCGGGTCATGTGGTTCCAGCACGATGGAGCGCCAGCCCATTACGTACGAGACGTCCGCAACTATCTGGACATCACATTTCCGAACAGATGGATTGGTCGAGGTGGTCCTGTTGCTTGGCCTGCTCGCTCGCCATATCTGTCACCCCTCGATTTCTTTTTTTTGGGGACAATTGAAGGCTCTTATGTATGAGACACCCATTGAATCCCCCGAGGAACTGGTCGCCAGACTTTCCGCCGCTGTAGGGGAAGTGCTCGAAAAGCCTGGTGTTTTCGCGAATGTTCGTCGTTCCATTCTTCGCCGTTGTTCTGCGTGCATAACCTCTGGTGGTCACAATTTTGAACATTTATTGTAATTACATGTTAATAAATATGCTTTGGTAACATAATCCTAATTTGTGTCTTTTTACCTCGTATCACAGCACACAATGTGTGGACATGGTAAACTGAACTGTGCTCAGGAGTAGATATTTCAAACCCCTCTCCCCAGAAACTTAACCACGTCTAACGATTCAGATTTTGGGCTGAAAATTTAAGTCTAAGCTTTAGAAAGCATTTAATGAGACACAAAAAATAACGGTATAAAATAGTTGTTCGTTACTCCAAAGTCTAAAGCGCCCTCTATCGGAATTTTTTGAAAATTTTCTTTAAAATTTATTTTCAAGAAAATACTGACATAAAGAATAATTTTAGCAAAACGCGGCAGTAGTTAGAGCCTAATCTACGACAAAAAGATCGGGAATAACTGATTTTTGTTCTGGGGGGAGAAGGGTTTCAAATTTCAGTTTACGCTACTTAACTACTCGTTAGGACTCAGATTTTTAGATCAAAATTTAAGTTTAAGTCTAAGCTTTCGAAATCATTTAAAGAAATACAAAAAATAACGTTAAAAAATAGTTGTTTGTTACTCCAAAGTCTAAAGCGCCCCCTATCGGCATTTTTTGAAATTGAACTTTAAAATTTTATTTCAAGAAAATACTGGCATAAAGAAAATTTTTTGCAAAAACCGCAAACGAATCGACCAATTTTTCCATTTTTTATAATCATTTGAAATTTCGGACCCTAAACTTTAATGCCCCCTATCTCCTTGGGAATACGTCTGGGACCCTTAGTCTCCTGTTTAATATTATTTGTCTTTAAGTGTACTATAACCCCTTAAAGTTCTGCCCATCTTTTATGAATCACCCTGTATATGTGTATAAATCTGCAACCAAAATCGAAAAAATAAACAATAACCCGGTAATAATTCAATCTCAGCTATTCTAAGCAAGAAAAAATAATTTAAAACTATTAGTATGCAAGTGTGAAACATTAAAAAGAATGATCCCATAGATTTAACATATCGATTCAGTTTCTTCGTGTGGCTAGAGTAGGCTCTTAACGCTCAAGCTAACGTTAATTCTATTCGAACGTTGTTTACATATTTCTTACTAGCATTTTAATTATTATTAAATAATTTTAATTTTTAAGGCCTTTTTTCTTTCTTCTTCTGCATAGAGTACTTGCGGTCAATAACTTTTATTGTACGTGAGGAGGGAGGGGGGGGGGGGCGATATCCATATTTCTCCCGGACGCAAAAAGGGCTATTTTCGGCCTTGAAGAGTGTAAATTATAGCTTTAATTGTGAAACAGAGTTTCATTTAAAACATATGGATTCAATACCTTAAAAAATCATATATATATATAGTACATACAATTGTATATCATCCGTTATATCTTTTTTTTTTCAACATTAATATTAGGAAATGTTTGTGAATTTGTAGCATGTGCTTATAAAAAGGTTCGCCATGCCTGTTATACTTAGCAAATTTAATCTATAGATCAAATAGAGCATAGAAGCATGAAAATATGAAGAATGCCAAATTTAATCTTCAGAATCAAGTAGAACATAGACAGATGAAAATATGAAGTCAAGACTAAAATCACCATGAATAAACAAAATTTAAAAAAGAAAATCCCAAACAATCATGTTTTGCATACGTGGTCCCCTCGTCTGGGGATCCCCTCTCCTCAGTAAAAAGCAACAACAACAGCAACAAAAGCAGAATTCAGAAAAAAGAAAAAAAAGAAACTTTGAGAATAGTTAGGTTTGTTGAAGCAGTGTAATGGAAAAAGTACCTAAAATCTGTCCATTTGTCAATTTTTTGTGTAACTATTGCTGCTACCTCTTAAAAATCTTCCAAAACTCCAATTAATTGGAAAAAATCGTGAATTTTGTCGAATTGTAAGGAAGAAAACCGCGAATTTCGACAACTGTTTGCGGAATTAAACTACTAGTTTAATCATTCTGTCTCGGAAAAATTCGCAAATTTCGTTATTCGATCGAAAAAAAAACTTTGCAAAACGATCGCAGGAAAGAAATTGCGAATTTCGTCTATCGCTCTCGATAGAAAATCGCTAATTGCATAAATCGCCCACGGAACAAATAGAGAAATTTACTTTACTTTTAGATGGTATGGAATTATTTGAAATCGAAATCAAGCCGTTAGTATTGAGTTGTAAAAAAAAAATTGTACTTTAGCCACTAATTTTCAATAATAGTTTAAAGAAAAGCTCGTTAGTTTTTATTCAAATTCAGAACGTCTTTCTCTTCCTCCAGGTACAGTTTTTAGCTGTACAATATTAATAATTGTTCAGGTATGCCACTTTTCCGCCAATTTCTTCTTTATTCTCCCTTTATTTTAACAGATGTGTAATTTTTGCATGCAAAAAAATATTTAGCCGGAAATTTTTTTTCTTTCTTTTTTTTAAAAAAAAAAAAAAAAAAAAAAAAAAAAAAGGTGGATTTTCACCTTTATCCCCGAGGGGAATTTAACAGCTAAAACATTCAGAATAATATTTAATTTGGAAAAATAATGACTGTTTTTCACATAAATTGATCAGATACATCTGGATTTATACCTTTAGCATTGTTGATACTTTTTTTAATTAAAAAATATGTATGTAGCAATCAAATGTGCAGTTAAATTTTATTTTATTGTATAAGTAGTTGCTAAAAAGACACTTTAATCATAAGAGTCCACTTAAATTATAAGAGTTCAAGTTTTGTCCAAGACATACAATGATATAATTTCGCAATGGCATTGAATTCGTTTTCAGCAATGCGGAAGGACATTGCAGGTGATGGTCTATACTGCCTTAAAATAAAAATTCAAAAATCACCATTTTGTTTGAGTCAAGGCTAGTTTAGAAAAATGGACTAGCGCAGCGGGCATGGCCTGCTAGTATATTTATAATTCAGAAAAAAGCACTACATTATAGATCTTATTTCAAATTATATTTTTAAACTTTAACTATGTGTTTTAATGACATTTGTAAGCCTAACAATAAATGTACTTCGTGTACTTATTTTGTATGAAATAAGATTAAGGTTTGCAACAAAAAACATAATTAATATACAATAGTAATAAAACATTAATATGAAAGAGTAGTTGAAAACAGTAATATTTTGGAACTTGAAATGGAATTTAATATATTTGGCTTTAAATCTTATCTTTACTTTATAGATACAACATATTTTATTTTCAAAATGACTTTTATTTGCTGACTTTTATTAATGAAATTTTATTTACTGATTTTTAATGATTTTATTTTAATCAAAATGTGTGATGTCACACTTCTTCATATCTCCTACGATCCCCTTGTCACAACTTTACGGACTCCCTCCTTCCCCTTCTAGTGTGACATCATTTATATAGGGCCCCTATATGTGAAAATGAGGTGTCAAAATATTCCTAATTAAAGAAACTTTCAGTTCATAAAGAAAATCGATATTTTGACCAATTACAAGGTACTATGTCTTCTTGATAAAAGTTAAACTTGGCTCTTCTATATGTTCATAGTACTTTTTACATTCAAATAGTCACGAAACTTGGCCACAGTTTTTACATGAGTTGTTTTTAATGTAATATTTATTTAATACACTAGGAATAATTAATGTACAGTGGACTCTCTCTATTCTGAACACTTATGGGACCGACCAAAAATTTTCAGATTATGGGGGTGTTCAGTTTAGAGGGAGATTGGAAATGCATTACTACTACTACTATAGCCAACTAGATATTATATAAGGCCTGCGCATTTCGGTAAAAACCGCCGCAAAAGTGAAGCTGGATTCAGCTTCAAACCCTGAACCATTATATTGGACCACGTGCGAGACCACGTGACGCAAACTCTGCCCAAATTAGCATTGAGTAAGCTGTTTTCTGTTGGCTGCACGTGCACATGGTCATTGTTTTGGTTCAGGGTTTGCATGATTGGTCAGAATAAGTTAAGCAAGGTATCAGAGTCCTCTGGCGGGAGACTTCATACATTAATCTCAGATAGATGGGCCTATAGATCTAGTTGGCCATGCTAATACTATATATGATGGCCGAGCTGGTAGTTTATCGAATAAGGTCAGTGCTATGGGGTTTTTATTAT
This sequence comes from Maratus speculifer, assembly GCA_964019185.1. Classification (NCBI taxonomy): domain Eukaryota; kingdom Metazoa; phylum Arthropoda; class Arachnida; order Araneae; family Salticidae; genus Maratus; species Maratus speculifer. Next base: position 359,370,053 of record OZ025291.1, read on the forward strand.
ATTTTCTTTCTCTTAAGTTTTAAAAGTAAACTAACATGATTTCTACAATCCTTAACCCTTTAAGCATCTTGCAGAATTTTATATCCAAGTTTAACAATTCATAAAATAAAAACTACGGAAAGTATAGATATGGAGATTTGCATTTTATAATCTAAGATATTTATCTATCATATGCAATTCAAAAATTTAACATTAATATTAACTTTGTTTAAACAAACCTTTGAATCTAAAAACTACGTGACGGAAAAACCCAGTTAGGCCGCTTAAAGTGTTAATGAATGTCCTATCATGGGCAAAAATGAAATCTGCTGAAATTAAATAGCAACAAAATTATAAGCAAATAGTTTTTTTATTTGCCATTTTCTCAGTAGTTAATCAATCGAAGAAATCAGTCCAAAACTCCAAATTCAGGCTAAAATTTAAAAATTAATCTTTGAAATATCATGCTTAAACTGTTATTAAAAATATTTCATATAGAACTATTATTTGAAATAAGAATGATGGAAGGGATTATTTTAAGTTACCGCAATTGTCTCCAACTATCAAAAACTAAATTTTTACATTTTCTAATTAAAAAAGTCATAAAACGGCTTCTGTTACAGCAAGTAGCTGACAAAAATGTGTTAACAGGTGCTCCAACATTTAACTGAAGTTTCTATCAAACAAATTAAGTATTCAAACAAATAGCAATTTCAAGTAATATTTACAATCTAGCAGTGATTTTGTCTGTTTATTTTTTAATCAAGTTTGTTGAACATTTTTATTCATCTGTAACAGTTTCTCCAGATTTCCATGATCAGTATTCGAATTTAGATTGCAAACATGTGTTCAGTTTGCAGAGAAATGAAGCAGAAATGCGGACCTAAAGTAGCGTTCATAATAGTGGGGTGTTCGGATTAGAGTATGTTCAGAATACAGCGAGTTAATCTTTTATTAAATCTGAAGTTTCGCCGAACCGTCAGAATGTGTTCATATTACCGGAATGTTCATATTAGAGAGTGTTCAGATAGAGAGAGTCCACTGTAATTATCAAAATTTTGTTACACCAACTTTTTAATTCAGCATATACACTATATGGTCATTAATCACCGCTCACTTTTAACTTTAGACATTTTGTCGAATATTTAAAAGTATACTTGTCGTATTTTCCTTGAACTTCAGGATTATGAAGAATATGTTTGACTTCATAATTTATCAACGACGATTTGATCAACGCAACAATTTGGAGGGGAAAGCAAAAAAATCACACTAAAATAATAACTATTTAGGGTCAGCCTGTAAAACAAAGTGCCCGAAATGATCTATCGCTATAAATTATGAATAAATGGATATTGTACAATATGTGTATTCACTTGTGTAAGAAGTAAGGTATATATTCATAGAAATAGATCGATTTTTATTTTATTTTTATTTATTTTTATTTATTTATTTATTTATTTATTTATTTTTTAGTTCAAAAAATTCCGGCATGTTTTTGCTTATAGCATGCAGGGTTTTTTTACCCAATTTAATGCCAGTTTCTGAAAATTTGACAAACTGTAATAAAAAAAATTATAGTGCAATTGGAATGTAAATACATTAAATATTTGATAAAATGTAAACAGTTTTCATGAAATTTTTTTTATCTGCGCATTCTGGCACGATAACAACGATCTTTTTATGCAATTTAATAGGATGGAGCAACTAATAAAACAAATCCAGTCAAATATCATGAAAATGCAGAATGATATCGGCAATAAAATAAGCTGATTTTTAATTGTTTTCTAAAAGCTGCTGAATGATAAGGAATTTTCCAAAAATTGTCATTTTTTATAAACTGGCTTTCAGCAACGGTGTTTGTCAACGAGTAGATTTAGAAGAAATGCGTAGATTTTGATACTTCTTTTTTTCTTAGATTAGGCCCGTTCTGGGGATTTTCCACGGAGTAGTAAAACATCGATAAGAAATGAATATTAAATTAATTAATTAATTAGTTAAATCGACAATTTATAGAAAATCCCTTTCTATGTCTTTAGAAAACAACTAAAAATCATCTTACTCAATTGCCGATAACTTTCTGAATTTCCATTATATTTGACTGGCTTTTTTTATGAGTTGCTTCATAAAGTTGACTATGAAATGGTGAAAAAAATATTTGTTATTATGCGCGCATGTATCCCGTTGTATCTTAAATATAAAATAACTGTGCTAATATAAAAAATATATGTATTTTTGTTAATTTTAATCTTTTTAATCTATAGTTTATAGCTTAACAACTTATGAGTTAATAAATATAGGTATTTACATGGTCAGATTCATAAGTAAAGAGCCTCATTTTATTTTGGCGCTAGCGTACATCTAGCGTAGCATGCCTAGCGCACCTGTTGCTAGGGACAGTGGTTGGAGAAGTTGCCATATATATTGACATATAAAGACTGAGAAAAAGCGTCGCACGCAAGCGAAGAGACATCAAGTATGTCTGGAAGATTCACCACGATAACGCGCTCAGCCACACCTCCTTCATCGTGAGCGCTTACCTGGCTCGGCTGAACGTTCCAATTGTCCCACATCCTCCCTATAGTCCGGATTTGTCGCCCCCTGACTTTTTGTTTCCGCGCTTAAAATCAGCGCTGAAAGGTAAAAGCTTCAACTCGACAGAGTACATCCAAGAAAATGTCAAGACAGCCCTTGAAGCCATCCCGGAACAGGCTTACGTGGACGCCTTCGAGTCATGGAAAAAAGTGTATTGATGCAAGAGGTACCTATTTGTAAGAATAATAGGCATTTGTACCAAATCGCTCAATAAATCTGCCCCTTTGAAAAAAGGTTCTACTTATGAATCCGACCAAGTATGTAAGCGTCACCTACGGGACAGTTTATCCATTTCTCAAGGAATGGTCCATATGTAGAAGATATATAAGGACTCCAGAAGCCAAGGGCTTTAAGTGACAAAATTAAAAACACTTGAGTTAATTGCACATGTTATCTGAATATAAGGTTTTTTGTTTGGAAGTAAAGATATATAAAACATTTTCTAATTATGCATTGCGTTTTCGCTGTTAGCTACTTAAGCTCTTTAAAGAGGTCCAAGATACATTCTAAAATAATTTTTATTTATTCAGTTAAAATTTTGATTTTTTTTTTTTTTTTTTTTTTTTTTTTTTGTAATGGTTAATTATATTATTTGTAAACAAAATCACACTAATAAAACTTCACATAATTGTTTTTTCTTTTTAATTTATTAAAGAAATGAAGTAATCGTATGACTCAAAATATTATTTGTAGAATTTAAAAATTTTTATACTTAAATAAACAAAAATATTTATATTTAATTTTGATTTAACATTAAATATATATATATATATAATACCATTAAAAGTAGACAAGATTCACCAATAGATTTTATCAAAAAAACAATAAACCAAAACGAAGAATTTGAATAGATTTGAATTATTAAAAAAAAAAAAAAAAAAAAAAAAAAAAAAAAAAAAAAAAAAAATAGTGAAACGAGTATATCTGAATAAATAAATAAATAAAATAAAATGAATGCAAAGGTAATTTGTAGTCCACAGAGCAGAATTATCAGGCCCCAAATGCTCTGGAACTACAAATGAAGTGTGCGGTTTCATCCACGTATTAGCCATGAAATAGCAAAATAATACGTAATTGGGGCTACCAGCACACAAAAACCAAATTATTAAACAAGGAACATAGAAATAAATAGTTGAAAAAATGAAAATATATATATATTAAAACAATAGTGTGCAGCAAATAGTGTCAGTAACAAGAGTACAAACTAACCCTATTTATGCACGTGGAAATGATAAACATTACATTCAAATTTAATTTGGATAAAAAGTAAGAAAACAAAATATTGAGAAAAAAAACTTATCTGGTTATCACCATTAATGTAGAGGACAGCGCTATAAAATTGTTAATAAATTATAAATGCAGGAAGCAATAGTTTACTATACAATCTAAAACAGTAACACGTAGAAAAACCAGTTTGTTAGTAATGCAAGCAACGGATCTTAGCAAAATCAGCAGGGTTGCTCTTTTTAAATTAAGAATGCCATGCGCGCCAAATGGCGAGATAAATGATTTGAAAGAGAAAAAAAACTTGCTATGATTTATCCATAACGAACAAAAAAGATAAAGCTAAATGGAAATATAATTGAACCGGAGAATATGATCGATATTTACATAAAATTAAATTAATAAAATAATTAAAATTAGAATTAAGTTATAACATTCATATAAACTTATAACTTAAAATACCATTTTGTTACTTTAATCAGTAACATTTATCGTGACTTTACATAGTATAAACTCATTATCTTAATATAGGATAATAAAAATTAAAAAAAATAATAAAATAAAATAAAATAAAAATAAAAAAATAAATAATTAATTAATAAAAATTAAAAATATATATATAAAAAAATAAATAATTATTTAAAAAAATAAATAAATAAATAAATAAAATAAATAATAATAATAGTAATAATATTATTAATAATAATACCAAAAATTATACCAATAACATTAAAATTAATTTGATAATTAAAATATAGCTATTTAACTATAGATATAAATAGACAAATATCCATATATTGGCGTCAATTAAACTATTTTAAAATTATGTTAAATTAATGTAAAAATAAATAACCCACTCTCATTTTTTTATTAATCTTTGCGTGTTTATCCAGACAACACCACCCTCCTCCGTACTCTAACATCTACCCTCCCAACCGACCTATTTATATATTTTTTATTACTTTTATAACATTTTTAATTTTTTATTATTTTTTTATGTTTTATAATTTTTTTTATACATTTTTTACGCAAAGAATTAATTATAAGATCATGTAATAGCTAATTATAAGATCATGTAATCTCTAATTATAAATTAACGAATATATGAATTTTTCAGGATAACCATTATTTATAGCATCATAAACAAGCTTTTTAATATTAGTATTAATTAAATGGGAAGAACATAGACATTTTATTCTATATAAATGGTTAAGTATTATATTACGATATACTGAATTATGAAGACAAGATTTAAAATTAGTAAAGGTATTGACTTTAAAATTAAATTCTTTCCTTTTGTCATAAATATAAGTTACAAATTTGTTCTCTTTTAATATCTAAGAAATTGATTGTATTATTAAAAAATAGGTTTTTTGAAAGTTCTAGGTTAGAAGGATAATCAACAGGGAATTGAGATATACAGGTGTTATCAGTATCAATTAATATTACATCATCTATATATCTATATAAATGTATTTTATTATTTAAATAATGACGTTCATAGTAATGTAAGTATAAGTCAGATAATACACTAGATGTACTACCACCTTGTGGTATACCAACATTTTGAATATATATATTGTTATCATGCATGATAAAATTATTATAGATAATGAAATTGGTTAAGGTATGAAAATAATCAGAATCGATATTATGTGACGTATCCAACACGTGTTGATATTTTTTAAAAAGCTCATTAATGATATTATTTAAATCCGATAAATCGATATTATTAAATAAATCTTTAAAATCATAAGTAGTGATATTTTTTATACATTTAAGATGTTTCATAATATGGACCAGTTCATAACTATTTTTTATGCAATGTGTATTATCGCTTTTTTTTGTAGTGTTATATATTTGATTAAGAATTACTAATAGAAGTTTGTTAGCAGCATTATTATAAGTATTGCAACCAATTGTAACAGTTCTGAATTTAACAGGTTGCTTATGAAATTTGGGTATAAGGACTAGATAAGGATATTTAAAGTTTGTAGGGTTAATGTCTAATAATTTATAGAATCCTTTAATTTTACGATTATTGGCAAGTAAGTTATCATTAATTTTTTGGAATGTGTTATTATTAGATAAACTAGATGCAAGCAGTTGATGATAATAAGATTTACAAATAATTGCATAATTATTTGGAGATTTATCAACATAAGTTATTACAAAGTTTTGTTGTAATTTATTGATTTGCTTAATCAGATGCTGTGTATTTACATATTCTAGGTGTGAAATATTATATTTTAAGGACCAGGTTAATTTATCGATAACTAATAGTTTCCATTGATTGAAATATTCAATGGGTTTATTATAATAAATTGCAATTTTATAAATAAATATATCTATATCATAGGTAAATTGTTTTATGATAGATTTAATGTTTAATTTGGATGGAATTCTGTACTTGGTCCCATAACCCATAATTCTTCTAAGTTGTAAATCATCTACAAGATTAAGATTACCAGTAATAATATGTCCATGATCCTTATTTATATATTTTTGTAGAGAGGGGTCATTGCATTTACAGGATAATGTACTAGCATCAAAAGAAGATTTAGAGAAAGAATTTATAGTTAAAAATCGTTCGACCGATAGATATGGGATACTTAAAGGTTTTAGAAATATGAATATTATTAATAGGAAATTGACAGTTTTTATCATTTAATATGGAATTAATATTGATTTTATTAAATATTGGATTAGAAAAAGTAATTACCATTTGAGAATTAGTTTGTAGATTTTTAGGTTTTTTTAGTAAATTTATATTGTAAAGGTTGACACGAGTCATAATGAGATCATAAAAAACATCTGAAAAATGTTTAGAGTAAGATTTACTGAGAAAAATATTTAAATATTGTACTATATGTTTCTTTTTTATTCCAAAAATATATTTACGTATTAGAAACCAATTGTAATTTTTTAAATAATTACGATGCAGATTATTAATTTGTTGAATTATAATGTTTTTAGGAGTAATACTAGAAGATGAACCTTTTCCTCTTTTGTTACGTGTAGTTTTAGGATTTATTGGATGATTAAAACTATGATAAATGGGAGAATAATCTGTAGCAGGGCTGTCCAACGCGGCGCCCGCGGGCGCCATGGCGCCCTTTGCAGATTTTCTTGGCGCCCTCTTGAAGATCTCGTTTTTTAAATATTTTAGATGTAAAAATCCATTATAAAGAATGTTTTCTTTAAAATCATTAATATTTTATCAGCTATATTTTTAAAACCTGAAGCTGTTTTCTGAAGTTTAGAGCTGTTTAATTTGAAGAATATAAAGTCTTGATTTTTCTTTCTTGACTTTTGAAATTTTAGAGGGTTTTTTTCTTTCTTTTTTTTCTTTTATTTTCTTTTATTTATTTATTTATTTATTGTGAATGAAGATTCCCATTTTGCAGAATGATTCCCATCTTTCAAAGTACTTCCAGAATATCCCTGAAACCACCGACATGGTTTGGTCACTATCATGTTTCTCTGCTTTTGTACTTTTTATAAAACTAATCCACGCCTTCAAAGTAAAGCAAACCCTTTTTACACATCCTAAAGAAACCTATATCTTTGCTATATCTCTGATTTTCATATTTATTTATTTGTTATTTTTATTACAGGCGCGATTAAAGTTTCTAGCTCCTTACCCTACAAACATTTTTGATATAGTCTTCTCATAAAAAAATGTATAATTTGAAATTTAATACGCATAACTACATAACTGTGGTAGTCTTCTGTTTACTGCTGTACGATTCATTTGCATTATGTAAAGACGTCCGTGTATACTAACACTATGCGATAATTTTGACACGTGTTTTTAGTCCGTAAACATTGGCGCCCTTCATTGAGTGCCAAGAGCCAAGATGCGCCCCGGGTTATTGAAAGGTTGGACAGGCCTGATCTGTAGTATCATTTATAGATGAAAAAACTTTAACAGATCGTTTAAAAACCTCACTGTTAAGACCATAAGGATAAATTGTATTATAATATTTCATATATGAAGACTCTAAATATAGACGCTCAGATTTATTTTTCTGAATTTGTATTATTTCAATAGTAGTATTTTTAAATTTATGTTTATGAAAATGCTGTATTTCAGCGGTAGACTGTATATTTTTTGCTAAATTTTTATCAGAATCTGACCGATGTTGATTCATGCGTATATGAAGAGGACCAGAAGTTTCACCAATATATTTCAAATTGCAAATGTTACACTTTATACTATAAATTACATTAAAAGCCTTACAAAAAATAGAAATATGAGGATCTGATACGATTTGTGACTGAGAAGCAGATGGACAAGTTTTACATCGGATATCAGAACATTTCTGAAAATATAATTGAGGAGGAGGAGCATGTATATGGAAACTGGATGGCGATCCAGGAGCAACCCTATTATTGCTCCTGTACCGGGCACTACACTGCAAAGAAGCATTGTGTATCTTGCCAGGATCGAGATTTTTACTAAGTACTGCCATAATATAAGAGATATTAGAGATATAATAAAAGGATAAAAATAGAAAAATTACAATTAAATAATCCAGTATCTTGACTAATATAATTTACTAAAGAAAAGGATCTAGAATAATACAACTATAAAGTGAAAATAGATACAATATGTACAAAGCTTTAAAGCAGTACTCAAACCCCCAAAAATAAACAATACACGACCATAATAATGCCATAATAATACCATCCCACACCACATATAATAAGAATCATAGTACTCACAGTGCAATAAATGCAATATCACAAAATCGACTCATTCAAAAGTGAAATAATCACCGTACAACATAAACCACTAACTTACCCAATTAACATCTCAGCACTATCCTCACATTGTTACTATATTTCACGTAGGCTTAAATAATCATAATTTATTTATTAAATATTAAAAAATAATAAATAATGTAATTGCAAAGTATTACTTTAATATTAAAAAATAATAAATATTGAATATTGATTTTGACATTTAATATACCATATATCAAGACAATGAATTAAACATAATAGCAAAATAGAAAGTGAAAATATTATAAATACAACATATATAAAATGCATGATGAAACGATTTGCAACTCTTAATGGAAATCCTATAAAGTGGTAACAGAAAACTACTTTGTAGAAATCTCACAGACAATACACAAAGGTTATGCGGATAGCAGCAATTACCTATGCGCACCATATTTATAAAATTGCTGATTAGCAACGGATGTTATATATAAATTTATATATATATATATATATATATATATATATATATATATATATATATATATATATATATATATATATATATATATATATATATATATATATATATATACCCTTTTATAAATATAACCAAAGTAACCCCGATACTACCATAACAATAAGCAAATGAAACCAGTATTTACTTATTTAAAGTATAAATTAAAAAAAAAATGATACAACTTTAATTTAAAAAATCCTAGTTTCAAAAGTAAATGATTTTTTTCAAAATTTCTTAATCGAAATTAAAGTGATACAATCAAAAAAGGCATGTTCTAAATTTGAAGGTTTTATCTTTAACCGTTCTTGAGTTATAACAATTTAAATCTGAGAAATTGTCCAAAAACCCATCATGAAGAAAAATGAATTTTCATACGAAGTCATTTCCATGACAACTGTTGCTTGAAAGCTAGATTTTGAAAACAAACCAAAATGAAAAAAAAAATCGCTTTTATTTAAGATAAAAACATGATTTAAACGTCATTTTAGGCATAGAAAAACAGAGAAATTTTTAATGCAATAAAATTGTTTTAGAAATTTGAAGATTTTCGTGTCCCAAATCCCCTTAAACTAGTTAATCTCTGTTTAATTTCTTTAAAAATATTATTGTTTTCCACTTTTTTCCCCATAATTATTAAAATAAGAGTTCAAAGACTACCATGAAAAAAGCAACAGCTTATTTTATTATTTTTTTTCAGTCAATTACTATTGATATTCAACTTTGAATTCAAATTACTCCTAAATTAAATTTCATCATTTGTATCCTTATGCTTCTGGGGTTCTCATATAATTCTCAAATAAATTTAAATATGTTTATTCGGTAGTGCAGCTTGCTCTACTTTCATCGTGGAAATATTAAAAATATATTACTCCATAGCTTGTCGACAATTTTGATGCCGAAGCAAAAAACGCTACCAGTGTTGAATTCAGATACTTTGCTCCGGGAGAGACTTCTGAGGCTCCGAGGGGGGGAGACATTATAGAGTTCCGGGGGGATTGCCCTTTTGACCATTAAAACCCCAAAATCTTAATTTTCCAGGGGGGGGGGGGGCATGTCCCCCCGGCCACCCCCTGGACTCAACACTGGGCGCTACAATCGCTTCTTTAGAAGCTGAAATGCACTGCTTACACATATATCAATAACTCTGTAAAGCATGGCATCCAACCAGTTAACAAGAATATTTGCTGGCATTTCTTCATTAATAAAAACATACTATTGAATTAACATGTTTCCTATATGCCTAGTTATCACTTTTTTCAGCATATTCAACTTTGAATTCAAATTAATCCTAATTTAAATTTCATAATTTGTATCCTTTGGCTTCTAGGGTTTTCATATAATTCTCAAATAAATTTAAATATGCTTACTCGATAGTGCAGCTTGCTCTACTTTCATCGTGGAAACATTAAAAATATATCACTCCATAGTTTGTCGACAATTTCGATGCCGAAGCAGCAAACGGCGCTATCATCGCTTTTTCAGAAGCTGAAATGCACTGCTTAACACATATCTATATCTCTGCAAAGCATGGCAATCTAACCGGTTAACATCAAGAATATTTGCTGGCATTTCTCCATTAATAAAAAACATACTATTGAATTAACACGTTTCCTATGTGCCTAGTTATCACTCTTTTTTCCTCAAAAAGCACCGCGTGCTTCTGCCACACAATGTCAAAATAAATTGTCGACTTCGACTTCCTTAGGAGCTTATCTTTCCTGATATCAAATATTAAAACTGTCAGTTATCCATTGTTAGCTCTTTTTTGAGATTTCAGAGATATAAATTGAAGCATCGAGTGAGAACGAAAATCATTCGAAGAGTCCTGGGGTCAAAATATTTGACCCTGTTACATTGTCCGGGTATGCTGCGTCAATAAAATTCCGTAAGGAGAAAGCTTAAAATATCTGCTTAAGTAACAATTTCGGATTTCGGATTTTGACTATGGATTTGGTTAAACAGAAATTTGTGTAAAATTAATAGAAGAAGATGGCCGTCAAGCCCCTCATGAATAATTTTAAAACATTTGAATTTTCTGAAACACGTTATGATGTTATTTAGTATAGGAGAAAAGGATTTCTATCAACATATACGAAGGCACTCGACTTACAAAGGTAATTTTTTTAATGGAAAATGTTAAATAAGAACCATAATATAAGCTTGGAAATTTGATATCACGCCATTTTTTAACTACAATTTTAACTTTTTTTTTTTTTTTTTACTTTTGAAAAGTTGTTTTTTAGTGGATTAAATATTAAAACTCAGTTATCCATTGTTAGCTCTTTTTTTAAATTTCAGAGATATAACTTGAAGCATCGGGTGAGAGCAAAAGACATTCGAAGAGTGTCCTTGGTCAAAATATTTGACTCTTTGCCATTGTCCGGGTATGCTGCGTAATAATCAGTCAATTTTCGAAAATAAAAATAATGTTATAGAAAGAGTCTATTAGATAATTCATATAAAAAGTCATCGTTGCCATGTTTTGCAAGTGTTGAAAGTTACAATAAATTCTCATTATTTTATTAGGAATGTTTTATAAATGTAATTTGAGTAAGGTAAGTCAGTTTTATCTCATTCTACTTTTACTATTCAGAAATTATTCATTGAAAACGTCACACGATTTATTTTGTTGCTTAACTCCTCTTTTACTTATTTTATACTATATTGAAAGCATATCACCATCTAGAAGTCTGCATGGGCCGCCGTTTCCAGGCCCAGGTCAGACCCGACACATCGAAAAAGAAAATCGGTCCGGCGGGAAAATTAAATGTTCGGCTCAACCACGGCCCATTCAAAAAATAAATAAATAAATAAAAATAAAGGTGCCTGGTATAAAAGTCAAAATTTTGCCTCGAGCCCGTTCCAAGCACCCTTGGGAGCTTATCTTTCCTAATATCAAATATTAAAACTGCTTTTTTTTTTTTTTTTTTTTTTTTCCTTTTTGAGATTTCAGAGATATAAATTGAAGCATGGGGTGAGAACGAAAGACATTCGAAGAGTGTCCTGGGTCAAAATATTTGACTCTTTGCATTTTCCGGGTATGCTGCGATCTGCTTAAGTAACAATTTATTGGATTTCGGATTGTGACTATGGATTTGGATAGACAGAAATTTGTGTAAAATAGGAGAAGATGGCCACTCATGCATAATTTTAAAACGTTTGAATTTTCAGAAATACGTTATGATGTTATTTAGTATAGGAGAAAAGGATTTCTATCAATATATACCAGGCATGTCAAACACGTGGCCCGCGGGCCACAACTGGCCCGCCAGGAACTTCTCTGTGGCCCGCTAAGCCTTTAGCATTTTCGTATGTTTGATTCAGGTCTTAGTTGATACAGAAAATACACTTTGTCTTGCAAGTATTGCAGCGTTGAAAAATTGGAGAATGATTTTATTCAAAATATCTATCATTATTTCAGAATATTAATCTTCATTACATTTAATGGCAAATATCGACATACATTAAATTTAACGATCCGCAATTAAATTAAGAAAAGTCTAAATTTTTAAATTAAAGGTTGTTATTTTGGATGAAAGTTTTTTACAGTTTGGTATAGAAGAAGCAAACAACACCGATTCAACACCACTGCGGCATAAAAGAGGCAAACATACTGTCATGAATATGATCAAATCTAACTCATTTTAAAATTTCGTTTCCAGGAGATAGGGTATGTGCAAAAGTTATCAATAAGAAAGTTAAGAAGAGCATATCTTAATCTGAAAATTAAAATATATATATATATATATATGTTTTTTCTTTCTAATATTTTATTATGTGTCTTATGTTGATACAAATACATTATTTTATTGCTCTCTTTGATTCATGTGACATTACAAGTAATGCGTGGTGTTTGTTAGGTATTAAAAATGTATCGAAAATCAATTAAAATACAATGCTAATTTCTAATTAAAAGTCTCTAAGACATCAAAAGAAATAAATAGCTTTAAAAGTGAAAGTGACACGGTTTTTCATCTCATAAAATAATAAAAATAACAGTAAAAATAGTAATAATAATAATAATAATAATAATAATAATAATAATAATAATAATAACAAAAATTGTTACCTGTTTTTATTATTTGGCTGCATGCATAGTCGAAAGCGAGCATTTTGGACATTAATTAATTTCATTCTTAAAGGTTAGTAAACATATCATTGTAAATTATCCCTGTGTGATCTTTATATTTCTTGATGATGAAGATATAACATCACAGATTCATAAAAGTCAATTTGAAATAATTTTTTATACTCAAACAAAGACTGAAAAATTGTGTTTGATATGTAGAAACTTCGTTGAAATTTGCTAAGAATTTACTCACAAATATTTCGAAAAACCTACAAATATCTAGAAATAATTTGGAAAAATAAATAAATAAATTTTAAACTGAAACTTTGTTGAGAAAAGTTAAAACATGTAAAAGAACTACAAATCAGGGATGTAGTGGAGGTTATACGCGGGTATACGCCATATGACTTCCGGATTTTTTTAAGGAACACCGTATACTCTTTCACAAGAAAGCTATAATATATTTTCTCTAAGGTATACCCTCTGCTTAGAGCGTATACCCTCTGTTTTTTCTACGACTGCATCACTGCTACCAATCGACTTCATTATCTATGTAGATAAAACTGATAATAACTACGTGTTAATTTGCAAAAACTTTTATCATAGGTTCTTATCAAATGGTATTTAATACAAATAATATATTTTTAAAAAATAGAATATAAACAATAAATGTAAAAAAGTTCTTAAGTATTGTAAATTATTAGATTTAAATTTAAAAATATTGAATACCCTTATTTTATCACAGTCCCACAAATTTTGCAAATAATTTTTGAAATTCGAAAATTTTACCATGAGTTTTAAAACTTATAATAGGTATACGCTGTACAGTCGTCGGGAAAAAAAACACTTAGTCATTGGGGGCCACCGCAATTTTTACCCATCATGGATATGCATAATATAATATATGAAAATAAAACATGTGTACACTATATATACAATGCATTGCAATTCCAAAATAAAATTTAAACGTATATTTGAATATTGTTAATATACATAGTAATGCTCTATTAATGAATTGCTGATGAACCAATTTCGACAAATTATATAAAATGCCAAACTACTCAAGTAGTATGGAACTGCGTAAAAGGAACATCCTTATAACTCCAAAAATAATAATCATATTAACTAACAGTTTACTGCGTCGGATGAAGCGTCTCATTTCCAATTAAAATATATCTCTGAATTGAAATTTTAATGAAATGCAGGGTCTTGAAAAATCGAAGAATGCGGAAAACAGGATTACAGATATCTCAGCAACTAATAATCCAATCGACTTCGTTCTTTATGGAAAATTTGTGTTGTTTTATTGCCTTTTACAATCACTCCTTAAAATAAAAATTTTCGAAAATTTTTATGCATCTTTTATCAGAATGAATTTTTTGAGAGTCCGAAAAAATTAGTTCCGGATAATCGAGGTTACTGATATTAAATAGTCTTCGTCTCATTCTTACATACTAAGAACATACAAAATTCCAAGTCTCTATCTCAATTTGTTCGGGAGATAGAGCGTTTACAGACACACAGACAAACAGACGGACGGCAAAATTTTTTTTCTAAAAATATGTTTTTCGAAATCTTTAGTGTCTAAAACGTGTAAATTCGTCAAAAAATTTTTTTTTTTTTTTTTTTTTTTTTTTTTTTTTGATTTTCAAAACGATTGCAAGACTTACCCTATACTATGTATGATGGGTAAGCAATAGATTAAATACAGCGATTCCACTATATTAGATCAAGTATAGTTTTTTGCCCTCCATCATAAGATAATACATTTAAAGATCATTTCGAAGGAGAGTAAAATAAATAAATAAATATGTATTAATAATAATAATTATATGAAGGGTTATTAATTTAATGGATAAGTTATTAAATAATGATTAAATTTTAAATAGATGTGAATATACAGTATTATAGCAGAATGATTAATTTAAATGTAGCAATATTTAATCATATTTATCATAAACATTGCATAATCATTTGAGTTAACTAAATAAATAAATGAAAATAAATAAAGTTAGTGTATAAAACTTAAATTAACAGTTTAAGATGTTTAATGTAAATGAATAACAGTTGTCAAAGACATGTATAGAAACAACATTTGAAAAAAATAACAACACAAAATCTTCACTTACCAACACAATCATAGACATGAGAACAGATCAAAAGAAATGTTTAAAGCACATGGAATGATTATTTGTTAACATGCATCTATGTATATAAAGTGCATTTATGCATTCAAACTGCATCAGTTAAAATAAATTGGAATTATATTTCTATGGCTATTAGTTAAGAATTAAATCAACTCTGAATATAATATGTTTCGTTCAGTTTACTCCAATCTTTGACGCTTTTATATTTTCACATTGATTTTTTTTCCCTTTACGAGTATATTTCGATTCCGTTTGCAGACACGCACATGAAAAAAAAACAAAAAAATCTAAAAAAAAATTTTCATTTACCGTACAGAAAATAAAATTTTCAAGGTTTTCTTTTTTTCCCAACACTTCTTTTACTGAACGAATAGTGGCCGGGTAAACTACAATTCGTCCTTTCTCATTGTTCACTGTAGTCTGTCATAAGCATCCTATGTAATAAAAACGTTTTATGCCCCTTTGTTAAAGATTTTGATTCATGTACAATGATTCAACTTGAAGACTAATCGAAATGTCCCTTTCAAAACCTTCTTGCAAATATGTGATTTTTCTTTCTTCTTCACACTGTTAAAATTTTTGAATGACACAATTTTTGAACCATGAATTTCCAGAGCTGCGGAGTCGGTGAAAAAATGGCCGACTCTGAGCCCGACTCCGTAAATTTTTTACGACTTCGACAAATAATCTATAAGCTACAAATAATCTTGCTTATTACATCCGACTCCTGGCTGACTAATATACCACTTTTGCTGTTGGTTAAGATTATGAGGGAACGCAAGAAAAATAAGGTGAAAATTTATCTATTTCGGTATTAATTCAGTTCTTAGAGCTTTGAAAGAAAAAATAATATTTTCCGTTTTACTCATGCCCCATCATTGGCCGAGAGGTTCTGCCTCTGAAGCTTATAGCCGGATGATGCTGGGTTCGAACCCAGTCGCGGCCGTCGGCCTAATCGTTCGGAGTTTACAGTGGTTTGATTCCAGCTTTGGATTTCCTTGCGTAAATACCTGTTAGGTTCCCTCAAAAAGACCACCACGGAGAGCACCTCCCTACCTTTGGGCCTATATCCCTCGTGTTGGTAATCGGCCGTCATAAAATAAATCATACCGAACCGTTTTACTCATTTTTAAATTTCACTCCTCACAAACCCGAAAAATACAACTATCGAAATCTAAAGACGAAAACAAAACAAAAATTTTACAATTTTGGATCTGTGGACTTGAAAAAAGGAAATCGTTACAATTTTGATATTAATTCGTGTCCTCCAGATCAATCAAATTTCAGTGGAAAGGAAAAAAAAAAATGATGAAAATTTTAGGAATTCGGAAGTAATTCGGGTTGCACCAGAGTTTTTAATTAAAAAAAGCCTTTATCTGCAATGTATGCTGTATATTGGGAATATTTAACTTGAGTAGCCCAATATAATCCAAAAAATAACAATAATAAACAAAGTCGGGTTGTTTTTCATCGACTCCGACTCTAACTCTTTTACTCAAAAATGGGCCCGACTCCGACTCCGTAGCCCTGTGAATTTCTCTGTGACTGGGGGGGGGGGGGTATTTTTCGATTCACATAAACGCATCTACTGACGTTGCGGCAGATGACAGCTGTTTCCGTAATCGAAAAGTAAGATCAGTTACACATTTGAAAGTCAGCTCGTATAAAATAGTTACTGTATATGACTTATCGTCCAAAATTAGAAACCCATATATAAGCCGATGTTTAACAAACGTGAGGAAAAATTCAGTGAACGAAACATAGCTGATAGAAAACAATTCACTCTCTAAAATTTTTTATGTCTGAGAGATATTTTTTTAAATCCTCCGTAGTCTTACTTCCATTTTTCTACACTCGGACGCTTTTCTAAATGAGTTATTTAACCTTTTGCACTCCACAGCCCTCTACACCGTGATATACTAACAAGGAAGGTCTACATACTGGGCATATTCAGAATATTTTGAAAAAAATTAAATGAAAATTAAAATACTTATGTATGTAATAAAGGATCAATCACGTTTAGCTGCGGAATTACAATAGAAAGTCTGTAAAAAATAAAACATTTTCGACTATTTAGCACGAAAAGACGAAAGCGCCATGCAATTTGGCGAGCAGCCCTTTTCCTCGCCAAAGAGAACAAGTTTAATGTAACTGAACATTGTTTCTTAGTAGATTTTTAGAATGTGTGTAAATGGTATTAATGAATTTAAACAGGCCAGATGAAGAATGCTGCAATAAGTACATTTCAATATCGGAGAAGTTTTTTGTTTCCATGGCAATAAAATTGAATCGACAGTGTTCAGTTTGACTGAAACAACTTTAATTAATTTAAATTTCGCTTTATTCATAAAATTTCATAGATAAATTTCATTATAAATATATGTATGAGAAAATTCTAACAAACTTAAACTGACAAAACTAATGTTATTTAAATAGAAACTTTTTAAACAAGTTCAACATGAAATATTACCTTAAACATATTTGACGTAAAAAGAAGTATTTTTTGAGATTTTATTTCGTCGCGAACCGGTATAAATCACGAAATAAATGAAATGTTGCTAATTTTATTACGGACGTTCTATAGGGGTTCCGCCGAAATTTTTTTAAACATATGTACACTGCGATATATGCATTAGGAATTGAAAATTTTGCCCACTCTTTCATGAGTGTCCATTATGGAGATCTTATTGTGTATAGATTTTTTTTACCAGAAAATATATTTTTGACATTCGTTTGAAAAATCAGGTCAATCCAAATCCGACTCGGAGTCAAAACCCGATCCGGACTCAAAACGTTGAAAGTCAACCCTACCCGCATCAAGAAAATAGAAATTAATCGGATCCTCATCTAAAAAATATAGTGTCAAACCGAAATGTGGGTCGGATGCTGGTAAAAGCGGATATCTGGACTCGATGCTCTGGACTCTAGAACGAGGAACCGGGAAAAGAAAAGGTGTTCATGTATCATAGAAATTACTAACTAGATTAATTTTTTTTTTAAATATTTAATTTGTTTTTTCTTTCAGTAATATCGCAATATATGAATTAAATTATGAATAAAGGCACCATAGGAAAATCGAAATTACTATTTGATATTCTTTCGCGAAGATGACGAATTTTTGAGGTACTGCACCCTAATTTATTTAATGTGCTCGTTTATAATATATGTATGCTGAAGACTTCAAAAGTTTTCTTTTATCTCAAGAAGTATTATTTACTAATGATGAGCACAAAATAAGAACTCGCAAATCTGCAATTTCAAATACTTGATAATAAATGCTCGTCTGCTTAAGGCTTCCTTGTTCTGCTACTTAGCGAAGACAAAATATTATTAAAATACTGTAATATTTTTTATGTCATTTATTCAACTAGCCCATTTAGATAAGAATTGCCCTTAGATTTGATAATACACTAAATCAATACTTTCTCTTTCTTTATGAAGAATTATGAACAAATTGTGGAAAAGTTTTCCTGTACGCTGACAAGATACTGATCTTCTGTTATTTTAGATACTTGGTTAATTTCTAAAAACTTTCCTTTTAAAATGCATTCTTTTTCGAATTGCCCGGCTGATTTCGAAAAAGGAAGAGGTTCTCAAATATGTATGCATGTGTTGTCAAATTAAGCTGTTTAAGATCCAAACTGTTTCTCAATTCATGCTACGATCGCATAAAGCAGCCATGTTATAATAGGAAGAAGGAAAAATCCGATTGATTTTTTCTTTTTACGTAAAGAATAAAAAGCCATCTAATGTGAAAATGTGTTTATTCATCTGCAATTCATCGTTAAAAATCCAGTTTCAGTATTTACTATGTATAGTAGATAGAGCTTTCTTGGGTAATTTAGAATGATATGTAACAAACAAAATCTTTCTGGCCTAAAATTAGCTAACTAGCAGTGTAAGTTCATTAAAAATACTCTTCGTAGAATGTGAGTTATAAGTGTTTGGAATAAAATTTCCATTCGCATTTTACATTTATAACAAGAGAGAACTTTCTGCTATAGCTCTGTAACTAAGCAATGTAGAACAATGTATTACATACTAAAACTTTTCCTCTTAAAAGTACCTAACTGACAATGTAAAACTGTTGAAAATGTGCACTGTTTAAAAGTTTAAAAAATTCGCAGCAGCAAAAATTGCAAAAACGAAATTACATTTCAAAATATAGATAACAGATAGAACTTCCATCAAAAATAAGAATCTTAGAACGATGTATTATGCACAAAAATCTTGATCCCAAAATTACCTAACTGACACTGCAAGTCCCATAAAAATCTCCTCTGCAGGATGAGAGATTTAAGCATTCTTAACCTTCCCACTGCCGCGACCGGATATATTCGTTCACTAGGCTGCAGGTTTCACTGCAATTGAAGCTTCATTTAAATTAATATAATTCTACAAATAAAAGCCAGTTTTAAGAAATTAAGTTATGATTGATACTCTCAAGGCTTATAAGCATATACGTTACAAAAAAATTATACCATGTTAGAAAATCCCTCTTTTATTAACATTTAAAACAAATTAAGGAGAAAACAACATTACATTTTTGCCTTTTTGCTCGGCGGTCAGAGTGTTAATAATATTTCCATTTGCATTTTATGTAAGAAGATAGAACTCAGTGCGATATATCTATAACTAAGCAACGTAGAACGATGTGTTACATATTAAAACCTTCCCAAAAAATTACCTAACTGACAAGGTAGGTCCCATAAAAATCCCTTCGCAGAACTTGTGCTATATAAGTGTTGAGATTGAAATTTCCACTTGCATTTTGCATATTAGCAGATAGAACTTTTCCTTTATAGCTCTTCTATTAAGCAACTTAGAATGACATGTTATGCATGAAAACTATTATCCCGAAATTACCTAACTGACAATGGCAGTTCCATAAAAATCCGTTTTGAAGAGCGTAATTTATAGGCTTTTAGAATAAAATTTCCATTTGCATTTTATATAAACAGTAGATATTAGAATAACAAACACTTCATTAACTGTCGATTTTGAAATGTCCACATGTGGACTGACGTGTATAGGAAAAATGAATCTTATTCTTTTATTGTAACAAGACGGAGCCAAAACAAATACGCACTCGTACATTTTCTTTATACACTGACAGACATTGAAGAAAAGACTTTCTAGAAAATGCATCCTACTGGTAGATTCTCTGAAGTAAGTGTTATTGTTCGAAGAAATAAAGACATAATTGGGAAGAATGGGATATAGCTGGATATCTTTTTTTTTTTTTTTTTTTCGTAATAAAGTTTACAAATGTCTCTTTTGTTCTCCTTTGAAGAGCGGCTGTAAATTACAAGAGTCGTGATACATCTGTGAAAACAATAAATTGATCTTTATAAGATAACGGTGATGGAAGCGAAGAACAATATAAAAACAAGGTTTTTATGAAATATCATGTGAAGCGTAGCAAATAAGGTGCGTTCGTACGATAACGAAGTTTTAAAAATATCACTCTCATGAAATTGTAAATAGTTAATTACAATTAAAATGTGCGCCAAACAATGTTCTCCTTATACCATTATGTAATGGAAAACTTTTGTGTGGCTTTGTAAATCAATAGGAAATGTTCTTTGCACCACAGATAATACAAAATGTATATTACAATATGTACTTCATAGATGCATATCAATTTTATTATGTTCGAATGAGTGTAACACTATTAAAATGATTTGAAACATTTCCCCCCATCGACCGCAATGTAACGGAATACTTTTGATTGTCCCTGTAATTGAACTATGCATCCGATTTTGATAAAATTTGAAATAACTCGACAAAATTATGTAATAAATATGTATTTTAAATTTCAAACAATTAAAATGCATTTGAAACTTTTTTTCCCCATTGACTGTAATGTAATGGAATACTTTTGATTGTCCCTGTAATTGATCTATGCATCCGATTTTCATAAAATTTGAAATTACTCGACTAAATTGTATAATAGTTATATATTTTAAATTTCAAACGATTCGATTGGGTAGTTTTTGCGTTGTTATATGCGGACGGACGGACGGACTGAACGACAATTATAGGTGCTACGTATTTACATAATTACGAACGCATCTTAAAAAGTGTTAATACGGATCGCCGTTCTATTTCCCAAAAACATTCGGAAAACATCAAACTTTGTGTTGCTTGCACTGTGACGATTAGTAAATGTAGAAGGACTCTGAAGCTTGGAGACCATATTCATAGACGAACCACATTTATTGACACGACAAAATAAGACGGCTACATACGGTCACATTAACACAGAAGTTTTATACATCCACATGAATATTATTATTATTGTTCCACTAGAACAATATTTCTTCGCGACACACGAAGAGAGATTTTGGACTTCCTCCAATCACACCCCACGGCCCCGACTGCCCGAACGCCGTTCTCTTTTTCGTCGAGGGCGTGCCACTTGGCAAAAGTCTATCTCTTATTTGGCGACGCCAACCATTGTTTTTTTTTTTTTTTTTTTTTTTTTTTAAGTCAAAGTTTGAATTGTGGAACCTAACAGTGTTTTCATTATATAAATGAAAAAATGTCAATCTGAACGCAAATAAAAATTTGTCTAGTTTACGGAAAGTAAAAGCAGTTTCTAATAACATTGCAGCATGATGAATATTATTAATGCTATTTTAATTATATCGTCAATACAGGGCTGTAGCTAGGGGGAGGGGGATGCTAGGGGAGGTTAAAACATTTTGAGCCTGCCCTTGAAAAGATTCTATGGTTACTAAATGGATCTCTGTTCCGAAAATACAAATTGAAATTCTGTTCAAAAATCTAATTTAATTTTGAGTCTCTTTCACAGTTTTGCAGGAATACTAAATTGTAACTAAAATAAGTGTTTCAACATTCGCTCATCTTATTTTTACATATGAAGCTAATATGATGTTTACTATTGCACTATAGACTATACACTCGAATTTTTCAGTATCATATTCTTTTCTTAGTATAAAATGAAGTTACTACAACAGTTTAATGAGAAACATAGTTCCTACAATGTGGATATGCACTGATTTATTTATCTGCGTCAGAGAGACAAGGTGAGAAAATATGAGCCTCGTTTTTCTTTAACCCTCCTATCCCCCAATTATTCACTTTTAACTACGACCCTGCGTCAGTACACTATTAACAAATGGGTAAGTATGAACGCAAATCACACTGAGGGTTTCGTTTAATATCTCATTAAAAACACTTTATCAATAAATTAATAAACGAAAAGTGGTTTTTCGGTGCCATTTCGGATTTATTCACCAATCGCGCCAACCAGAACAGAATACTGAATTCTTCTCCTAAATGCTGCTTTGATAGCATAGGTTTGTTGATTTCTCCATCAGTATCTACAGATTTAGTGAAGGTACGGAAGTAAATAAAATCATGTATAAAAGTAAAATGTAACAAAGCTTAGCATAAATTTAAGGGAGACGAAACCGATCATCATAGGCGGCTAGTAACTTAAATGAATAGGAATTTAAAAAATAAAAAATATGTTTCAATGCGCATGTCAAAATAGAGGATAAATGTGATGTAATATGATGAAATAAAAACGTTTTTACGTGCTATTTAATCCATTAATTTATGTTACATACATAATAATTTTCTTTAAACTTGAGTGTAACAATTAGAAAAAATGAAAATATAATTTTGAAATTTACGCTACTGCAAATTTTCAAACTTATAAATATCGCACATTTTCATTTTTTACACCATCTATAAGGAAAAAATGTACTTTTAAATGCAATGTCTCGATTTATTTTTGCGATATTAATTTTGTATTAGTTTTTAATATCAATTTTGTAATTGTGTCAACAGAAGTACTTTATTTCTTTTTAAAGCGTAAAAAATGAAATAATTTTTATATCTATTTAAACTTGCGTGTAACAATTAAAAGAAAAAAACTTCAAACAAGTGGGTAAGTGTGATCGGAGATCGCACAGAGGGTTTCGTTTAATATCTCCTTCAAAACACATTTTTTCATTAAATTAACAAATGAAAAACGGGTTTTCGGCGCTATTTTGGGATTTCTTCGCCAATCGCGCCAACCAGAACAGAATATTAACAGATTTTCCCCCTAAATGTTGCCTTGATTGCATAGATTTGTTGATTTCTCTATCAGAATCTGCAGATTTAGTGAAGGTACGCAAGTAAATAAAATTATGAATAAAAGTAAAGTATTGCAAAGCTTAGCATAAATTTAAGGGAGACTAAACTGGTTACCATAGGCGGCTCTTAATTTAAATGAATAATAATTCAATAAATATAAAAAATATTTCATTTCGCGTGTTAAAATAGATGATAAATATGATTTAATATGATGAAATAAAAACAAATAAGCACATTTTTAAGTGATCTATTTAATCCATTAAATTAAGTTACATACATAATAATTTTATTTAAACTTGCGTGCAGCTCCGTGCGAAAAAGGCAGCGAAGGGGGCAGTCGCCCCGGGTGCGAAAATATAGGGGGCGCCAAATTTATAGTACCAATGTCATTTTTGGCCTGTTACTAGAAAAAGTTGGGAGGAGGGGGTGCCAAATTGTAACTTTGCCCCAGGCGCAGTTTTCTCTTCGCACGCCCCTGCTTGCGTGCAACAATTAGAAGAAATGAAATTTTAATTTTGAAATTTACGCAATTGCAAATTTTTAAGCTTCTATGTATCGTTTTTACACCATCGCACAGTGGGGCAAATTCCCGAAAAGCTGGCCAAAATATGAAAATGTTATTCAAATTGTACGAAAATTCGTATACAGGTGTTTTTGAGGATGCTAAGCAAGAATACAAAATTAAAATTGAAAAAAAAATGGCAGATACAATATGGCGGAATAAAAATTTAAATGTCTCGAAAGTTATTCAATTTATATGCAATTTCGTAAACTTTTCAGGATGCTAATTATTAGGGATGCACAACCTGTGGCCCGCGGGCCAAAACTGGCCCGCGATGGGTTATCGTGTGGCCCGCGAACTTTGATAATTTACAACTGGAAAAAATTGCAATTTTTGTGCTTAAATCGCAAAAAAATCGTAGATTTCGTCAATTTACCGCGGCAAAAAACAAAATTTCGTTAGTCACTTAAAAATCGCAAATTTCGAAGATCGGGCACGGAAAAATCGCGAATTTCATTGATCAGCTGCGGGAAAATAGCGAATTTTGTCGATGTGGCTCGGAAAAATCGCAATTTTCCTTCATCAAGTATGGAAAAAGTGCAAGTTTTGCCCTTGAAGCTCGGTAAAATAGCAATTTTCTCCAATCAGGGAAGGAAAAATCGCAAATTTCGTTTATAAGACACGGAAAAACCGCGAATTTTGCTGTGATGCGCTGAAAAAAAAATCACGAATTTCATCTTGCCGCATAAAAAATAAAGATTTCATCAAAGTTATTTAAAAACCGTGAATTTAGTCGTTCTAGCATGGAAGAATCGTGGATTTTATCAATCATGTGAAGAAAAATTCCGAATTTTGTCGATCGACTTTGTAAAAATTGTGAATTTCTTCGATCGGCTTTGTAAAATTCGCGAATTTTAATATCAGGCGCGGTAAGATCGTAAATTTTCTCGATCGGCTTCATAAAAATCGCGAATTTTGTTGATCAGGCGCGTAAAAATCGCGAATTTCGTCGATCATGCGAAAAAATGCAAATTTCGTCGATTGGCTTCGCAAAAGTTGTGCATTTCGTCTATTGCCTTCGTAAAAATCACGAAATTCGTCAATCGGTCTCGTAAAAATCGCAAATTTTGCCAATCGGCTTTGTAAAAATCGCAAAATTTGTCGATCGTACGAAGAAAAACCGCGAATTTCGTCGATCGGATTCTTAAAAATCGCGAATTTTGTCCATCAGCTTTGTAAGGTATCCGCCTACGTTTGAAACAGCAATTTCGATGAAAATTCGGAATTTTTTTTTATTTGATTTTATTATAGAATGGGCATTTCTTTTTCTAAATCTGTTTTTATTTTTCCTGTACGCCTATCAGAAATGAAATTAGAACTCTTTAAAAAAAGCAGACGACGTTGGAACGAACGTTATATGAAAACTTTAAATGCATTTTCTGAAAAATTAAATTTTCATCGGAAAAGGTGAACGACTATTGCTCTAACTCAAAATTTTATTATCTTATAACCATGAAATTTTTTGTGTAGCTTTTTGAGAATGTCTAGAGTGTAATGAACTAAAGAATTAGCTCTACGTGACTTATTTGTCGATATATAGCTATTTTAATGAAAAATTACACGTAAAATTATCGAAATTTTCTATGTAGTTGTATATAATCAGCTGTATCTCTTTTAGATTTCAGTATATTGACTAGTTTTTAGTTCATTACACTCAATAGTGTCTAATATGCTTATGATGAAAAAAAAATTGGGTTAAATGCATTATTTTTTTTTTTAGAGCCGGAGCCGTTTTTATAAAAAAAATGCTAAAAAATGACCAAAAGTCTTCAAAATTTCAAAAAGTTGAATTGATATTATATATTTTTTTATAATTTTCTTTATTCTGTGTTACATTACACTGAAAAACACCAAAAAATGTGTCTAAATTAGAGTTTTTAAAAAAAAAATGTCCGAACGTAGTCGGATACCTTAAAGTCGCGTATCTAGTCGACTGGCTTCGTAAAAATTGCGAATTTTGCCGATCGACTTTGTAAAAATATAAAATTTTATTAGTTAGGCGAGGAAAAATTGTGAATTTCCTCAATCGGCTTTGTAATAATCGTGAATTTTGCCAATCGGTTTCATAAAAATCGCGAATTTTGCCGATCATCCTAAGAAAAATCGCAAATGTCATCGATCAGCTTAGTAAAAGTCGCGCATTTTGTCGATTGGCTTCGTAAAAATCGCAAACTTTGTCGATCATGCGAAGAAAAATCACGAATTTCTTCGATCGGCTTAATAGAAATCACGATTTTCCTTGATCGGCTTAGTAAAAATTGCGAATTTCCTCTATGGGTTTCATGAAAATCGTGAATTTTGTTGATCAAGCGCGGAAAAATTGTGAATTTTGTCGATCGGTTTCGTAAGAATTGCAAATTTTGTTGATTAGGCGAAGAAAGATCGTGAATTTTGTTAACTGCTCCGTAAAACGCGCAAATTTTTTTGATCGGGCGCAGAAAAATCAGAATTTTATTGATCTGGAACGTAAAAATCTTGTTGATCGGCTCCTTCTCTCTCCTTCGATCATAAAGTTCACATTATTTTTTTCCAGCTCCAGCCACTTATGTTTGTTTTCTAAAATTTTTAATAAAACAAATTTTATTCTCCTGAATAAAGTCTATTAATATTATTACATAATGAAAAAAAAAATCCTCGCTATAATTGTTATATACAGCTCATATTCAAAATATTAGAATAATTACCTTTTTTTTAGAAATTGAAAATATCGTTTGGTAATTTAATGTCTTTTAATGAAAATATGCAAACGATATTTTTATTAAGAACTTATTGTTGATTATACTTACTTGTTATCTTAAATTTAATATCATTTTTGAAAAGATTAATTGCAAAAAAAAATTATTTTGAAAAGTCAAAATATTAGAATATTTATTCAAGTGGTTCAAAATATTAGAATATTTCACATTAATTCTCCTTTAATTATTATTAATTCTTAACTGGTGGCATCATTGATTAAATTCAGACTATTTTATTTAAAATCAGTATTCTTTTTTGCAGTTTGTTTCTTTTTCGTCTTAAAATGGGCCGTGTGAGTGATATTCCTGAATCTACTAAACTTCGTATGGTTGATTTGTATCGGCACGGTAAAAATCAATGTTTTATAGCAAATTATTTACATTGTTCGCAATCGAGCGTTAGTAAAATACTAACACAATATTCAAAAATTGGAAAATTTCAAAATAATCGCCGAAATGGTGGCCGAAAACCAAAAACATCTGCTAGAGATGACAGGAAACTGAAGCGTATAGTTAAGAAAAACCGTTTTAAAACTGTGCGATTCTTGCACCGAAAATGGAAAGAAGAAGGAGTTGAAGTTTCTACATCGACAACATTAAGACGTCTCCATAAATTTAAATTTGAATCTCGTGTACCGAAAACAAAACCTCTCATGACTGCAAGACAAAAGCGTATAAGATTGAATTGGTGTAAATCAAGACGTTTATGGAGCAATGAAGATTGGAAAAATATATTATTTAGTGATGAACGTATGTTTTGTGTTTCATATGGTAATCAAGGTATTCGAGTTTGGAGAATGAAGCAAGAAGCATTTGATAAAGAATGCCTTAAACGTTCCGTAAAATTTGCTGCTAGTGTCATGGTTTGGGGTTGTATGAGTGCAGAAGGACCTGGAAAGTTATGCATAGTCTACGAAAAGGTTAACTCTCTGATATATCAAGAAATTTTAGAATATTACATGATTCCATCATCAGAAGATTTATTTGAAGATGATTTCATCTTTCAACAAGATTTAGCGTCCCCGCATACCTCGGTGTCAACTAAGAATTGGTTCCGCCAACGCAACATTAAGGTACTTCCTTGGCCACCAAATTCACCAGATCTTAATCCCATCGAAAACTTATGGTGTATAATGAAGAAAAAACTTCAAGAAAATCCTCCTTCAAGTGAAACTGAGTTAGTGGCACGTATAAAGTCTATTTGGGCTAATATTGATAGAAATGTTTGTAAACACCTTGTATATAGTATGCAAGATCGATTGTACGCTGTTATGAAAGCTAAAGGGGATGCTACAAAATATTAACTACCATTTACTTCATATTCATAAGGTAATATTGTTGCGTAAAATAAAATATTCTAATATTTTGAACCAATCTAAATTTTATTCTAATATTCTGGTGTGTTTAAGGAATCTGTATACCTAATTTATTGTGCTGTATTTTATATTTTATAAATGTTAAAATCTTATCTAAATATTCCAGATTTAATTTATAAGAAATTTAATTGCATTTACTTTGTATAAAAAATAAATAAATGACAAATAATTTTTTCTTACTACTTTTTCTCAATTATTCTAATATTTTGAATATGAGCTGTATACAAACATAAAAACTGCTGGTAGATTCTTATTAACTGAATTGGATATTTTGACTGGATAAACGCTCCCCCCCCCCCAACTCCCTTCTGAAACCTATTTTTTATCCGATTATAGGTCAAAGATCACATCCTCGAAATCGAATTTTCACCATGTTACTGATGTGGCCCTCGACCACCCAGACATATTTGTAAATGACCCTTCTCTTCAAAAGGTTGTGCACCCCTATAATTATGATTCAAAAGTTAAATTTTAAAAATAAATAAATAAATAAAATTACAGATTAAGAGTAAAAACAATAAAATTTAAATAAAATTTAAAATTTTGAGGTAAATTTAAAAGGAAATTTTCAAGAAACCAAGACATATTTAAACGAAATTTAAGTACGTTAATGGAAAGTAAAACATTAGACTATTTAATTTTGGTATTATTAAAATAAAAACGAAAATATATTCCAGAAATTAACCTTTAGAATCAACTGTAGTATAATAAAAAGATTCTTCAGGGGTCAAGGTGTCGAAATAGTTAGCAGAACTTGTTGGCGGTATTGGAAGATCCTGTGACTCTTAGGATCAATGATTTTAATTTCTTCTACAGTAATTTACCTAAACTGGAAAGGAAAGAATCTGATGACATTAAAAGACGTAAAAATATCTTTTTTTCTCGCTACTGCATCTTTGCGATAAATCTTCTCGACGCCTTTTGATCAGTTTGTTGCATGATTCTTGAGTATCTTATGGCATTTGACAAACTGGCAGTAATGAAGATAATGTTATTTCTTTGTCATTAATAAGTAGTTTGTGTACTGAAGTAAGCATATGGGTGATTCTCAAAATAGGGGACAATTTCAAAAATGAAATCTTAAAAAAATTACTGTTAGCAAAATTTCTGAAAAAAATAGGTGTTGTTAATATAGTATTAGGTATACTTTACATGTAGTCAGCAGAGCTAAATATTTAAAAATTAACTTTAAAAAAATAATTAGTATTTTTTGAGCCATGCTAATGACAAAACAAATTGCATGGAATAAATATATTAAGAAATTTTTATTTTCTTCCTGTTTAAATATTTTTTTTCTACGTTTATTAGCCTTCCTTTCCAACAAATAGTTTCCATTTTTACATATATACATATAAGGAGAATAAAAACATTACCAAAGAGCAAACTTTGTTTACATGAACAACATTCTGACACTAACAGTGTAAGAAGCTGTCTTAGTGATTTTCTGACAGATTTAATGCATATTATAGGGATAATAAATGTAATACCTAAATTTATATGTAAAATTAAACTTTAAAAAGGATACAATATAAGTACTGTTTACATTTATGCACATAGGAGTCTTTAGCATGGACAGAAAAACCATGCTAATGACACTGATATTTGTCCATGCTAATGACAAATTTTAATTTAAATAAGATTATGAGCCATAATATAATCACAATGCAATAGTCCTTTCTGGGGCTTTTTAAAACACAAAAGTTCTATGCAAATAAGTAAAATAAAAATTTTAACTATAAAATAAACATGAAAATTATTATCCATTCTAATGACATACAATTGATGTACTCGCCTAATATTCAACTTCTATTCTTAAAATACAATACATGCTTCTATTTTCAGGCTGGAATAAAATGGCTACTTGTTGCCATGGAGAAACTTTATATTTTCAAAGTATTGTCATATGTGAAAATGAAATTTTGATTAATAAACAGCTGAGATATAGTATGACCTTGTTTTGAAAACAGAATATGGAGGACAAACTTTAATTCTCTTTTTATATACTATAATTTTATTTTTAAAAAGAAATTTATTGGATAAATCCTCTCCTTGATTAATTTAAAGAAAGAATAACATTTGTTTTATTTTATGAACATGATATTAAATCTTGAAAAAGCTAGTATATACAAGACACAGCTGCTGTGGACATCCATGCTAATGACATTTTGAACATTTATTCTGTTATTTTAAGGTGTTTTTAACTAAAAAGTGAGTAATTCTTGAGTGCAAATAATGAATAATATTAAGACAAACATATCTAAGTATAAAAACATGACAGAAAACCTCTCAATTTTTTTTTTTTTTTTTTTTTGTATGCTGAAAGACATAAATTGTCCCCTATTTTGAGAATCACCCATATAGAACCAGGGGTGCTGCTCAAATCTACGAGCTATTTGTAAGGGAAAATTTTCGAAGTTTATCAAATAAATAACATGGCTACAAGAAATTACTTATGGCATAGAAACATTTAATCAAATCTTCGTATATGCTCGTTTAGAAACACAAATAGTTGCGTTTTCAAAGAATCGTTGAATTGTATTTCCATCATTTGTGCTTCCAAATCTGGGATTTAGTTTCTCGACGAGAAGTCTTGATTGTAAACGAAATATTTTTTGCATTTTTTATTTTGCAATTTCAGTGTTCTTCTTTTCATGCAGAGCTTTTCATTTTTTCTATCCAGTTGTCTGCCAGGTGTAAGGCCTCTCTAAACATCTTTGCATGTAACTTAGATATTCAGAATTCTAAATTATCTCAATCCACTTTTAATAAAAAATGTCAGATCGGTAAGATGCTGTTTTGATGCTGTCTGGCATAGGTAGCAACGTTGAGTATTACACTAATTCGTTTTTAACGACTTTTTCTTCTGTACAAATGATTATATTAAACGAAATAAGTTTATTCTGCTAGTATTTAATGCAATCCCATTCATTGACAGTTGCTTCCGTATTTCTTGAAAAAGAAAAATGGATCTTGATTGGCCCGATAAAATCAGTGAAATGAAGATCTCGATATTTTCAAATTGACGATTCATGAATTATTCGCAATATTTATGTAGTCTAGTAGCACGGAAGAAAAGAAACATATATTAGACATAATGTCACCTTCATAGCTAAATATTTGTTTAAATGTACTCAGAATAGATGTGACATCACATCCTCACTTGCAAATCAAATCCAAATTACTAATATAAGCGAAAGTGATATTCATAATGATTTTTACTCGCATTAATGAAATACGCTCAGTAGTTTGATCTAGCAAATATAGCCATTGACAAAATAATTCTTCTAATTATAATAGAACAAACAAAATTACTACCTATAAAGATAAGAAAATGTTATTCTACCGGATCAGTAATACAGAATTATTTCCATTTTTTCATTTCTAAGCTTACTTATAAAATTAATGTAATCGTATGATTATAGTACTTATTTACAATGTAATAGGAAATAAACTATTATAAAATTGAATAATTCAAAAATTTGAAAAATATTTATCAGCTAAATTATGTGAAAAGTAGTCAATTTCAAAATTTTTGAGGCGGCCGAAAAAGTGGCATTTTTACTTGCGGTTACTAAAATATGCGTGAGATGCAGAAAGGCAGTTTTAGGCAGCTGATTTTTTTATGAATCACTAGACCAGCGGTTCCCAAACTTTTGGTCTCGCGGAGCCCTTTCTGAGAAGAATTTCTAAGGCGGAGCCCCTGTACCCAACGATACTCTTTGGTTTACAAATTAATGTTTTTTATGTCTTTGGAGCCGAGAAAAATCAGCTGGATAAAAATCCGAGACTGTAATTTTCAACATTGGACCAAGGTTCTCAGTTTGGCCCTTTCCTGATATAGAAATTCTAAATTCATACTAGAAATTTTAAAAATAAAATTTTCTATTACATAACCCTTTAACCCTTTAATATTGCTATTATTGGATACAATAAAATAAAAGTAAGAATTAAAAACCTCTTTTTTGTATTACAATATCCATCTTGTATAATCGAGATACTTCCTTCAAATACAGCAAAAATTATAGTTAAAAAATTGTGCTTTTTGAAAGCTTTTAGTAATGAGGAAAACAAACTTTTTTTTGGAGCGATGTTCAGGCAATACTGTTAACCCTTTCAGGGGCAAAGCACTTCTATACATAAAATACTAAAATAAATGAATGACACCAGAAATTAAAAACATGTTTATTTTAAAATAAACGCTTTTCTTTATAAGAGATAAACACTTATATGGTAAAATTAAAATTTTCATTTCAAAATTTCAGTCACCCATGAGTATTTACGCAACACGTTTTCGCTAGGCCCGCCTACCCGAAACAGAATCATGCGATTATGGAATATTTTTTCGGTCTTCTTTAAGTTTACAGTACTTCTAAAAATTCATCTAAAATAAATCATCCCTCAGATTCTTTTTTTTAACCACTTAAAAAATATATATTTAGAAGCAGGTCATCTTTTTAGTTCTTCACTGGGCTGAGCAAAATCTACAAACTGTATTGTTAGTGCAGCATTGTTCACTTTTTTGAGTTTTTTATTTAAAGTATTTGGCTATTAATTATAGTTTTGAAAGAAACTTTCTATCGTCATTATTTTTGCCTCAAAACAGATATGCAATTAAAAAACTATACCTGTTGAACGAATTGCAACTAGAAGAAAAACTTTACTAACAAAGGGGGATTAAATTTATATCAGGGCGGGTACTCATTGACAAAAAGTCTAAGCAAGGTGTAGAGCCAAGCAAATTTTAAATTCTCAGTGAAACAAACTTAGTGATGACAAATGCAAAGAACCAGTATGTATTTTGGAATTGCAACAGACTTACATCTGATTGGAAAATTTGGCAGAGACTAATTAAAAGAAAATTTAAATCAGGGGTTATAAAGTGATACAAGATGCTAAAAAAAATGCGTATTCTGCGATACACATTGTTTATAAAATTGAGTACAATTATGCAAAACAGCATAAAAAATTGAAATAAGATATTATCAAAATAAAGTAAATAGATTAAAGCAATTAAAGTTACGAAAAGAAAAAAAAACTATACACACAACGTATATAAATATTAAACGAATCTAGTTGAGGGGGTTGTTCAATGATACAAGGTATTGCAAAAAAAGAGCGCTTTAATCGACAAATATTGTTGAACAATAAAAAACAGCGTAGAAAATTAAAATATACAAATAATATAAGCAGATTAAAGAATTTAAATTTATATATTAAAAAATATATATATATATACACAATATACACAAATGTAATATGAATCTAACGAGGGGCTAAAATGTAATAAAAAATAAGTTTTCAGCGATATACACAAATAACATAAATAGATTAAAAAAACAAAGATATAAAAATAAAAAAGAAATATATACACACATTAAATACAAATGAATCTAGTGGGCGATTTTAAATGATACAAGATCTTTTTAAAAAATGGTTTAAGCGACAGACATGGTTTTGAAAATTAAATGAAATTTTGAAAACTAGGATAGAAGATTTAAATAAGTTAAATTTAATAAAAAATAAAATAAACAGTTTAATTATATTAAAATTACAATAAATAAATAAATATGCAATACATACAAATATTAAACGCCGATAGTTTTTTTTCTGCATAAAGTTTGATGAACAATAATATATAAAAGTTTAGTGTGAAAAATGTGCTTGAATTGTTTTTCACAGTTTATCACAATTATTTCGTTTTTTATATCTGGTGCAATTTTCTACAATTGTAAGGGAATATCTGGTCTGCATTAACCCTTTAACGTTCATTGGTTTCGCCACGAAACCACAAAATTTTAATTCCGATATGCAACACTGACACCGGTATTTTTATCTAAAAATATCCCTTTTATTATGTATGTGAAAAATCACGTTTTCTTATTTAGAAATACATTTGTTCTTAATTACCGGTGTCATTCATTTATTTCGACATCTTAGCAATGAAAATGCTTTGATCGTTAAAGAGTTAACCAGTTTTTGTTTTTTATTTCGATACTTGTGTAAGTGGAGAATCCAGCTTCACACAGATATATCATTAAAAATAGGAATAAAATTAATTGTACTCTATGTGACAAGATTTTATATTAATTTGTCAAATGACACAGAAATTCAGTGATACGCTTTCTTTGAAAAGAGATTACGAGATCACTTTGAGATTTCAAATCAATGAGAGTTTCGTATTCCTCCAAGCTTAAGCTGTCTGGCTTTGCTTTTACAATGAATTTATTTAGTACCCATTTAAAATCGTCCATCATCTTATTTTAAGCAGCTGGAAAATAATGCTCAAACGAATCTACCAGACTTTCGAGATGATGTTAAATACTTTTGTGATTTTTTTTTTCAAACTTGATGTTATAGTCACTTAAGAACATTTTAATAAGAGGAACACAACTTATATCAGCTTTTTTTACACATTCAGACCAGAAGGCAAGTTTCATCTTAAATGCCGACAGTTTGGAATTTGCATCAAAAACAGTAACACTTTCTCCTAGCGACGATAAATTCATTAAATACTACTAAAAATATCTACCAAACATGCCAATGTACATTACCAATCTTCATCATTTAAAATTGTTGTTAATTGAGGGTTGTGATCTGTCAAAAAGGTTTCAACCTCTGCACGCAGTTCCAGCAAATGTGTCAACACTTTTCATCGGGATAACCATCTTCCTTCAGTATGCAGCAGCAGGGACATTATGTAGGCTTCCCATAATTTCGCAAATTTGTTGAAAAGTCTACTTTTAAGTGGTCTTGATTTTATAAAGTTTTTTATTTTTACGATATCATTCAGAACTGTCATAAATTCAAGAGCTATCAAAAGCAGAGGTAGCAAAAAAGATTTAAGTACATATATATAAATAGGTGGAGCTCAAAAGAACAAAACTGTTCTCACTTTTGTTCAGCAAGCTGGATTAATAGCACTGACGGGTCTTTTTTGTTTCGATTCACGCTGTGCATTCTATTCAGAATGCTATTTCTTGTAGCTTTTTTTAATTTGAATTTTAAAACACATTTATGCAGAAACATAAAATAAAACATTAAATGCAAAAACATTATGCACTTAAATGTAAAAATATTATATTAAATGCTGAAACATAAAATAAAGCGACTCAAACCAAACATATTATACCGAAAATAGTTAGATGTATAATGCAAATGCTTAAATGGTT
Source organism: Maratus speculifer (assembly GCA_964019185.1). NCBI lineage: Eukaryota > Metazoa > Arthropoda > Arachnida > Araneae > Salticidae > Maratus > Maratus speculifer. The sequence continues at coordinate 359,405,266 of OZ025291.1, forward strand.
TTGGAATGTATTACTCTATTTTTCAACTCAGTTATAAATATATTTCTTTCTGACACACACACACAGAAAATCCTACGTACTTTTGAAAATCTTTCATTTGGAATATGCCAATTTATTTAATGTTTTTTTTATTTTTCTGGAACGTCGCGGAGCCCCTGGAAAATTCAGGCGGAGCCCCAAGGGCTCCGCGGAGCACACTTTGGGAACCTCTGCACTAGACAATAGCCCAAGTTATTATTTCCATTAAATTTCGTTGCGGAACACTGTGGAACATTTAAACTTTTTGATGTTTAAAAGAAAAAAAAAAAAAAAATTCTAAAATTTTTTATCAAAAATGACAATGAATTTATTAATTTTTACGTGCTTAATATAAATTTTGTAATACATGCAAATAACGTACATACTATCATAGTGTGAATCCATTTCAAATCATCAAAATCGGATAATATTATAAAATGTAGCACGCGTTTAGAGGAACTGTTGTTTTGCTGTTTTTGTTCGCTCTAAATGATACTCCTTCAAGCATCATTTTTGAAATGATGCTGCTTGTAAGGGCAAAGCAAAAATCTTTTTTTAAATACAGATTCTGACTCTCCAAGCATTATTCTAGCCATCTGTACAATCGAAATTCCCTAAATCGTAACTTCATTTTTCGACTTTTGGCCAGCTTTTTGGGTTTTTGCCCCACTGTGCATCGTATAGGGAAAAAATGTAAGCTTTATGTTAAAAGCTAATGTTAAAAGCTTTATCTCGATTTATTTTTGAGATATTAATTTTTTTGTAGTTTGTAATACTAAATTTGTAATTGCAGAAGTACGCCATCTCTTTTAAAAGTAAAGGGTAAGAAATGAAATAATTTTTATATTTAAACTTCCGTGACAACAATTAGAAGAGAAAAAACAACAACAAGGTGAATTAATGATTTAAAAAATAATATTTAAATTAAAATAATAATCTTTTTCAAAATTTTATGATTTGTTGTGAGACAAGAGGTGTTCAACTGTAAGTAAACAAAATTTGAACTCTATATAGTTTTTGTGTACACAAAATTTGAAAGCTCTAACTTATATAGCGATTGTGTACGGACTCTGTGAGAGACAGACAGCGGTCAGAGACGAATAGGGTTTCGTCAGGTGATCGAAACCCTAAAAAAAACAGAGGTTTATTTTTTAAACTACGAAAATTTACTAGAATCACGAGTGAAAATATTGGATAACCGTTTCCAAGTTTCCCAATATTCCAAAAAGCGTTCTTTTATCTTTAGATATCTCAAAAAACAATATATTTTCGAAATTTAAAGAAGAATTTCTGAAAAATAAATTTTTATTAGCTGCCCGTAATTTTCGGAAACGTTTTCGAGTAGCTTTTACAATGCATACAGTTTTCTTTACTCAGAAAATCGCTTTTTTCGGAAGCTATCAGATCTCCACTATACATTTTGAGCTCCATGAATGAAATTGTGCATGGAATTAGAACAGAAAAATGTTAATTTTATTGTTACTGGCAATGCTTTTAATTCTATACATTTTAGGTAGTTTTGATTATAAAAAATAAAAAGCTAGCTATTGCAGCCGTCCGGAGGAAGACACTTCCGGAAAGTTTTGAATATTTATAGGATGATATATATAAAAAAAAAATCTTAAAATCATATTAAATGTAAAAAAAATGTCAGGATTTAAGGCAAAAAAAGATTTATAACCTATATTTATAAATATATTATATGTGTAAGTACAAAATAAAAGTTTGATTTAACAAAATAAAAGTTTGATTTAAAAAAAAAAAAAAAAAAAAAAAAAAAAAAAAAAACAAGTTGAATGTAAATTCTGCCATTGCATAATTTAGTTTTGCCTCCGATTAGAGGGAAAAAAAATCGATAGAGGTTTTTTAGAAGGGCGACCGCGTTTAGATTGCAATGAACTAACTTCATTTTTTCTTGTGTTTATCAATATAATAGCAAACAGAACCGCGTGAAATACCCAATTGAATAACAATTTCTCTCTGAGACATTGGAATTGCAGAATAATAAAGAGATACAATTTGATGTGCTACTTCTTCATTGACTAGATTCATCAAAAACGGATTTTTTCTTTAGTTTAAACGCTTTTTTATAGACTGAGTAAAAAAAATGCTATTTAACAATAAAACGAGTGGAATCCCGTCGAATTCGACGAATGAAATGTTTAAAAGACCCGATCGATTTGGTTTAAAAAAAGCAAAAGTAATTACATTATTGAATCAATATATAATAAATATATTTACAAAGTAAATGTCAAGTGTGCCAGTTACAATTTTGCATGCAAATATGCGCACATCTTCAGTAAAAATTGTAATGTGAGTGACGGCGAAATCCAGAAATTTTATTTTATATGCCTCACCAAAAAATAGTTTTATTAAAAAAAAAAAAAAAAAAAAAAAAAACTAATTTTATTTTTATTGTGACATTATTTTCACTAATTAAAGTCATCTGAAAGTAAAATCTCAATCTCAGTGTCCATAATGAAAAGAAATATTGAAATGTAATATCGGGTACTACTAGGTTATCCCGTCGACCTAAAAAATTATCGCCAAACTATAAGATTAAATGCCAATAATGGATGATCGTGAATGTCACATTCAATGACATTAAATACGATTCATGTGTTTAAAATATCATTAAGTGATTTTTATTTCGACTTTTTATTAATATTCTACTAATTATTTGTTTTTCGTTATTTAAAATAAAAATTATGTCAATATGTATAATTTGGTTATTAGTTTGGCGATTTGTATAATTTGGCGAAATTGGTCGACGGGATATTTGAGTAGTACCTAATATTGTTATGTGTAAAAATACTATGTTTTAAATAGTGACGTCATTTTCTCTTCAAATGTTTTTTAAAAGTTGCTCTTATTAGTAATATGAAAAAGGCATCCGTAATAATATTGTAATTCCCATTTATCTGGTTGCTGAATAACATCATTTTCCTCATTTGAATTTCTCTTATTTTGATTTAGACATTAATTTTTATCATAAATTATTTTCTGTTATTTTATTTACATTATTAATATTATTTCTCGGTAAATATATATTTTTTTTTTATCTCAATTAGTGCATAATTATACGCAATCATTTTGGAAAATAAATTATTATTATCGAGAGAAAAACTAAACTGTGTTGCCACCATTTTGAAGAAATGTCATGAAAAAGCTTTTAAAATTAAAAATAAAATATAAAAATGGAAATACTTCTATAGTAAAACTATAAAAAACTAGCCTTAAAAGGAATGACTCCTGGAATGATGCTGATGTGGAAGATTTCCGGAACTAACGAATCCGGGTTGTCCACTCCTTCCATGAGTCGAATAGACCAATCAGGAAAGGGCTCCGTCTATGCATCGCCGTATGGGTTACCATAAAGAGAGGAAAGGTTGCCATCGCCAACAATCGCCAAGTTTGTCGCCAACTTGGCGATATATCGCCAAATTTGGCGACCAAAATTAGTTGTCAAAAGTGACGCCAACTTGGCGATAACTGTAATATTTCGCCAAATTTTTAATTTCTTTACAACACCAGTCGTTTCATACATCATTTGAGAGGTTTGCAACTGCTTATTCATATAATGGATGTCTTGTGTGTTATCCCCCATTCTGCATCCCAGGGGGGACACATTTTTAATTTCTTTACAACACCAGTCGTGTTAAACAAGATTTGAAAGGTCTGCAACTGCTTATTCATATTATGGATGTCTTGTGTGTCACCTCCACACTCTGCTCTCCCCTGGGGGGGGGTCACATTTTTAATTTCTTTACAACACCAGTTGTGTGACACATCATTTGAAAGGTCTGCAACTGCTTATTCATATTATGGATGTGTTGTGTGTCATCCCCCACTCTGCCCCCCAGGGGGGCACATTTTAAATTTATTTACAACACCAATTGTGTGACAAATCATTTGAGAGGTCTGCAATTGCTTATTCATATTATGGATATCTTGTGTGTAACCCCCCCCCCTCTGCCCTCAGAGGGGGCGCATTTTGTAATTTCTTTACAACACCAATTGTGTGACACATCATTTGAAAGGTCTGCAATTGTTTATTCATTTTATGGATGTCTTGTGTGTCACCCTCACTCTGCCCCCAAGGGGGGGGGCACATTTTTAATTTCTTTACAACACCAGTCGTGTGACATATCATTTGAGAGGTCTGCAGCTGCTTATTCATATTATGGATGTCTTTTGTGTCGCCCCCCCACTCTGCCCCCCAGGGGGGCCCATTTTTAATTTCTTTACAACACCAGTCGTGTGACACATCATTTGAAAGGTCTGCAACTGCTTATTCATACCATGGGGTATTGGCGAGCGCAGCAAGCAGGGGTAGCCAATAATTTGGAATCGCGAAGCGATTACCTGGGGGCGATCATAGCGATTTGGCGAGCATAGCGAGCAGGGAGGCGGAGCCCCCCTAGTAAATTAAAAAATAACTAAAATGGGCACAACTACAAATAAATAGCTTTCATTTAAAATAATAATTAGCAAAATCGCTTGAATAGAAAATTCAGGGCTGATGACACGACATTTTTAGCTTGTCTGAAAGAAATAGCATCGGAGGCTAAAAAAAAACTATATTCTGTACATTGATTAACATGTTTGTAACGCGGGAAATCCAGGTTAGAATTCCTGGTTAAATTAAATATCAGGTTTGAATTCACAATCGAGAAATTCAAGAATATGCTATTTCCTCATTTGATGAACTATCCAACTTATTATTATGTTGCATTATTTATCATTATATTTAGTCTCATTGTCTTCCTATTTGATCTTTTCCTTGATATTTAAACATTTGAGATAGTATTCAACGTTTCATAAAAATTTCTTAATCGTACAATCACATAGGCTCGTGAAATTGTCAATCAAGGTAAATCCCAGCTATTTAATATATGTTCGCAACCAATAAATAAATACACGAAATTATATCATTTCCCTGTAGGATGAACTATCAAACTCATTATGTTCCTTTTTATCGCTAACACTTATCTTTGTTACATTCACATTTAGTTCTTCCTTGGTATTTAAATACTCAAAATCGTATTCATCATTTTATTAAAAAAAATTCCCTTGCACGTGTTCGCATTATTTCTTTATGAGAGATAAATGATATCATTAGGATGAGCGAAGCGAATCCTCTACTAGTCCACTCAAATTACAATTTGTCGTACGCTTTACAAAAAAACTATTCAATATTTTAACTTCAAATTAAACACAAAAATAAATTATGATCTGTAGATTTGCAGAATATAATTTTTTTTACAGTAAAACGTTAAAAAAATTATTATTTTAATTAATTTATTTTACATGCATTTCCAATACGGACGCATTTTAGCAAATAAATAAAAAATGAAACGCGTATATTTTCAGAAAAAAAAAAAGTTTAAATCATGGAGTAAATAATTATAGATAGAATCATGATTAATTTATTAAATAAAACATGTTTTCATTATCCCGCAAAATCGTTTGCACAGATGACACTTAAACATTTTAAAAGAATTGTATTATGGATTTTTTTTTTTTTTTTTTTTTTTTTTTTTTTGTAAGCTGGCAACAAAATAATTGTAAACAAATAAAATTAATTCTTAAATTTGTTATATAAATGAAAAATTAAAAGATCTGCGTGAAGTTGTTGGTTCAAGCTCTTTATAAATATTTTTGCGAAGGTCGTATTGTGGCTAAATAATATCGACTCATTAATCAGAAGGATTTATAGAAAAATAAGACTTTAACAAGTTCGCAAACACAACAATAATTATTCGTGAAAACGTCACTGCGAGAATGAGAGCGCTCTTCGTTAAAAGGTAATTCCATTAATTGAGTTGCCATTCGCAGAAAGTAAAAAGTTCTCCCACGCGGAGAGAATTACAGCAATTCTCATACGCTAACATGTATAAAAACGAAGAAATTAAAATAAAATGTTTTACAGTTAAAAATTCATAGTATCAACGAAAGCAGATTTCAAATGTTTTTTCCAGAAAATAGGATTTTGAAGAAGTAACTTTCTTCAAGCTTTCTTCAAATATATTATTCTAAAATAGCTATCAAAGATTATCGGATGTTGATTACAAAGATTGGAAACATGCATATTTCAAACAATTAAAAAACACCAGTGGCTACTTGAAATTGTAAAAACATCTTTAAAAGAGCTTTTAGTTGAAAATTTAAAAAAAAATTGTAAAAGTTTGCTTCGAAAATATCTTATTATGCCAGCTTTACATCATAAATAAAAAAATTAAAATGCGCCAAAACATAAAATAACGTTTTTGTTTAATAAAGATGCAAAAATAATAATAATAAAAAAAATATTGTTACTTTCAAATATCTGTTTTATAAAATAATGCTTCGCGAATCCAAACAAAGCATGGCTTTTGCTAGTATATATTAAAATACAAAGTCATTTCTTCAATCCGTCAGCACACGCGCCGATATTTGTAGATAGGGTGCACTAATCACTTCGATGTTTAACATTCTTTTAAAAATAACATGGAAAAACATAGATTTATATAGATTTAGAAATGGTGGTTTACAGGAGTAATGACCGTTTCAGAGAGGAAATGTCTGTTAAAGAGAGGTATTGACCGTGTTGAGGGGTGATTGATAATATTTGAATAGAGGGTCGTTCGCCTCTCGTGTTATAGTAGAAAATTATTTTTCCCGCTAAGAAGCGGTGCAATGCTGGCGGAGGGGGCACTGAAGGTGGGGGAGGGGGGACCGAAGGCGGCAGTGGTGAAGGCGGGACCGGCGGTGATGGCAATGGCACTACCGCCTGCGGCTGTCCTTGAACTCTCGTTTTCCTACTACTTACGCGAAAAAAAGATATATTTTACATTTACGGCTGCTAAAAAGGGAACTTATCTAAAACATATTTTTTTATTTCCAAAGCGATTCCGTCTTAGAAGATTTCTCTTTTACCATGTGCCATTTTTTAGATTTTTATGTCTCCATTACATAGAATATAGATTAATAATACTAATGATAGGTGAAACATTTACATACAACAAACAGAGGTTCATTAAAAACATAAATATTGCAGCCTAGGGCATTTCTGCATAAATAAAGATTATAAACATGAAAAAAAAAAGACTAATATAAGTTTTTTTAGTCAGAACTCTTCCATAAGAGTAACAAGTTGGAAATTGCACGTGAACGTAGCAAATGAGGTGCGTTCGTACGATAACGAAGTTTTGAAAATATTCAGATCTTGCTGATATAGTAGAGCGTACTCCGGATACAGTATAGTAGTCGAAATCTTTACGTTTCTGTAAATATGCAGGAAGTAATTTTTATTACACCTCAGCAACGTATATCTTATTCATTAAATGTGAAATAGTTGAATATAATTAAAACACGTACCAAACCATGTTTCCCCGTATAGCATTATATAGTGGAATAGTTTTGTGTGGCCTTGTAATTTAATAATAAAAATTCTTTGCATCACAGATTGTACAGAATGCATATTTTAGTATATATTTCATAGATTCATGCCAATTCTATTACGTTCGAATGAGTGTAACATCATTAAAATGCATTTGAAAGTTTTTCCCCATTGACCGTAATGTAACGGAATCCTTTTGATTGTCCCTGTAATTGATCTATGCATCCGATTTTCATGACATTTGAAATGACTCGACAAAATTACGCAATAATTATATGTTTTAAATTTTAAACGATTAAAATGCATTTAAAACTTTTTTCCCTATTGACCGTAATGTAACGGAATCCTTTTGAATGTCCCTGTAATTGATCTATCCATCCGATTTTCATAAAATTTGAAATGACTCGACAAAATTATGTTATAATTATGTATTTTAAATTTCAAACGATTCGGTTGGGTAGTTTTGCGTTGTTATATGCGGACAGACGGACAGACAGACTGACGGACAGACGGACGGACTGAGCGATAACAATAGGTGCTTCGTATTTACATAATTAAGAACGCACCTAAAAATCAATGTTCTGTAGAAATTATTCCCGGGCAGGGTTCGGGCAGAAATTTAAATTTTTTTCCTGGGCGAGCCGAACTCGGGCCGTGTTTTCGTGTTTTTAGCTATTATATCGGGACGGTCCGGGTTGGGCGAATATTTTTTTCGTTCGTGCCGGGCGGGCCGAATTTTTTTCTATGAATCGGGCCAGGCCCGGGGCTGGAAATTTAGGCCCGCGCAGACCTCTAAAATGGATATCCTCGAAATTAAACCATTTAAATTTCATCAAAATCGTTTTTCAGTGCTTTTTATAGAAATTTAACGAAAACCAAAATATAAATAAATAAACAAACATCATTAAAATATTTCATTTTCAGCAATTTCCATTAAGTGATGCTGTGCTATCTGTTTGGCGAGACAGTCCCTAGTCGGCAATTTTCCTCCTCTTTTTACGGTTTTGTTTCTAGAATTGTTGATTGATAGAGGTTGAACCGAACAGGTTGGTTTGTACCAAAACGATTTTAACTGCTGTGACAAAAATTGTCATATAACTACTGTGAGCGGTTTGTCAGACCGCTTAATTTAAAAATGAATAAAATGTGACATTAACTCTCAGAATACTATTTATGTATTAAACTTTATATACCAGACTATTATAAATAAAATTCAGCTATCCAAAAGTCTCTCGAAATAGCAATAAGGCTCCAAACGAAACAAAATCTGACCAGTATCTATAGTTAAACTAAAAATTGCGAGTTAAATTGTGAAACTTGAAAAACTCAGAGGTCTCTGAGACCGCTAACAGTAGTTAACTTGCGTTCCTGCCGATGGACGGGGAAATTTAACTATGAGCCACAAATACTTGGAGAAAACCCCCTCTGAAAACGAAAATCCTCCCGACCAAAATTTCGTCTGGTTGTTGAGACGGAAATTGTGGGAGATATTAAATTAATTTTGAAAAATTAGCAATATGCTGGCATTTTCTTATGGAAAGAGACAATACCTAGATAGAGTACAAAACAGAGTAATACGCAATAGTAACAATATTCCATATCATACTTTATAACAAAAATAAATTCGAAAATTCTACACTGCAATTAAACCAATCTATACAAAACATTTACCAAATGTTAAAGGATATTCAACTTATTGCAATATACGTATATTTTTTACAAATTGAAGCATAAAAACTTGAAAATCTCATTTTGAATTTCATGCTCCTCTCTAGAATGACTGCTAAGAAATGGCAAAATAACTCAAAACTTTGGCCAACAATTTCTGACAATTTTTTAAGCGTATCGAAATCTGATTTCTTCCTTCGTTAAAAAGTTTCTATTATTTTATGTCAGATAAATACAGAGAATGACAACACTTCAATAATTCAAATTCCAAAAACTAAATTTAACTTTTTGCAACTAGCATTAATATTATTTTGAATTCATAGCTCTATTTCTGTATGAAAATTGAAAATCAAGTTTGCCTCTTAAAGGAACTTATCCTATAGGGAAGAAATAAAGGGGGATCTCATGTTATCCTATAGTGAAATTATTAATTCTTTTTGTTTATTCAAATTTGAAAATTTCAGCAATATATATATATATATATATATTTAGTTATACATGTATATATGCATACATTTTATTTATTTATTTAGCACGTAGATAGGAAGATTCTTTATCCTTCTGTAAGCTTCAAATTTTTATATATTTTTACAGTCATAAGTTGCAAACAAAACTGCATATATTTCAAGCGTTCCAACTCCTATGGAAGAGCTGTCCGCAACATTAAAGGCGGGGTCAAGGCATATGCCATCTAGCGGCAGGGGTGCATAACTAGAGGATTATGGCAGTTTCTTTTGTGTGAATGGCAACAAAACTTTTTTGTTTCTATAAAATGTTACTTCAAAATATTTCGTAGAATAAGTTTTAGGTTTGAAATATTGTAAATAAATATAGAATAAATAAGTGTAGTACGACTAAATATTAACATAAAATATACTAAGATGAAATATCATTTAACTATGCGATACAAATATCGCTGATTAAAATATGTTCGATTTTAATTACGCTTTTAATGTAATGAAAGATGACTCATTAAATTTTGTAAGTACTTATTATATAAATGCAGAATTTTGAAATAGTGTCACATTTTAGTAATTTTTTGATGAGCTAAATTATACAAAATGATATACACCGTAGTATTTCATATGATAATGTAATATTTATCAATATTTAGAAATGTATAGAATTTAATACTAAATAAAATATTCAACTTTTATTTACAACAAGCTGCATTTTTTATTTACCAATTTCAGACGATAAAAATCCAATGTTTTCTTGGTCGTATCGACTTTTATTATTTAACTTGCAAACTTTTCATTCTTTTAATTTAAAAACCTATTTTATTATACGTATATTCGGAATAACTTTAATTTTAAATATATGTATTAAATGTTGTTTTGTTAAACAAAGAAATACTGTTAATTTATTTGTTTAAATATTTAACGCTCTAGACAATAATTTTCCTAAAATCATTGCTTAGACTCTTTTTTTTTTTTTTCTTTTTTAACAGACAAAGCCATTTTGAGAGTTCATATTAAAAATTCATTCATAAATTTCAAGCTATTCTCTCAATCATGACAGATTAATCAAGTCTACGAGGTCTATTGCAAAATATTTTTGTTATAGTTTGTTTCGGTAAAGTCATGTACATTAAAAAAAATAGTCACAATATCATTTTAATTTTGGGAGAAAAAGTACTAACTTAGTAGTACCATAAGTACCATATAATGCTACGAAAAATATTGACTTTTACCCTAAAATTAAAATGACAATGAGACTTTTTTTAAAAACACAGATCTTTTTAATTAAAAATAAGTGTATTTAAAAAAAGTCTCATTATTATTTTAATTTTAGGGTAAAAGTCAATATTTTTCGTAGCATGATATGGTACTTATGAGTACTAATTAGTACTTTTTCTCCCAAAATAAAATTAAAATGATATTGTGACTATTTTTTTAAATGTACATGACTTTATCGAAACAAACTATAACAAAAAGGTTTTGCAATAAACCTCGTAGACTTGATTAATTTGTCATGACTGAGAGAAAATTCAGAAAATATGCGCAAAAGATATGGAGATAATAAACATCTGCGCATATATGACGTCAAACCCACGTCATCCTCTAGTTATGCACCCCTGCCGCTAGATGGCATATGCCTTGACCCCGCCTTTTGCTTACGACAGATTCCAGCATTAAGTTGGTACGCTCTAGCAGCTCTGGTTGCAAACGAGTTACATAGTTACACTGTCATATTTATCTACAGATATTAACTTAACACTACCATTATATTATATTATCACCATATCTTACCATTATATTATATTATCATTATATCTTAACACTACCATATTTATCTACATATATTACCTTAACACTACCATTATACACTGCTCAAAACAATTAAAGGATATTTGAAGTTTTATATAAAATAAAGATATAAACGAAATTTTTTTTTGCCGAAAATAGAAGAAGAGAATCACAAATGCAATTTTTTTCTGGTTTTCAAACTGTGGAGTATGCAAATTTTGAGTTCGACGTCAAAAACGTCGCTTCAGCGGCAGCGAATGAAATTTGACTTTCAACTGGATAAAAGAAAATGAAGACAAGGATGATCGGCATTCAGTGATTGCTTTGTTTCGATGAGTACGATGTCTCAGCGAAGTCATTTGACAGATTCAGAAGCTTGGAGAATTGTTGGTAGGTTAGAAGGGGGGCAAACTCAAGCCGAAGTAGCGCAAGCCATTGGAGTGTCACAAAGTGTCATTTCCAGGATCTGGAACTGTTTTTTGGAGAGTGGATGTGAAGACCGAAGACCAGGGCAAGGTCGTAGACGGGCAACAACGCCCAATGAAGATCGGTATTTAGCGTTAACAGCTCGAAGACACCGAAACATGAACGCTACTCTTCTCCAACAACACCTTCGCTCGGCTACAGGCACCACGATTTCAACTCAGACTGTCCGAAACCGGCTCCATGCTGTTGGTCTGTATGCTCTCCAACCGATGGTATGTGTTAGATTAACATCAAGGCATCGTCGCGACCGCAGGGAGTGGGCAACCGAGCATGTCAACTGGAGGAGAAATGAATGGAGCAATATTCTGTTTTTTGATGAGTCCCGTTTTTCTGTGCTTCCGGATAATAGGCGTATTTTCATCTGGAGGGACCGTGGCAGTAGGAATAATCCTGCGTTCGAGAACGAAAGCGTCAGATTTGGCGGTGGAGAAGTGTTGGTGTATGGTGGCATCTCCATTGACGGGCGCACTGACCTCTACATCATTCGAGATGAAGCTCTGACTGGTCGCCGATATAGGGATGAGATCCTCAGACCTATTGTAGTCCCTTACGATGCGGCAATCGGAGATAACTTCATTTTAATGGACGATAACTGCAGGCCACATCGTGCAAACCTGATGGAGGATTTCCTTTTCGAGGAAGGAATCGTTCGAATGGAATGGCCAGCGTGTTCTCCAGACATGAATCCAATCGAGCACGTTTGGGACGCTCTAGGAAGACGAGTTTCTAGCCGCCAACAACCCCCACAAACTCTCCAAGAACTGGAAAGAGCTCTTCTGGAAGAGTGGGGCAGAATACCCCAACTCGTCATTAATAGCCTCATTGAGTCCATGCCTCAAAGATGTTCAACGTTGCTGGCCGCCTGTGGAAATCATACCCCCTACTGAAATTCTTTGAAGAAAACACCCTTTCTTATTCTTTTTTTCTCATATGCACAAATTGTGTTTTTTTCCTTTTGTACACAAATGCGCAATAAAATGCATTTTTTTCTACCAAACATGTGTAATTTATTCTCATATAACCTACTATGTCTGTCGACTATGTATCAATCAGCTAAAAATTTTCCCAGATACAAAATCCACCTAAAACTGCAATATCCTTTAATTGTTTTGAGCAGTGTATATTGACTGTACCTTTCCAATTTTACTTTAACGATGTGAAGTCGTCTGTTTGTAACCATCATGTTACAGACTTGTTCCAGAAACATTTTACATCTCTATTCACCTCCTTATCAACTACTACCCGTATTACTTCTAAGCTCCTTTGTCTCTATTTAGAGACTGGTCGCAGTAATATTAAGCAAGAGATTTATGGCCTTGTTTTTCCAAAGAAATTTCCGATTCATATCAGGACTTCACGAACTAGAGAATCAAAGAAAACTGATTTTATTGTCATGCCTTTTCCGTTAGTATTTGCTGTTATGTAATCTGCATCCGTTCCTTATGATAACTAGCTACTAAAAAGTGCTAGTTCATTTTTTAACAATTTCCAACGTGATTGAAAAGAGTTTATAAATTGAATTTGTCTGTCCATCCGACCATCTATCTGTCTGTTCGTCTGCCCGTGTTCTAACTTGCGTAAATTTTGTCCAATGGCCATCAGATGGATAAATGTTATTGTGGTTTACTATGGCATGCTCGGTATTGAAAATGATTCGGTTCATTTACAGGGCCACCCAAAAGAATTCCATTACATTATGGTCTATATGGGAAAAAATTGTTTGCTGTGTACGCATTCACCACCTTATCGTCTACTACTCGTATTACTACTAAATTCCTTTGTCTTTATTTAGAGACTGGTCGCAAGTAGTATTAAAAGAGATTTATGGCATTGTTTTTCCAAAGAAATTTCCGATACAGATCAGGACTTCACGAACTAGAGAATCAGAAAACGGATTTTATTGTCATGTCTTTTCCTTTAGTATTTGCTTATTATGTAATCTGCATTCGTTCCTTATGATAACTAGCTACTAAAAAGTACAGTTAAGGTTTTAAGATTTTCCAACATGGTTGAAAAGAGTTTAGAAATTCGGTTTGGCTGCCCACACTGTAAAAAAAAATTCAAGAGGTTACTAAAAATTTCTTAGTAAATTTGTATTCCACAGAATTTTTTAGTAACCATTACAAACTTTTTTTTTGCAAGTGAAACAAGCATTTCTTTTATAAACTGAACAAAAGAATTTTTTGTATAACTTAAAAATTTTTAGTATGAGCCACAAAGCAAATTTTAGTAATAGCTCCAAAAATACTTTTAATAACCATTACGTGCAACCGAAGCGGAGGAGCTTCCTTCGAGCTGCATCCAAACTTTTGAAGAGGAAGATTTTCGGCAAAACCGCAATAGATGGCAGCAGTAAACATCCCTTACTGGTCCGACCGGATTTTCATAATTCCTTTATTAACGAGACACTACAGACATTCGGGGTGTATTTGGCGGTGGCAAGTTTCGAACCCGGGGCCTTTTAGCCTGAAGTCCGTTACTATAACCACTATGCTATCAAGGCCACACCAACTGAGTTTTAGTAAGAGCTATTAAAAATATAAAACTATTAACTTTATTCGTTGCTAACTTTTTCCTAGTGATTCTTACAGATTTTCTAGTAACCGACTAAGATTACTAAAAATTTTTTAGTAATTACAAGGATCACTAAAGTTTTTTTAGTAGATCGACCTTTTTTTTTTACAGTGCATGTCTGCCCGTCCTCTAATTCGAGTAAATATCTAATCTTCTAAATAATCTTCTCGATAAGTTTTTAAACCGTAAAATTTAATAATTTTGCACACTTTAACGGACGCGGTTAGTTATTTCATGAAATAACTAGGTGTTTATGAAATAACGGATTATATGCTTTAACGATAACATATATTTATCCTTTTAAGTTCTGATGGCGCCTGTAGAAGGCACTTTTTTGGTCACAATTCTTCTATACGAAGCCATTTTTTACCATATCAGTGTCAAAAACTATGCAAAAAGTCAGTCAGGCCGGGACGGGCTATATATATATATTTTTTTTTCCAGGCTAGGTCAAATCTTATTCTCCAATGGGTCGAGATATTGTGAACCATGCAGAAATGATCATGGTTTACATGCAGTATATTTGCAAAGCAGCTTTAATTTAAAATCTATATGCTGTTTTTTATGTCCAAAAGAGAGACACTGTCTTAAATCTACTTTCAGTTAATGGCAAATTTGTGGATGATCCCTATCATGCATTCAAAATGAATCAAAAACTCGAAGCTCAGAGGGATAGATAAGTCACGAATTTTAAATTTTAATATCGCTATGAATTCTGAAGATAGCGAGACGATTTTTTTTCTGCTTAATTCAGAAATTGATAAGGAAAAATTTCCTAACTGAGCATTTTCCCATACGGGATCGTTTAAAAATTTAATTTTTGTATTTTTTCAAATAGACCCCCTTATAGAGTTGTAACTTATGACATAACATTTTGTACCTTTTTTATGAAACTTTGCAATTTGAAGTGCGGATCTATGAGTAATATTTAAGGAATTAGCCTATTTGTTTCGATATTTATGAATTCCTCTGTTTATACAAGATGTTTTTTTTTTAAATACATGCTAGTTAAAGCCGCCGGTAGCTCGTTCTAATTACTAGAATGACACAAAAATGTATTAATGGACAAACAAAACCATGGGAAAAATGAGTTCATCAAAAATAAATAAATAATAGTTAAAATCATCGTCGATAGCGGGAAATTTGGCGCTGTACATGAAAAGAAAACATCACAAACTGACAAAATTAATATTTTGGATAAAATGTCATGTTTTATTCCCAACGAGGAATTCGACCACATTCAATGTGACCACCGTTCTCTTACATCACACCATGCATTCTTTGTACAGCATTTTCGACGGCCGAGCATAAAGTGTCACATGGAACAGCCCTTACTGGTGATTATAATTATTTTTTTTTTCTTGGAATCTTTTTTTCCTTGGTTTCATTAGTCCCCTTATAAATTTTAAAGCAGCCCGATTATTAAAATTAGCTACAGAGCTAAATAGCATAAGTTGAAAAAAAACAACAACAACAACAACAAAAAAAACAAGTTGAATGTAGATTCTGCTATTGCAGAATTCAGTTTCGCCTCCGATTAAAAAAAAAAAAAAAATCGATAAAGATCTTTTAGAAGGGCGACCCCGTTTACAATGCAATCAACTAACTTCATTTTTTCTTGTGTTTATCAATATAATAGCAAACAGAAAGGCGTGAAATACTCAATTGATTAGCAAATTCTCTCTGAGACATTGGAATTGCGGAATAATAAAGCGATACAATTTGACGTGCTACTTCTTCATTGACTAGATTCATCAAAAACGGATTTTTTCTTTAGTTTAAACGCTTTTTTATAGACTCCGAGAAAAGGAAATGCATTTTAACAATAAAATTGTATGAATGTCTCGTTTTAACGGCCAGATTACAAAACTAGTCGTTGGGGGCCACCGTAATACTTACCCATCATGGATATGCATTATATAATATGTGAAAATAAAATATGTGAAAACTATTTATAAAATGCATTGCAATTCCAAAACAAAATTTAAACGTATATTTAAATATTCTTAATATGCATAGTAATGCTCCATTAATGAATTGCTGATGAACCCATTTCGACAAATTATGTAAAATACCAAACTACACAAGTAGTACCGGATTGCGTAAAAGAAACATCCTTATAACTCCAAAAACAATTATCATATTAACCAACAGTTTACTGCGTCAGATTAAACGTCTCATTTCCAATTAAAACATATCTTTGAATTGAAATTTGAAGAAAATACAGGGTCATGAAAAATCAAATAATGTGGAAAACAGGATTACAAATATCTCGGCAACTATTAATCCGACCGACTTCGTTCTTGATGCAAAATTTGTGTTATTTTATTGCCTTTTACGTCCTTTCCTTAAAATTAAAAAAAAAATCGAAAATTTTTATATACATTTCATTAGAACGAATTTTTTGAGAGTCCGAAAAAAATAGTTTCGGATAATCGAGGTTACTGATATTAAATAGGCTTCGTCCTATTCTTACTTACTAAGTACATACAAAATTTTAAGTCTCTATCTCCATTTGTTCGTGAGATAGAGCGTTTACAGACAGACGACAGACGGACGGCAATTTTTTTTTTTTCTGAAAATATGTTTTTCGGAATCTCCAGAATCTGAAACGTGTAAATCCGTCAATTTTTTTTTTCGATTTTCAAAACAATTGCAAGACCTACCCTATATTACGTATGATAGGTAAGTAAAAGTTGGCCACAATTTTTGACACGACACTTTTTAGCTTGTCTGAAAAAAATAGCATCGGAGGCTTAAAAAAAAAAAAATAAATAAATAAAATAAAATAAAATAAAATAATAAAAAAAAATATTGTGTGGTATATATCGATTAAAAAATCTCGTAACACCGAACTCAAAATTGTACTGGTTTTAATCCTAAGTATTATATTTTTAGATATATTGTAAAAAAATGTACAGCAAAAATATATCCCGCCTCCTATTTTTGAATCTACTGCAATTAAAATTATGAAAAAATCAGGAGGAGAGGGAGTTTATTTAAAAATTGTTGCAAAACTACAGCGATTATTTTAGGTTGCATGTTTTGTGAGAAAATCCCATTTTTCTATTATACACAAACTTTAATTTGCTGGCGTTTAACGTGTAGTTTCAGGGGCGATCAAGGTACCTATCCACGCGGAATTATATACCATGATTGTTTATAATGATTTTCGAAAAAAATTGATGGTAATTAGCAAAGATATTAATTAAAAATACACCTAGAAAACCGCGGTATGGACCAAAATGGCAATGCAACTTTTCGAGTTCTTTCCGAAGCATGCTTGGCCCAATATCATGTTTTAACTTTGTTATAAAGATTGTCTTCACGGAACCCTTTGTGCGCAAGTAAAACTTGCACTTGATCGATTATTTAAATACTTCCCACAGTTTTAATACTGTATACTTTCATGTCAATGTGGTTTGTCCTATATTGGGCAAACCAAACGTAATTTCCGAAAAAGAGCCAAAGAACACATAAGCTATGTAAAAAGAAAAAAAATTGAAAAATTCCTCTATTGCTTTTCATTGCTAGGAGGAGGGACATAATTCTGATTTTACTTCAGCCACTATTTTCCAAAAATGCACTACTCCGCTTAATTTAGACTTTTTTGAAGCACTCCATATCAATGAATTTAAAAACTCATTGGTTAATCTAGCGTGCCGTGCATCTCAACTTTCTGGGTAGATTTGTTATGTCACGATACTTCATTTCCGATTTTATTCTATTGGTTGCTGAAACTTGATGGTCTTTTTGGTGCTGTCTTTACTATCATTTGGGTTTTCGCCATGCTTGCAGTTGGAGGGAGGGGGGTGATTTTATACATTTTACATTTTTTCCATTTAAACACTGAGAATACGAGTCCTTGAACTTGCAAAACATATACATATGTTTAGAAATTTTTAATGATTGTGTGTTTTAAATGATGTATTTTATTTATTTACATTTTGTCTCATTTCCACTCAATGCAACATTCATTTCACATCTCAGTATTTTTCTAAACTATCGGATTTATGTGTGTGTGTGTGTGTGTGTGTGTATGCATACGTACATTTATCAGCATTTTATCAAAAGTGAGTATACTCCGGGTTAGAATTAGAAGCCTCCCTTTAGTAAACAGAATTATTCCTCCAGCAGTTAGACGTAATCCTTATTGAATATTGTGAAGGAATATTGTTCATTCTGAAAGTAAATTAGTATTCAGAGGTGGATTGTTGAAAGCATCTGTTGGTCAATAATAAAGATTTATTCACTTTCATTAATAGTTTTTTCTTTTTTCTTTTTTCTTTATTTTTTTTCTTTTTCTTTATTTTTTTTAGCATTTTATCTGTAATTTTATGTTTTTTCAAGTTTTCGAAACCTTTTTGGATAGAAAGTTAGCTTTTGTTCTTTTTTGTGGATGTGCATTTGCATCGATTTTATCTTACGTGAATACGTGAGTACACTTGTGATAAGAATTAAAGATCACCCTTTAGTAACCGCAAATATTCCTCTAACAATTAGCAGAAAGAATATTATTCTTTTTGAAAGAAACTTGTCTTCCAGAGGTAATTGACTGATTGTTGAAATGATCTGCTGGTTAATAATAAGGATTCCGTTTCTATTTTTTACTGAAAGGAACGAATAATTCATGAGCATTTTATCTGTAATTTTATGTCTCGGCAAGTTTTTAAAACCTTTTAGGATAGAAAGTTAGCTTTTTTTTTATGGGTGTGCATTTGCATCGATTTTATCTAAAGTGAATACGTGAATACACTTCTGATAAGAATTAAAGACCACCCTTTAGTCACCGCAAATATTCCTCTAACAATTAGCAGAAAGAATATTATTCTTTCTGAAAGAAACTTGTCTTCCAGAGGTAATTGACTGATTGTTGAAATGATCTGCTGGTTAATAATAAGGATTCCGTTTCTATTTTTTACTGAAAGGAACGAATAATTCATGAGCATTTTAACTGTAATTTTATGTCTCGGCAAGTTTTTAAAACCTTTTAGGATAGAAAGTTAGCTTTTTTTTTATGGGTGTGCATTTGCATCGATTTTATCTTACGTGAATACGTGAGTACACTTGTGATAAGAATTAAAGATCACCATTTAGTAACCGCAAATATTCCTCTAGCAATTAGCAGAAAGAATATTATTCTTTCTGAAAGAAACTTGTCTTCCAGAGGTAATTGACTGATTGTTGAAATGATCTGCTGGTTAATAATAAGGATTCCGTTTCTAATTTTTACTGAAAGGAACGAATTATTCATGAGCATTTTATCTGTAATTTTATGTCTCGGCAAGTTTTTAAAACCTTTTAGGATAGAAAGTTAGCTTTTTTTTTATGGGTGTGCATTTGCATCGATTTTATCTAAAGTGAATACGTGAATACACTTCTGATAAGAATTAAAGACCACCCTTTAGTAACCGCAAATATTCCTCTAACAATTAGCAGAAAGAATATTATTCTTTCTGAAAGAAACTTGTCTTCCAGAGGTAATTGACTGATTGTTGAAATGATCTGCTGGTTAATAATAAGGATTCCGTTTCTATTTTTTACTGGAAGGAACGAATAATTCATGAGCATTTTATCTGTAATTTTATGTCTCGGCAAGTTTTTAAAACCTTTTAGGATAGAAAGTTAGCTTTTTTTTTATGGGTGTGCATTTGCATCGATTTTATCTTACGTGAATACGTGAGTACACTTGTGATAAGAATTAAAGATCACCCTTTAGTAACCGCAAATATTCCTCTAACAATTAGCAGAAAGAATATTATTCTTTCTGAAAGAAACTTGTCTTCCAGAGGTAATTGACGGATTGTTGAAATGATCTGCTGGTTAATAATAAGGATTCCGTTTCTATTTTTTACTGAAAGGAACGAATTATTCATGAGCATTTTATCTGTAATTTTATGTCTCGGCAAGTTTTTAAAACCTTTTAGGATAGAAAGTTAGCTTTTTTTTTTATGCGTGTGCATTTGCATCGATTTTATCTAAAGTGAATACGTGAGTACACTTCTGATAAGAATTAAAGACCACCCTTTAGTAACCCGCAAATATTCCTCTAACAATTAGCAGAAAGAATATTATTCTTTCTGAAAGTAACTTGTCTTCCATAGGTAATTGACTGATTGTTGAAATGGTCTATTGGTTAATAATAAGGATTCATCGAATTCCGTTTCTATTTTTATTGAAAGGATCGAATTATTTGTTGAAAATATATTAAAAAACTATGCCTTATAGCGCATTACTCCTTTACGCCACATAAGGATTTTTGTTTAATATCGTTTTATCAATTTAATTCATCATATTATATTATATCTTTCAATAATAATAAGAAGGCAAGATAATCTTACCTTTCATTCTTCTGGTTCTTCAAAATATTCCATTCTTCATGGCCTCCATTCTTTTGGAATCTTCGATTTAACGTCAGCCTTTTATAACTTATTAATTAGTTAAATATAGCTGAAATGATAAATATTTGATTAAGTACTGTTCTAAATGAAGTGATGGGCTCGACGCATAGTTTTAAATTGAATAATAATATTATATTGAACACGAATTACATAGCTGCTTTTAGCAGCGAAAACAAAAGACGTTTACATGACTTACATCCACAGAGAAAACTAAACAAAAAAAAATATTAAAATGTCAATAAAGAGTTCTAAATGTTCTTTTTTATTTATTTTGTTCTTGGTCGTTGTCACGTGACTTCACTGCAGTAGAAAAGGAATAAGTGTCCTTGAATAAGATCAGTTTATTTCGTTGTTGAATTGTTTCGAAATAGGGAAAAAATAGTTTCTTTTGCTTTTTTTTATGACGACAAAAAATGAAATCTTTTTATTGTAAATAAATCTAACTTGATTTTATTCAGCTGAAATAGTGATTAGTTTATTTCAACACCCTTCCTTAATCACTCCAGATGAATAACACTGTAGGTTCATAGATTCTCGATGTTTCACTAATTGAGTCTTTGGCAGGGGTTTTGTAAGTGCGTCGGCTATCAAATCTTCAGATAGCAATATTCTAAATTTATTATTTTGTCTTCTTTGAGTTGTTTAATGGCGTGGAATTTTATATCAATATGCTTGGTATATTTCGAAAACTTTCCATTCTCTACCATTTTTATCGCACTCTGATTATCTTCGAAAATCGTTATAGGTTCGTCTTGTTTCAAGTCTAAGTCGTTCAATAACTTCTCCAGCCAAATAATCTCTTGGGCTGCTGCGGCTGCTGAGATAAATTCAGCTTCTGCCGAAGAATACGCAATACAGTTCTGTTTCTTCGTGTACCAATTAATAGGTGTTTTTCCTAGAAAGAAAACATTTCCTGTTGTTGACTTCCTTGTTCTGGTGTCGCCTCCCCAATCGGAGTCTGCATAAGCTACCAATACGGGTTGGTCGTCTGTGCTGATTGTTAATCTTAATTCTCTTGTGCAGTTGAGATAGTTGACCACTCGTTTTGCTGCTTTCCAGTCCATCTCACGGGGCGTTTCGCATCTTCTGCTGAGGATATTAACTGCGGCTGATATATCTGGACGTGTGTTAGTGGCTATGTATAACAAAGATCCAATGACTTTTCTAAAATTTGTATTGTTAGGCAGCAAATTTTGTTCGTCTTCTATTTTATAAAAGCCGGGATCCATCGGAGTTCCTACGGGTTTAGCTTCTTTTAATCCTAGTTTATTTGCCAATTCTTCGATTTTTAACTTTTGGCTTAGAGTATATCCATTTTCTGTTTTCTTTATTTCCGTACCGAGGAAATACGCTATATGACCGAGATCTTTAAGCTCGTATTCTTCTTTGAGTAGTTTTACTATAATGTCAACAATTTTTTCGTCACCGGATAACAATATGTCGTCAACATATATAATTATGTAAGTGTAATTTTCATTTTCTTTTCTGGTGAACAAGCAGGGATCAGCTATACTTTGATTAAAATTCAGTTTTTTTAAGGACTGTTCGATTTTTTTGTGCCAAGTTCTGGCTGCCTGTTTTAGGCCATATATTGATTTTTTCAGTCTGCAGACTTTGTTTTCAGAATTCTTTTCTATGTAGCCTTCCGACTGTTTCATATACACTTCTTCCTCGAGCTCACCATACCGAAAGGCGGTGTCAATATCTATGTGTCTAACATTTTGTTTGTGGTATGCGGCTGCTGCTAAAAATGCGCGAACTGTTGTTTGTGAGACGACAGGGGCAAATGTCTCATCATAATTTTCACCGTATTTTTGACTATAGCCCTTCGCTACTAGGCGTGCTTTATATTTTTGAACATTTCCGTAACTATCTAGTTTCTTTTTAAATGTCCATTTTGATCCTATAATTTTTTTGCTTGGTGGAGGATCCACTAATTCCCATGTGTTATGTTTTTTTTAGCGAATTGATTTCCGCTTGTGTGGCTTTGAGCCAATTTCCTTTTTCACAGGGATTATCAATTTCCTGTATGTCATTCCAGCTAGTGGGTTCATTCATTTGGTTATTGTTTACATAACAGACGTATCTGTCTGATGGTACCCCCCTGTTTGATCTTTGCGATCTTCTAAGTTCAGTGGTGGGTTGTTTGGACGAGGTTGGTTCCTCGGTTGTGTTGTTTATCTCAGCTTCGATGTAATTTTTATCATCATATGAATTTTCTGCATCTTTACTTTCTTTTAAGTTAATTTTGCTATTCTCTAGGAATTTTACGGTTCTTGCTATTACTATTTTGTTATCTTTAGTGTATACGCGGTATCCTTTCGAATTGTTATCGTACCCTACGAATGTCCCTTCCTGAGCTCTATCGTCTAATTTTCCTCGATGTTGTTTGTTTACATATACGTATGCTTTGCAGCCGAATGTACGTAAATAGTGCAAATTTGGTTTGCGTTTAAACCAAAGCTCGTACGGGGTTTTATTCGTTGATCTTGTTGGTAAGCGATTTTGTAAATGATTTGCTGTATTAATTGCTTCTCCCCAAAATTTTTGTGGTAAATTGGCTTCGCGTAATAGACTTCTAGTCATGTCTAATAGTGATCTATTTTTCCTCTCAGCCACGCCGTTCTGGCTCGGACAATATGGCACAGATAGTTGGTGTTTTATACCTCTTTTTCTTAGGTAGTCATTTGTTTCTCTACTCATGTATTCTCCGCCATTATCGGATCTTATTGCTTTCGGATATGAACCGAATTGGTTTCGTACCATAGCTATATAGTCGATTAATTTATCGTGCACTTCGTCTTTATGACTTAATAAGTATATTACTGTAAATCTAGAGTAATCGTCTATGAAAGTTACAAACATCGTTTTTCCGCCAATTGTGGGGGATCCTATGGATGTGCATACGTCTGTGTGCACTAGATCGAGTACTCTACCTGTTTTGTTTTTATATGTTGTTTTTGGATAAGGTGCATCGCTTATTTTTGTTTGTATGCATGTTTCGCATATTGTTTCATGACTACAATTATTTAGTTCTATTCCATAAGTTAAATTTTCTTTAATCATTTCCTTTGTGGAATTGTAGTTTCTGTGACCTAGGCGTTTGTGCCACAATTCTATGCAATTTTTATTTTTGCATTCATGCGCAATGTTTACTGTGTTAGATTCTGTATTCTCTAACAATTCAACCTCATATAGATTGTTTTTCATTTTTGCTTCCAAGTATATTTTCCCATTTCGGGATAGCGTGAGTTTATCTTTATCAAAAACTAGTTTATAACCGTTCTTTGTTGCCTTACTTACTGAAATTAAATTAGATTCTAAATCAGGTACGTATAATACTTCCTTTAATGTAATTTTGTTTACACCTCCGTCGGATGTTTTTGTCATAAATGTGGTTTCTCCCACACCATGCGAATTTAACGATTTTCCGTTTGCAATAATAACAGTAGTTTTTTCGGTGTCGTTTAATTTAGTAAACAAATCTTTATCGTTTAAAATATGTGTGGAAGAACCAGAATCAATAATCCACGTTTGTTTTCCAGTTTTCTCAATTAGAAAGGCTGCGTCGCTGCTTCGATCTGTTTTTAGTTGTGTTTTGTAATTTGGCTTATATTCTTGTTTACGATCATTAAATTCATTTTGATTATACGATTGTTGATAACAGAGAGACGTTGTATTGTTTTTGTTTTTGTATGTTTGTTGTTTTTGTGTATTTGGGTGAGTTTGCCTATTTTTCAGATGCCAACATTCCCTGTAAGTATGACTTTTCAATTTACAGTACGTACAATATTTTTCCCTTTTGCTATTATCATTTGGGAACCTTTTTTGTGTTTTAAACGCTTTGGTAGAATTGTCACCCTGATCCGCGTTTTCAACCCTTCTGTTATATTCATCAGTTAGTTTATTTATAATAAATTCTGGTGTTAAATCAGTTTCATCGCGAGCCTCAAGTGCTACAATCAATGTATTATAGCTTGGGGGTAATGAGCACAGCAATAATGCTGAAAGGTGCGAATCGTTAATAGTTTCCCCAATCGCTAATAGTTTATCTTTTAATTCTAAAATGTACGTTATGTGTTTAATTAAGTTACCATTTTCTGGCAGCCTTGCCCCATACAGTTTTCTCAATAAATGCAATTTACTAGACAAATTCCCCCTTTCATGTATGGCTTTGAGCGCGTCCCAGGTCTGTCGGGCAGTATTTAGCCCTTTTACATGCACTATCTGTGAATCTTCAATTGCAAGGTTTATAATTGCTCTTGCTTTATTATCCTTCTTTTGCCAATCTGTGGTAATCGGATTTGGTGTTGTATCTGTTATTACCTCGAAAATTTCTTCTCTTATTAATAACATTTCTATTTTGAATTTCCATGTTGAGTAATTGTTTTGATTTAATTTTTCTACTAACTGAAATTCTTTCGATGCGGCCATAACGGATCTTACTTATCAACTTATAAATATTTAATATCGTAATTCGATGAGAAAATTGTTTTTATTTTCTTTATATTATATAAGAGATTTTCTCTGTTTATTTTTATTCATTCAAATATAACGAACATATCACTTGTTATGTTTACTCATTCAATTTCAACTCATATATATCATATATTTTCAATAACGTTGAGAAACGGAAGAACAAATATATTTTTTCACAATAATTATATGCATTAGTGATAATACGATTTAATTTTATAAGGCCATTTTTATTTATTTATATCATATTATATTATAACCTTATGTGTTAATTTCAGTCTCTTGATCGATTTGTTGAAAATATATTAAAAAACTATGCCTTATAGCGCATTACTCCTTTACGCCACATAAGGATTTTTGTTTAATATCGTTTTATCAATTTAATTCATCATATTATATTATATCTTTCAATAATAAGAAGAAGGCAAGATAATCTTACCTTTCATTCTTCTGGTTCTTCAAAATATTCCATTCTTCATGGCCTCCATTCTTTTGGAATCTTCGATTTAACGTCAGCCTTTTATAACTTATTAATTAGTTAAATATAGCTGAAATGATAAATATTTGATTAAGTACTGTTCTAAATGAAGTGATGGGCTCGACGCATAGTTTTAAATTGAATAATAATATTATATTGAACACGAATTACATAGCTGCTTTTAGCAGCGAAAACAAAAGACGTTTACATGACTTATACTTCGTTTCACCTTAACTTGGCAGCACTGAATATGCTACAAGAGCCGAATTGCAGCCGTTGCCATAGAAACCAGGGTTTGCTTGAACAGCACAGGATCACTAACAGACAAGGGAAATCACCATTTTGGCGGAAAGATATAATAATGAATGTGAAAAAATCGGCACCTTTCGAAGTTCTTATGAAATTAATTTTATTACATAATCATTTACTAAAATAACGAATATTATTATGTTTTTCCTTAGTTTTACCATTTTTTTAATTTATTTCAACATTATTTCATATTATATTGTTGATCCGTCTAACATTGTCCGGCCCACAAAATGTGAAACCTATTTAAAAATCTCGAAAAATTAAAAAACATTACAGAAATTCCGGAAAAAACTTTATTGAAAAGATAAATTTTTCTGAAATAAGCTAAAAAATCGAAACTGAATTTCATACATTGTCATACTTTTGTAAAGAATTTTCTGCAGTGTTGAATTCAGACACTTTATCTCTGGGAGGTAACTTCAGTGGCTCCGGGGGGATGTCCCCCGCGGCCCAACCCCTGAATTCAGACACTTTTCTCCGGGAGGGATTTCAGTGGCTCCGGGGGGACATTATAGAGTCTCGGTGGGGGGGGGGGTGTACTTTTTGGTCATTGAAAACGCAAAATTTCAAATTTACGGGAGGGGGCACATTTTATTGCTCCGGGAGAAAATGTCCCTCCCGGGCCACTCCTTGAATTCAATACTGATTTTCTGTGCGAATTTCTGCATTTCGGTGTGATTTTTTTTTAAATCGCAGAGGAGAGAGGATAAATTTTACGCATTTAAGCTCAAAATTTAAAACCTAGTACCGCTTACAAATGTTAAAAAAAGCCTCAAAAAGAAAAAAAAATCTATAAAATCGCACTAAAAAATCAAGTAAAATAAAAGTAAAAACAGAATTTTAAGCGAATTTTATTGAAAAGAGGAAAGCATTAATTTTATTGTGTTAAAAGATTAAAGCCAAATTCTCCGAAAATCTATTTAAAACAGAAAATTTATTATTTATATCCAACCACTGGCAGATGTCTGGAAAAAGTCAGGTTCCACGCCATCAGACTCAATGTATCTAAAATTATAGATATTTGGGTACAAAAATGTCATGATTTTTAAAAATTTAAATTATTTTATAAATTTTTTATCATCGTCCTCGCCCCTGCTTTAAAATACGCAATTTCTCGAAAATAGATTGTTTCCAAAATAATTAAATCTCTAATAATAATATAAAATGTTTTTATGCTTTAATCTTTAATCCTAAAATTATAATTATTATTTAGAAATTTCAAAAATTATGTAAACTGAAAATTAGTAATTTCATTAGTTATTAATATCCAATAACATTATGTAAATGGAAGTTTTACAATAATTATCGAAAACTATATTAAACACAACAGATATTTACACTTATTAAAATATTTAAAAACTGCATTTAATTGCTAACACTGCTTAAAATTAAGGGGCTGCTTCACTCATGCAAAAACACTCTAGTTTAATCCAATGGAAGATTTTTTTTATAAATATCTCGTTTACATTTCAATATTTTATTTTTTTTAGGTGCGTTCGTAATTATGCAAATATGTAGCACCTATAGTTGTCATTCAGTCCATCCGTCTGTCCGTCCGCATATAATAACTCAAAAACTACCCAACCGAATCGTTTGAAATTTAAAATATATAACTATTAGATAATTTTTCGAGTCATTTCAAATTTTATGAAAATCGGATGAATAGTTCATATACAATATACAGGGACAATCAAAAGGATTCCGATACATTACGGTCGATGGGGAAAAAGTTTCAAGTGCATTTTAATGATCTTACACTCTTTCGAACATAATAAAAGTGATGTACATCTATGAAGTACATACTATTATATACATTCCGTACAATCTGTGGTCCGAAGAATATTTGTTACTGATTTAAAGGGCCACACAAAAGTATCCCATTACATAATTATATATCGAGACATTATTTCGTGCGCGTTTTAATTATATTAAATTATTTAACATTTATGAAATTTATGTAAATTGCTGAGGACTCCTAGAAGTTATTTCCTGTGTAATAAAAATCAGTTTTTACAGGGACACACAAAAGATTTCGGCTACTACACTGTATCTGAAATATTGTATACTATTACACCACGATCTGATTTTTTTAGGTATTTGTAATTATATAATTACGTAGCACGTATAGTCATCGTTCAGTTTGTCCGTCCATCTGTCTGTCCGCATGTAACAGATTAAAAACACCCAACCAAATCGTTTGAAATTTAAAATATATAATTGTTGCATAATTTTGTAAAGTCATTTCAACTTTTATGAAACTCTGATGTATAATTTAAATAAAGGCACATTCAAAAGTATTCCGTTAAATTATGGTCAACGGGGAAAAAAAAGTTTCAAATGCATTTTAATGATGTTACACTCTTTCAAATATAATAGAACTGATATGCACTTATGAAGCATGAACTAAAATAAACATTATGTACAATCTGTGAAGCAATATTTTTTCAATATATTAAAGTATCAAAGTATATATTTTTTCAATTTACAAAAGTATTTCACTACATAATGGTATACAGAGAAACATTGTTTGAGGCTTGTTTTAATTGTATTAAACTATATCAAATTTTATGAAATTGATAAACGTTGCTGAGGTTTAATACTAGTTACTTCCTCTATATTTACAGGAGCACACAAAAGATTTTGACCGCTATATTGTCTCCGAAGTACTGTATACTATAACAACAAGATCTGAATATTTTAAAAACTGCATTATAGTACACCGTATTTGCTACGTTTCACGTGCAATTTCCAACTTGTTTTTCTTACATTGGATAGTTGAGCTCGATCTTTACAAAGAACTTTTTTTTTTTTTACTTTTTAGATTTTGTCAGTAGGAATGTTTTTTTCGGGGGAGGGGGGATTTTTCAATTTTCAGGCTTCGAAAGTGTTTCAAAAGTAAAATCATCCAAGGAAAAAAAAAACAATCCTAAAACAAATTCGAAAAGATAATAGGGGTCTTTGTGAAAGCTTGACCTCCAGTGTAGAATTCATGAGATGACTTGGGGGGCATTCCTCCCCGGAACAATGAGACCCTGATCCCTTCCCCCGAAAAATATGAGATTATGGGCTTTCAATGTCCAAAGATTGCAATATCCCCCCCCCCTCCCCCGAAGTCGCAGAAATTCTTCCCGGAGAAAAGTGTCTGAATTCAACAATGTCGATCTCAGCTATGAAATGCAAAGCTAATCATTTAAAAATACTGAAATGCAAATTAAATATTTTATAAATTTTCTTCCATAAAAGTAATATTAGCGAGCGGGATTTTACATGAATGAAGATCTTAATAATTATTAAACAATTGATTCTCCAAGTAGGAATATAATATTAATTGCAACAATTTTATGCTTTAGAACTTATCATAAAAGCAGATGACACGGGCGCTTAAAAAGCGCGCCTTTAATTTAACCTTGAAGATTGGTTCCTCGCCAAAGGAGAGTTTTTTTACGCCAAGCTTTTTACTTTATACATACGCTTAAAATAGAAATAAATACTTTTAACAGAGAAATTACTTTAAATATGTGTTACAAAATCTCGAATTTATTAATTTATAAACATAACCATATAAATTTCTACGAATTTTCACCATAAGATTAAAAAATATCGGAGAACTATTTTCCACGGCGGAATGTTACTGTTTCTACCTTTCACAGTGCTGCCAAGTTAAGGTGGAACAGAGTATACATCCACAGAGAAAACTAAACAAAAAAAAATATTAAAATGTCAATAAAGAGTTCTAAATGTTCTTTTTTATTTATTTTGTTCTTGGTCGTTGTCACGTGACTTCACTGCAGTAGAAAAGGAATAAGTGTCCTTGAATAAGATCAGTTTATTTCGTTGTTGAATTGTTTCGAAATAGGGAAAAAATAATTTCTTTTGCTTTTTTTTATGACGACAAAAAATGAAATCTTTTTATTGTAAATAAATCTAACTTGATTTTATTCAGCTGAAATAGTGATTAGTTTATTTCAACATTATTCATAAGCTTTTTATCTGTAATTTTGTCTCGGCAAGTTTTTAAATCCTTTTATGATAGAAAGTTAGCTTTTGTTCTTTTTTGTGTGTGTGCATTTGCATTGATTTTATTAAAAGTGAATACGTGAGTACACTTCCGAGACGAATTAAGGACCATTTTTTAGTAACTGCAACCATTCCTCCAACAGTTAGACATAATCCTTGTTGAATTTGGAGACGGAATATTATTCTTTCTGAATGTAAATTGTCTTCCAGAGGTAACTAACTGGTTGTTGAAAAAAATTTGTGGTTAACAATACGGATTTCTTCACTATCGTTTCTATTTTTTTAATGAAAGAAACAATGAATTATTTATGAACATTTTTATAGTAATTTTAAACCTCGATAAGTTTTTAAAGCTTTTTATAACAGAAAGCTGTTTTTCCTTTTTTGTGTGTGCATTTATATAGATTTTATTAAAAGTGAATATGTGAGTACACTTCCGAGGAGAATTAAGGACCATCCTTTAGTAACTGCAACCATTCCTCCAACAGTTAGACATAATCCTTGTTGAATTTGGAGAAGGAATATTATTCTTTCTGAATGTAAATTGTCTTCCAGAGGTAATTGACTGATTGTTGAAAGTATCTGTTGGTTAATAATAGGGATTTCTCCACTTTCATTGATAGTTTTTATTGCAATAATGGCAGAGTTAATTATAAATGCAATATCGATAAGGCTATGTAATTGGACATGGAAAATATTTTGAAGCTTAAAAAATAAGCCGTAATAGACTGCACTAGCAAAATTCAGCACCACAAAACAATTAATATATTTTAATTTTGAATCTACAAATTCAACCAGAAACTTTATGCTGCTGTACATTTTGTGATTAGATTTTATACTGAAAGGAGATTCGACCACGTTGGTGTTAATTTCCGTCAGCAGTTCTTTGAGATAATAAGATATAATTTCAAACGCAGTGACATAAGATGTTATGGGTAGATAGCAGCAAAAAAATGAAGTGAAATACACTAAAGCACTCTGTATTTTTTTAATGTTTGGAGAAATATTATGCAGTATTGATGACCACATCGGATATTCTAACCATATAGCTTCTGAATCTTCGGCAGTAAGCGAAAAATAGATAGCAAATGTGAGTAAAATGAGAAAAAATATCATATTAAATGCCAACATAATCATACAATTCCGCCTTTTCTTATTCATTGCATAAACATATTTACTTCGTATTTTATATTTTGATAAAGTTTGTACTATTTGTACAAAGACGGCCCTTTTCCGATGCAAAACAAAACTAAATAGTAAACCCGAATAACAAAATATTATAGGTGAAAAAAGATCCTTATGAAGTTGATCAAGAAAAAATCCGAAAAAGAAAGCACCAGTTAACAATCCAATAACTGATGAAATGTGAAATATAAATTTGCTTCCAAATCTAATAGCTCGCCATCTTTTATCCTCTTTTTCAAGAATATCTACTCCACTGATTAAAAACGCGTAAACGATAACATCAAAAATGGATTTACGAATTTTAAAGGCAGCTGACATTTTGTAGTTGCTATTGATTTTATTGTTTAAAATGTTATTATGTGTGCAGTTTTGCTAGTGGTTCTATTGCACTAGTCGTTAAAGTTGTCTCTAATCTCGGATGTTAATATATGGCTTCAAAAAGAGTTTGTATGGCAGGCTGTTCTGTAGTTTCTAAGGTCTTAATGCTTTCGTTTACCTATTATCGATGGTGATCAATTGGATGTTTTTGATGAGTAGAAATTAATTTGATATGACAGTTTCTTTTGTAGCTCCTATGAAGTTCTTAATGGATTCGTTCACCTACTGTCGATGCTGATCAAACGGATGTTCTTGCTGCGTAGAAATTGATTTGGTATGAAAGATTTCTGTAGTTTCTATGATGGTCTTATTGCCTGTTTCGTTCACCTACTATCGATGGTGATCAATCGGGATGTTCTGGATGCGTTGAAACTGATTTGGTATGAGAGATCTCTGTAGTTTCTACAAAGGTCTTAATTCCTTCGTTAACTTGCTATTAATGATGATCAATCGGATGTTTTTGATGCGTAGAAATTGATTTGGTATGACAGATTATTCTGTAGTTCTTAAGAAGGACTTCATGCCTTTGTCCATCTATTATCGATGGTGATCAATCGGATGTAGAAAAAAGCGTAGGAAAAAAGTGTTGTTCTTCACAAGCAACTTTTTGTTAGTTAAAATAATTGTATCTTTTGTAAAGTCGTTCCTAACAGTCAATGAAATTCTCGGAACACTTACATTAAGTTTTGGAAGACATTTTCATTCTTTCATTAGCTTATTTAAAATAATGAAGACTAATGTGGAAGCACAATCAGATTTCTATGGGAATCCTAGTAGCACTAAGTGGGGTGATATGCTCATTGGGCAAGAATTTTGTAGTTTAATGCAAGGACATACATTTGTTTTTATTTAATCTTCTTGGTTGCCTATAAAATAAAATAAAAAGAATGATGTTTTTATGTCAATTTGTCGACAGACGATTTTTGTATTCTAGAATAAACTGGTTCCTGAATCTTGAAATATGAAAATATGCTTTTATATTCGAATTTTCTCAAAAAATGTAATTCAATCGCGATTTTTTTTTACCATCTATTCAAATAATAATAATAAAATCTTTTCAATTTTAATGAGAAAAGGACGTAAATAATAAAAGAAAAACAATACTTATAATTTTTTTTCTCCTTTCATCCATAATAATGTGGTAATTTAGTTTAGTTTACAAATGTCATTAAAAACTTAAGAAAATAATATCTCGAAAACAAATTTAAATTTCATAATTTTGAAATTTACTATGACACTCTCATATATCCTTACGAATAATTGATGTCCTTTTAAAACTCCAAGTTGATTTATTCTTCAAAGTGTAGTTGTAAAATACAAGCACACGGTCATATTATAATAAAAAAAATGTTTGTTTAACTTGTCACTATATCAAACATTAAAATACCATATTTATAAATTTGCGCTTTGTTCGGGCATGATATAACGCAGAAAAAAAATATCGAGAAAAGGCATTAATTGACACTGTGCGTAAATTCAATTCGAATTCTCTAATTCTTTACAAAACTGAACTCCAACATTTTCTAATTACGAAAGTTTGTTTTAGTTAAGTAATCGGGATGTATTAAAGTAAACACATTGAAGTAATTGTGTTATTCTTAAGGCAATATTCGTTTCTGAAGAAAAAAAGAGTGATATCGCTGAACCAAAATATTTGTTTTAAACTGTGTAAGTTAATAGATTTATGCTTAAAAAGCGAGAATTAGTCATCTTTTGATAAAACGAGCGAACAAAAGATACGCTTAAAAGGCGATAATGTCACAAATTAAAATTATTGATTGAGGACAAATTATTAATGGCAGCGTGCCAAATTATTTCATATAATTAACCATACTCCCGTAAAAAAAACACTTTTGTCAGCACGATAGGTAACAAAATATTATTTTTATTTACAACCCAATTGAACTGAAGGTCGATGGAGCCATTACTGAAAATCAAAAATACTCGTCAAGACAAACTGAAAATCCCACAGAAATACATATATTTTAAAATTATCTATTTATTATCAAATTTTATTCAAATACATATTTTTATTACTCACATTCATGTTATGTTGACATGTTGACACAAAAATTAGGTTTCATCAGAATCGATATGCCAACATCCGTTTGCCTCCCGTTTGATGTGTGCTTCTTGTTTTCGACTATTATTATTAGTTTTTTTTAAACCATTTGAAAATGTTTTCGGTCGAGAATGGACCTTGTAATGTCCGCATTTTAATTGTCTAATATAACTATGTCGAAAAAATATTTGTGTTATACGATTTTTTTTTTTCTTTAGAACCGGGGTTGTTTTTATATATAAAAAAAAAAACTAAAAATGACCAATTTCTTCAAAATTTTAAAAAGTTGCAGATTATTATGTACTTTTTTCTTATAACTTTCTATATTCTATGTTAGATTATACTAAAAAATACCCCAAAAAATTTGTCAAAAGTAGAGTTAAAAAAAAAAGTCTTCGAACGTAGTCGGGTATTTTAATAGCGGAAACTTTTAATAGAGGAAATTTTATCTGTAACATGTGCATGGACTAACTGGACTAAATTTTCCATGCATCTAAATAGATACAAATCTACATTCCATATACAGGACTGTTTAAAGAATTCGGATAATTTTATGACTGTAGATTGGAATTGCTGAAATTAAGATTTCAAATGTGTTATGTTTTCCCAAATAGTTCAGTTAGGCATCCATTTTTCAATTTATCAAACGGTGAATTTTTGTGACACTATTCTGTATGTGCTGGAAAGTGTTTCATAATCTGTGTTTGACGCATATTTTTTCTTTCTTGGTTTATTAAATTTTTTTTTTTAAAGAAAACTAATCATTTCTAATGTAACTTATATCACATAAAAGTATATATATATTTTTAATATAATATTTTTTTCGGAAACAGGAAGTAAATAAAATGGTTAAAAATTATTATTAATATTACATTTATTTATTTATTTTGCGTGTTTTTGTTCAAATGGCCAACATTTGGTCAAAAATCCACTTTTAACCTAAATGTTGGATTGAGCTTTAGAAACTCAATAGTCTTCCGTATAATTTGGTGACCCAATTTGTTTTAGATGCTGGTGATAGAAGAAAAACGGCGATTAGACTTTCACGGTGTACACATGCAGATACTCTTCGACGCATATTAGTATTACTTACCCATCATACGTATACCCCAGTAAATTTAGACCAAAAAGGGGGTCGATAGCTAAGAAATTCATAATGAGCTAAAATTTTCAGGATTAGCTCCTGGATATGTATAGAACGGATCCTGAAAAGTCTCAAAAATTCGATGTCGGCTTCCATCCAAAATGGCGGATCAACTGTGGTCGCCAAATAATTGTGCCTTGTTGGATGTTTTTCAGCATATTTACGTCAAAAGTGAATATTTTTCGCTTCTAACGAAACTAATGAAGTCAGCAAGTATGCTAATTTGAATATGATCTTACGTTTATAAAATAAAGAAATCATAAATGTACGGTAATACGATTTATTTAAACTGAAATTATTTAAAAAAAAAAAAAAAAATTTTTCTTTGGAGTTTTCACTTATATTTTCAATCACAGGGACTTTTTCAACAAAAAATGCAGATAAGAATAAGAATGAAAGGTAGTGAATGAAGGAATTTTCTACACGTATGCTCCATACAGACATGGGAAGGGGTTGGAGAGATAGGAGGATCGAAACTGCAAAGGCTCCCTATGGAGATTTACTGCGAATGCTTATTTAGTGTCGATTTATACAACATTCTTAACTCCGGGTTTTTCTATTTATACATTTTTAGCTCCGGACTTCTCGATTTATTCAAAATTTTTAGCACCGGATTTATCGATTTATTCAAAATTTTATAGCTCCCTCGCCAAAAGTTAGCCATCCGAATTTCTAAACGAAATTGGGATAGCGCATGCGTCGTAATAGTCTTCGCAGGGAGGCGTTGCTGTTTTGATACACCAGTGGTTGTAGAGAAATGTGAGTTTGCTGACGCCAGCTCTGCTCACGGTTTATTGTTTCGGTCAAAGGCTTGACTGTGCATGGTCATTTTCGCTTCTGTTTTTGCTCTGTTTAGCTTTTTATGTCCGAATATAGTTCAAATGGAATATGACCCCTTGTATGTGATCTGTGGTAAAGAACTGAATGTTCGTAAAACAGTTACCGGGCGCCTTCAAACTCTTTTCAATAATAATAAAAGACGACAGGATGGATTACACGAATATTTTTCGGATGCCAACAGTTTAATTGTACATTCATAGTGCAGAAAATATTACACCATGCTATCTTTCATAGCTAAGGAAATTTCTCAACTACACCATGCTATAGGTTGTGAGAGATCTACAAAGAGAACTAAAGACACGGGTTTCAATTTTAAAACCCACTGTTCGTTTTGCGGTGAAGATACTTCAGTTAAAATAGAAGCAAAAAAAGCAAAGGAGAATAGAAAAGTTGTCCATGAGATAGAGACTTTGAAGTGTTTAAACAGTTTAAAAAAGAAAGCGAAAGAGCGTAAAGACGATAAAGCAGTTTTCAGAAGAATTAGCAATGTCATTGACTTACAAGGAAGGTCTCCATACGGGCATACTCAGAAAAATCTGAAAAAATTACAGAATGTTCTTCTCATACAGTTATATATGTTTATAAAAAAAATTTCGGCG
The DNA here is from genome assembly GCA_964019185.1 of Maratus speculifer. Classification (NCBI taxonomy): domain Eukaryota; kingdom Metazoa; phylum Arthropoda; class Arachnida; order Araneae; family Salticidae; genus Maratus; species Maratus speculifer. Next base: position 359,441,531 of record OZ025291.1, read on the forward strand.
GAATTTCCTTATTACGTCCGTAAAAAAATAATAAAAATTTCGTTTATTTGGCGATTTATCTCCGGTTGGCGAAAAAACGAAATTTTGAAAAATACGCTTTTACGCTTCGAATACTTTTGAAAGAAAAAACTTTCTATGTTCAATTTATTTAAATAAGTTTAGTTTAAGTAATTTTAGTTTTGCATTTTTACTTTACTTTAAGTGTAATTTTGTCATATTCGTTTATATGTACTTTTAACAAAATGAAATTAATATATTTTATCATTTAAAACACAATTTAAATTGATTAAAATTGTTCCAAATTGAAAAATACACTGTTAAAAATCTGCTGCATTTTGTTGCAGCACGGTTACTTGGCCGTGAAATGGAGCTTTCTCATTGGTTGGAATAGAGATATTATATACAAGCGGTGGAGTGCGTTGCAACAAAATGCAGCAGATTTTTAGCAGTGTATGACGCGATCAATTGACCGTGCTATGGAGCATTCTCATTGGTCAGAAGAGAGATATTCTATAAAAGTAGTGGAGTGACGTTGCAATAAATGCTGCAGATTTTAAAAAGTGAAGTCAATTAAAATCAATTTTCAGATTCGTTAAAATCGTCTGCTTTTGGCGAGGAAATGCATTGCTCGCCAAATCCCGCGTCGCTTTCAGCTTTTCACGCCAATTATTCCAAACTATTTTATTTTTTTACATATTTAATAATGTAATTCCGCCGCTAATTTTCACTGATCTTTTATTACCTACATGAGTAGTTTAATTCGTATTTTTTTCAAAAGATTCTGCGTATGCCCCCAATGGAGACCTTCCTTGTTAGTTGAAGCTGAAGGTAGGTTTCATGAAAACAGTTATGCATCTTTTTTGACAAATCCTGTTACTGATAAAACTGTTGGGAGGTCAGTAAAGGATAAGGATGACGTCTGTTTTTGATAAACTATGTGAATTCATAGATGAGGAAGATGGATGCCAATATTCAGGCCAAGAGCTGTTCTCGAAACCTAAAGAATTAACTACTGTGGGAGGGGAAATCTATAACCGCTAACAAATCAAAGGTCTTCTTAAAAAATGTATGGTGATCGCGTTAACGTTGCCAATGGACGTGAGGGTTTTAGGAAGGATATAGTCTTCACATTCAAGGGTGGGTAAAAAAAACTTATGTATGATGCATGGTACGAAAAGAGGGAACAAAACGAGTTTGAGGAAAGAAAGAGGATTATTATAATGGCAGCCAAAATTATTAGAGAGGACATCCAGACTCAGGTGTATGTCAACCAAATATATCCTCATCCTCAGAGCATGTTACATGATTTATGCTTTTTTTCCAGAGACTCTAAAATTATTAATTGATAGAATAACTAAATCTAAAACAATGAGTCACACAGTATAGCGAAAACGAATCATGGTCTGTCATTCAATTATTTCAATGATAAGGCTAAAAACTTTTGTATTTCATCACCTTCTTGCATAGGGAGTCTACCGCCTGCGCCATTTTGCCTCCCGACAACTTATAGACATTCTGCACAGTTTGGAAATGTCTGCTTGTTATAATGATGGTTCGGCGATTTGAGTTTTCTTGCATTAATGCTGTCCCTCCACAGACCGTGTCTCATTTCACTCAATGGGTATTTGATAATGCCGATTATAATATCAGGACCTTAGATGGGCATAATACCTTCCATTCTATGGGCAGTATTAGAATATGTACACCATCAGAACAGTTAATTTCTGATACCTGATTTCCAAGACTGAAAAGTCCTTCAGCAGAATCTACAGTTGCACTAGGAAAAACAGACATTCTAACCTTCCCCCAAAAAAGCTGTAATGGTCTTTCTAATACGGTAATGAAACCGATTCTAATCAACCAACAGAACCAACCAATTAAATCTAGAAATGGCCAAGTTCTCCAATAGGTTGTCAATAGTTTCTTAAGTACGAGGCAAAACAGGCTAAAGGCAATGAAATTCTATTAAATTGACAACAAGTAAATGAATGTGCAATTCATTTGTAGCTTTTATTTTGATAAAAACTAGGTACGGACTCGACTAATTGACTAAGGCCTGGGCAGGCATCTCTTTGCAGGACCCCTACACTTTAAGGTTCTTTTACAAGACCATTAAAAACCTCAACAGAGATTTTTTTAGCAATTTTATATATTTTTTTTATTTTTGAGACCTTTTTTGGCACGGGGGCTCGAAGCACATGCCCCGTGTGCCCCTGCTTTAGTCAGGCCCTATGTATACATTAAAACAGGATGTAAGAAGAAGTCACAATTTTTCAGAAGTAAAAAAAAATATGATATACGACTCAGAAATGGGGAAAAAAAAACATTGGACGATGACCTTTTTAAAAAGGTCATAGCGGCCATCTTTGATCGGCCATTTTGGATAGAAGCACACATGAGAACTTCTGAGACTTTTAAGGGTTTTTTTTACTTATCATAAAGAGCTAATTCTGAAATTTTCAGCTCATTATGAATTACTTAGCTATCAAACCCTAAATTTACTGGGCTAGTAGTATAAGGTAAGTCTTGCAATCGTTTTGAAAATCGAAAAAATTTTTTTGACGGATTTACGCGTTTCAGACACTGGAGATTTCGAAAAACATAGTTCTAGAAAAAAAAAAGGCCGTCCGTCTGTCTGTCTTTCTGTTTGTGTGTCTGTAAACGCTCTATCTCCCGTAAAAATTGAGAGAGACACTTGAAATTTTAAATGTATTTAGTATGTAAGAATGGGACGAAGCCTATTTAATATCAGTAACCTCGATTATCCGGAACTATTTTTTTCGAACTTTCGAAATATTCATTCTGATGAAAGGGATATAAAAATTTTCGAATTTTTTTTTATTTTAAAGAGTGGTCGTAAAAGGCAATAAAATAACACATATTTTGCATAAAGAACGAAGTCGGTCGCATTATTAGTTGCCGAGATATCTGTAATCATATTTTCTACATTCTTCGATTTTTCATGACCCTGTATTTCATTCAAATTTCAATTCAAAGATATATTTTAATTGTAATTGAGAAGCTTAATCCGACGCAGTAAACTGTTAGTTAATAAGACTTTTGGAGTTATAAGGATGTTTCTTTTTCGCAATTTGGTGCTACTTAAGTAGTTTGGCGTGTTGTATAATTTGTCGAAATAGATTCATCAGCAACTCAGCTGATGAATAGAGCGTTACTATGCATAATAAAAATATTTAAATACACGTTTAAATTTTGTTTTGGAATTGCAATCCATTTTATAAATAGTTTACAAATGTTTTATTTTCATATATTATATATGCATGTATATGATGGGTAAGTATTACGGTGGCCCCCAACGACTAAGTTAATACTTACCCATCATACGTAGTATAGGGTAAGTCTTACAATCGTTTTGAAAATCGAAAATTTTTTTATGACGGATTTACACGTTTTAGATAGAGGAGATTCCGAAAAACATATTTTTAGAAAAAAAAATTTGCCGTCCGTCTGTCTGTCTGTCTGTCTGTCTGTAAGTCTGTCTGTCTGTCTGTAAACGCTCTATCTCCCGAACAAATTGAGATAGAGACTTGAAATTTTGTATGTAGTTAGTATGTAAGAATGGGACGAACCCTATTTAATATCAGCAATCTCGATTATCCGGAACTATTTTTTTCGGACTCTCGAAAAATTCGTTCTGATGAAAGGTATATAAAAATTTTCGAATTTTTTTGTTCTAAGGAATGGACGTAAAAGGCTATAAAATAACACATATTTTGCATATAGAACGAAGTCGATCGGATTATTAGTTGCCGAGATATTTGTAATCTTGTTTTCCACATTCTTCGATTTTTCATGACCCTGTATTTTATTCAAATTTCAATTCAGAAATATATTTTAATTGGAAATGAGACGCTTAATCCGACACAGTTAATTGTTAGCTAATAGAATTATTATTTTTGGAGTTATAAGGATGCTTCTTTTACGCAGTTCGGTACTACTTGAGTAGATTGGCGTTTTATATAATTTGTCGAAATTGGTACATCAGCAGTTCTTTAATATAGCATTACTATGTATATTAACAATATTTAAATTTTGTTTATGAATTGAAATGCATTGTATAAATAGTTTCATATGCTTTATTTTCATATACATATTACAAATTTAAAATTTTTTTTCGCCAAAACTAACCTTTATACTATCTTAATTTTCTTATAATAATATTCCGTACTTACTTCAAATTATTAAATTAAAATCTTATTTCTAGATCTAATCTGTTAATCTGTGTGCAGACGATATAAATTCTTAATTTGCCTTAAAAAACATTATTCCAGTATGCGTAAATTTAAAAAGATGGCTCTAAATTAAAAATATTCTTAATTAAAACTTTATTTCTTAATATTCCAAATAAAACTGATTTCTTCTATGTTTTTATCAACCCTTTTTAAGAAAGTCTTATTAAATTTATTCCAAACCCATACCTTTAAAAAATATCATTATTTTATTTTATCTATTTATTGATTTTTCCGCCGTCAACGATAATTTGCATATTAATAAATTCATTTCTTTTCTTTTTCTCTTAAAATTAATCATGTATAAAAATCGTCTGCCTAAGATATTTAAAATTCTGAGTCAATTATAAATTGGTTAAATAATTTTTTTTTAAATAAATTTATCGGCTGTTTAAAATAATCTCGTAGCTGGACAAGAATTCTGTTTACATAAAATAATGATGGTTAGAGATTACAGAATGTTCCAGAACTTTCTTTTGAGTTTAAAAGGGGGAAGTCTCGAGATGAGAAGGAGATTATTCTGAAGATTTCTTGGGTTGCTTTTTCGATGAGGACAGCTCGCTGAAATAATGATGGAATTTTTGCAACAAGGAGCTTTTCCTTCCTCATTATCACGAATTTAATAAATGAATTTACAGCAGCCCATGACTAATTATTGGATCTTCTACATTTATTTATTATTTTTGTTTTTTCCCTCGCTTGCCATGACTGCGTGTTTCTGTTTAACCAGTGGAAATAATTCGAGTTCTCCTGAAATCGTCACAACCAATCGAAAAGTCGACAGGATAAGTAATGCCTGTGCTAGTGCCTGTTTCGGATTTTGAAATGAATCTACTGAAGAAGTAAAATGCTATGTAAATGAATCGAATGAATCTACTGAAACGAAGTGATGACAAAAATATGGATCGCCGAAAATTTTTCCCGCCATGGTTGAAAGTGTTATTAAGCAAGAATTGCCATTATCTTTTGATTCCTCGAGTGAATGTAACAGAGGAGATTTTAATGTTAAACAGCTTTCTGTCCGAGTGGTTTGAAAGATTTCTTCTAAATATCTCGTGAATTCCTGAGGCCTGATATTCCACCTTTTTGCTGTTTATGTGTAACTGATGACTCAAGATAATCATGGTCATAATAACAAATTTTTGAAAGTTAATGATTTCAAAGTGGTGAGTATGTGAAAGGTATTCGATGAGGAATTTAATGAAGATTGGATTTTATTGAAGATTGTTCTTGAACTGTAAGTTTATTTTATTAAATGTTTTGATTATTATTTCAATTCTATTTATGATTGATGGAAAGTATTTATTATTTATTTATTTATTTATTTATTATTTTATTGATGAGAGTAATTTGAAGTTAATTTATTAATTTACTAATTTATTTATTTATTTGATTATTTATCTGTGAATCTTACTTACTTACCAATTTATGAGCATTATTATTATCATTATTATGTGTTGTAGATTGAAATATTTTATTCTTAAGGATTTAATTGAGGAGTATGATGTTCTTAAGATATTTACTGTTACTTATTAAGACTATTATGACATTTTTATGCACGATTAAAGGCAATTTTGTAATAATAAGGAATTATATAAAAAACTTAGTAGCTCAAGTTTACTTTTAAAAAGTACATTTTCTATTTTATTGATATTTGTTTGTTATCAAGAACTATTCTCAGAATGCAGTATTTTCATGATAATGTTCCTACAACTAGACATTTGAGCTGAAAATTAAGTTAACATTTATGTTTTTCATTTTATTTGTTAGAATTTCTGGTTACAGCGAGCTTTGGTTCCCGGATTCTTATAATTTATTTAAATTCAGTAAGACTATGGAACTGTGCAAGGCTGTTGCTAGAATTTTGACTGATAAATATGATTAATTTTTTTGTAAATTTTGTGATTTTAAGTAAGGAATTACCTATAATTAAAATTTTTGAATATGTTTATGATCTATAAAATAATAGAATTAAAAGTTGATCCCAATTTAAGGTATATCTATGATATTTACAATTTCTGTTTTATTAGATAAAATTTCTGGTTAAAATTAGCATCTAAATATAGTAATTTTGAAAAAATATGTAATTGATAGAAATTATTAACTTTGAAATTTATTGCGAATGATTTTACGATCAGGATTTAATAAAGAAAATAGAAGTGCTTCATTTATTCGAATGAGTAAGAATAAAAAAATTATGGAAGATCCTAAGTTCGTACCGTTTGACCCGAGTTCTGGAATGAACATTTTGTCTTGGTTAACTTATTTTGATAAAACATGTGATAGGGAACAGAAAAATCTAGAATGGAAATTTAATTCTATTGCGCAATATTTGAAAGGTGAAGCGCAAAAAATTTACATCAATGACTGCTTAAATTGTACGGATTACGAACAAATTAAGAAAATTTTGATAGAAAGACTCATTGAATTAGACTTCCCGAGTTTTTCTGATTTTTCAAATCTGAAATTAGATAATTTAGACAATTTAGAAACTTATTTTCGTAAGAAAGTGGAAATTGGTAGGAAATTACATCTTAGTGAAAATATACTATTACAAGGTTTAACTGATGGTTTAAAACCAGAATTCAAAAACAGTATTATTATAAATCCTCCTAGTAGTACCACCGAATGGTTATGGTACCGGGTTGTCAAACAATTCGTGGAAGTTTCCACCCCACTAGTTTCAAACCAAGTAATAAATCAACCATCAGCTAGACAAAATTTTCAACCTTTTCAACCAATTAGGCCCTGGATTCAGCCAGTTAGGCCGAATACTACACCTAGGAATTGGATTCCCCAAAGACAATCTCAGTTTCAAAGACCTAGAGTTTGTCAAAATAATTATATTCAAAATTCATACCCTTCAAGACCTTGTAGGATATGCACAAATAGGGGTGTGAGTAATGCTTTTCATTGGGAAAGAGAATGTATTTTTAGGAATGAGTTGCCATCCTCTGATACTCTTCCAAATATCTCACAAAATAATTCTCATAATGGTTGTCAATTAATTGTGTATGGATGTACAAATAATTATAATTTACCATGTGTTGTAGATACTGGTTCAACTATTGCATTATTGTCACTTAAATTTGTTAAAAAACTTAATGCTAAAATTGAGACTATACCCTCAGTTACCATTGGTCAGGCAAAAGGATTTTTACATATAAATAAAAAATGTAGTGTTCTTCTAAAAGTGGGTAAAATTAAAAAATATGTTAACTTTTTAGTATGCAATACAAATTTGGATGGACGGACTCTGAGAACAGGAGAGGTGTTGTACGCGTTTTGAAAGCTCCTCAATTATGCAAGGCTAAAGGCCCCCCTTGACCAGCGGCCCGGGGTCCCTTCATCACAGTGATTGTGGGAATGTCTCAGCTGCGTTTTAAGGTATGTTTCATGCTTCTAGGCCAATTCTTTTTAAAGTTATGTGTATTTTCTTAAATTTTTCTCGCTCGTCAAAATGAATGCTTGCCATCACATGTGCCTTCTGTTTTTCTGAGCAATAAATCCATTAATTACTTTGTGCTCGTTATAAAAATTTACAAAATTATTGTTCATTTATCTTTACACATTTTTCTCTTCTCTCTTTGTTGATTCATTGTTCTAAATACTTGCTTTTATAATGCATTCTTAATACTTTTACTAAGACTTTTTGTCCTCCTTTACGACGCGTCTAAAGGGATGACCTTGGATTTTCCCCCTGCCTCTCTTACGCTGGGGCATTTATATTAGGATAAGTATGTCCCTTCTGTAACCTAGCGTCCGTCGGATGAGCTCTGACCCCCCGTTGTGCTTCTTCTCCCAATGTGTTTCTTTCTTTCTTTTTTATTTTTTCCCTCTTACAGCGGGGTTTTGAATCATTTGTTTACTGATTTTATTCTTCTAAACGACTAGTTTCCCCATAATGGGCAACTATCGAACTTATAAGAAATTGTTTTTGAAATTTATAATAATATTAATAATATTAACAACAACAACAACAAATAGCAAATTTTATACTGTCAACCAGTTTCTGTACTTTTTTTTATTACATATTTACTTTTTTTCTCTTCCTTTTTTTTTATTTTCTTTTAATTTCTCTTTTAATAATGTTTATCTTATAAGTCTCAAAACTATGTAAGCGACTTTGTTGTTCTAAGTTCTTTGTAAATACCTTTTTTTTTTTTTTTTTTTTTTTTTTTTTAAATCTTAGCGGGCACTTTTCTCTGTTTATACACTAGGTAATACTTCTTTTTCTTCACTCTTAATTTTACACGAGTTACGACTCGTATAAATAAGTTAATTAAAAAAAAAAAAAAAGGAAGGGAAGGGAAAAAGGAAAGGAAAAGGAAGAGAAAGGGGCATTAATATAAAATAGTAATATTAGTATTATCAAGTACAGTGATAATAATCTCTGTTTTTTTTTTCTTTTTTTTTTTTTTTTTTTTTTTTTTTTAATTATTTCTTATTGTTTTATTAGTGTCTTGCTAATATTTTTCTTAATATATAAACTATAATTATTTTAAAGGTTAGGCTAAGCCATTAAAATATTGTTATATATATATATATATATATATATATATATATTCTATTTTTTTTTATTGTTTTTCTTCGAACTAGACGAGTTACGTGTTGCATTTACGATTGTTAATTAGTTACGCTTTTACTCGCATTTATTAATAATAACAGTAATAATAGTAGCAATAATATTCTCTGCCATTATTATTTGTTCCCCTCCGAACATAATTTACTCTTTCTCTTTCTTTTTATTATTGTTATTACCGTATTCAATTCATAAGCTAATGTAGTTTTTTTTTTTTTTTTTCTTTTTTTTTTTTTTTTTTTTTTTTACTCTTTTTTTTCTTGGTTTTTCTTTATTCTAAAATGTTCCATCCAATGTAATTTTAATGTTTTTTTTTCTGTTATTTATGTTTGATTAATGATATTGATAGAGTATCAACTGGGTTTTTTTATGTTATTGTTTTAATATATGGAGGAAATTTAAGAGAAATTTATAGGGTAAGACAGGGAGAGGGAGCAGAAGGGAGGAGAGTGTTAGGAGCACTGGGTTCCATTGTAGTGAAACGTTTTTTCCTTCTAATCCTTTTATTTATTTTATTTTATTTTATTTATTTTATTATTATTTTTTTAGTAATTTGTAAGCTGAATTGCTATCTCCTTCTCATCTCAGGCCCTTTTTATTATATATATATATATATATATATATATATATATATATATATATATATTTTTTTTTTTTTATTATTATATTTTTTTTTAATCTTAAGTATCTTCGGCACATGTGACGGCCGGTACTCATAATGACATTTTTTTTTCTCCCTTTATTTTCCAAAATTCAGCATGCCGCATGCCCGCAGACGACATTCCCCGCCGGTGACGTGGGGGCCTCGGTATCCAAAGGTCGTTTTCTTGTGTATCGCAATCTACAATTACTACTCATAATGTCAGAAACTTCGTCAGATTCCGACTCGTCTGTCAAGGTCCCTCAATCGTTGAGAACTTCTCTTAGACGCTGCATGAGCGTAAGCTCTATATCTAAGATGACGGTTGACAAAAAGATCCATTCTCTAGTTAATAAAGCCACAAAAACGCTGACCAAAATAAAAAATGATAAGGCCAGTTCACTCAGTATTGGAGTGCAGAATCACATTAAAAATTTAGAAAAGACCCTACAAGAATTCAATGGTATAGGGAAAAGCTATCATCAGGAATTAAACACACTTCAAAAAAATCTAACACAAGCTCACGAAATTAATAACAAATACAAAGAGCAGCACGACTCATACAAAGATCAACTAAAACAGTATTTGGCTACTATCCCGAGCGCAAAAGAAATTGGAAATGCTATATCCAAAGCACTGTATGAACACACAGAAATGATAAAGCAAGTTGTCCGTGCTGGCTCAACACTCAGGAATGAGCACTGTTCTCCTTCCTCACCAAACCGCACAACTACTACAAATAAGGTCTCCAACTTATCCACTCCTAACCAGGACAATCTTCCTACACGTACAGATACCACACAAATAACCTCTTCACAAACATCAGCAATGCAAACAACCCAAGACTTCGACTGTACCACCCCTGAACACAGAAGAACTATCCTCATTAAAGATATAAAATCAGGTGCTAGCAGAATGACAGGAGTCGAAATCCAAAAAAAATTAACAGAAGCCCATATATCCTGCCCGGCATCAATCATTTCCAAAACCACCCCCTATAGGTTGCATTTAGAAATTGAATGCACAACCGAAAAAAATAAGAACAATCTCATTAGAGATCTCCAAGTTCATAGAGAACTGTACAGGCTTTTTACTTTTACAACTAAACCAGTAGAAAAGCAGAAAATGATATTACTTGGAGTCCCGTCAAATTATGACGAAGAAACTATAACAGACTCAATTACAGCTCGATATAATGCTCATAAGGATGAACTTATATACATAAGAAGAACAGATGGTAGGTCACGAGGACTGACCAACTGGATAGTAGTAATGCCTATCCCTCTGGCGCGTATTATCATCTTGGACGGCGGTCTCCTCGTTGGATTTAAGCACTGTCATCTTCGCCCGCACACACACATACAGCGATGTAGAAAATGTCAGTTCTTTGACCACAACGAGAAGCATTGCCCCAACAGAACCTTCTGTGAAACCTGTGGGCAAGATCACCCCTCAAATGATTGCCAGAACGCACCCTTCTGCATTAACTGCAAGGATTCAAACAGGCTTCACCAAACAAGATTTAACACCAAACATAAGGCTTCTGATCCTGCATGCGAGACTTTTAGACAGGCCTACAACATTGAGAGAGAAAGGCTAAACAACATATTCATGCCAATTCGCAGAGAGCATCTACCACCTTCGCAGCCGAACTATCCTGAGTATGACTACGAGCCAAATCATCATCCATTGAATCACCTAAGTGAGCCTCTACCACCATCTTCAGGACATTACCAACATCTTTGGTCCAATGAAGACACTCCCAACAGTCATCACCGTGCAGGCCAAAGAGGTAGGCAATTTTAAACAAGCTTAACATTTTCTTTTTATTATTATTCTCCTATTGGATCTTTCCCCCCAGTTTTTATTAATATTGCAAACAATAATTTTAACATTTAAACATGATGGCTTCTTCTCAGGATCCCTCTAAAAAAATCTCACCCTCTCTCCCTTTTGGCAATATCAAATTTGTGCAAATTAATTTGAATCACTGTAAATCAGCCAATGTATCCCTGAAGGATTTTATGATCACTACTGGAGTGGATATTGCATTGCTGCAGGATGCTTACTGTAACAATGGCAAAGTTTCGGACATTCCGTCGTCTTGGCCAATATTTTCATCAAAAGCAAATACAGCTCACGTGGTCGTCAAGAACACAAACATAAATTACACACACCTTTACACGGGTCAACATTGCGCTTTCATAACCATTACTGCTAAGGAGGGTCAGCTGATAGTTGGCTCGACATATGCTGCCCCACGTTTAGATTTTGAAGAAACCCTCGAAGAGTGGGAACATCTTATCACACAAAGGCGATACTTCATTTGTGGTGGGGACTTTAACGCGCAATCGACCCTATGGGGTTATGTGCGGTCCAATGCCCGTGAAGATCCCTTCATTGAATTTCTAATTAAAAACAATCTAGCTATATCAAATATCGATAACACAACACACACATACGTTAAGGAAGATAGCACAGGCAGAGTGGTGGCCAGGGGCTTCCCGGATCACACTCTGGTCAACCCTCTGGCCAATCACAAAATTCGCAATTGGCAAGTTTCAGATATTCATAGCGATTCAGATCACAAATACATTACTTTTAGCTTCGAAATTACACCTCTATACACTATGCAGCGCAGATTTAATACCACTCGAGGTAATCTACGCAAGTTTACACAAATAATCAAAACACAAAAATCATTCCTCAGCCAACATCTAAAGGATGTTACTGATGCATCAAAACTTAATAACTTCACAGATCTCTTAATAAGCACGATGCAGATCGCAGCCAAAGCATCCTTTAGATACAAGAAAACACACAGGACTGTCAATTTCTCTTTCTGGACGGCAGACCTCCGCACAAAACGTAACCAACTTACAGCGTTAAGGAGGAAGTTGAAATCACTTCGACCAACACAAGAGGATACGGACAACTTTCGAGCACTAGCAGCACGCTACAAACTGTTGGCGGCAAAATATAAACGCAGTGTTCTTGACGCCAAGAATCAAGCATGGCGGAAATTCTGCAGCAATCAAACCGATCCTTACGGAATCGCGCAAAAATTCTTCACGGATAAATTTTTTAGGCCAGACGAAATTAAGCTTGAACTGCCTTCGTCTAGGGCGTCAAAACAGCACAATATGGAGTATTTAACAAAAGAACTATTTGGACCTTCGGCATATCCTAATAACAATAACGATGACCTAACTTTTAATGCACCAGACGATCTCCCTTTTTCAAAAGCAGAGCTATCATCAGCATTAATGAAGTTTGATGACAAAAAAGCTCCAGGCCCTGACAGTATAGATTTTCGCATATTAAAGTTAACATTCAAAATTATTCCAAATCTTTTCACAAGATGGGCAAATCTTTGTCTATCGTACAATTATTTCCCCCTCACTCTGAGACAGGGAGAGGTAGTATATTTCCAGAAGCAAGGGAAAGATCCCTCTGAACCTAGTGCATATAGACCAATCTGCCTTCTTCCAACGTTAGGCAAACTACTAGAAAAACTACTAGTAACACGTTTAGTACATTTCTTAGAATCACACAATATCTTACACCACAGGCAATATGGGTTCAGAGAGGGCAGATCTTGTGAAAAAGCTTTGTTTGACATAATGTCCTCCGTTGCCATCAGTCAAGACTCTGGACTCTACACCTCCCTAGTCTCTCTCGACATCAAAGGTGCATTTGATAACGTGGAGTGGCGGGACATTTTACTCCAGCTGATTGCAATTAACTGCCCGGGAAATATAGCTGGAACCATCGGCTCATATCTCTCTCTTAGAAGCATTTTAATTAACTGGGGCACTGGCACATCAGTGCACCAACTAGAAAAAGGCTGCCCCCAAGGGTCCTGCCTTGGACCAATACTTTGGTTGCTTATAGCAAATGTATTTTTAATAGAACTCCATAAATTAGGCTTCTTGCTATTTGCCTTTGCCGATGATTTCAGTTTTATTTTCACGGGTCGCCGGCGCCTAGACCTTGAAATTGCGGCACGTCAAGCACTCCCTGTTTTCCTTCAGCTGCTAACAGACCTTCACCTCCAGCTCTCACCAGGAAAATCTCAAGCACTGACTTTCGACAAACCCATAAATCTGAAACGCAACCCCGTAATGCGAATTAATGGACGCAGCGTGAAGCACGTGAAACACATGAAATTACTAGGAATTACAATAGACAAACATCGGAGCTGGATGGAACATATTAACGCAATAAAATTACGCTTAGTAACGCTTCACAATAATAGTTGTAAATTAACATCGAAATCTTGGGGCATTAAGCCCAACATGCTAAAAATATGGTACCAGACAATTGTGGAACGGATTATCTTTTACGGCGTGGGCGTCTGGGGAGGAAACCTCACTAATAGAGTGAAGAACAAACTTCCCTCGTTACAAAGGATGTTCCTCCTACGTATGGCGAGGGGGTATAAAACAATCTCCACAGACGCGCTCACTGTACTTACAGGTATCCCTCCCATAAAATTGACACTTAATTATGAATATATAAAAAACAGAATCCTCCACCTCGATCACAAAGAAACACAGTACGCACACTTTCCACAAACATATATACAAAGGAAAGTTAGCAGCTGGTTCCTGCATCCTGCAAAAGAAACATCACATCTGCAAGTCAATCCCTCTAAACATACATTTGTACCCTCAAGAGTCCCAATCGTTTACACTGATGGATCCCGCACGGAATCGGGCGTAGCCTCAGCATTTTGCGTCATGCGGAATGATGAGGTGATCCATGAATGGGCTTGTAGAATTGGGGATGATAACACTGTATTCCAAGCAGAACTTTTTGCGATTCTGCAGGCTCTTGATTGGATCTCTTTCCAACCAACTTCCTTCACCAGGCTGTACAGTGATAGTCTTTCAAGCCTACAGGCAATCTTCGCGCATAGAACTAAGAACCCTTTAGTTCTCGACATAAAAATTAAGTTGCTCTCTCTCGTTCGCAAAGTCGCCCTGGGCCACGTGTCGGCCCACATTGGCATTGAGGGCAATGAGCGGGCTGACAGGTTAGCGAAAGAAGCAACGGCAAAAACATCCATAGATTTTACTCTCCCTCTTCCCCCCTCACACATTCGCAATAAGTTGGATCTAAAAATCTTACCAGAGTGGCAAAATTATTGGGATGTCTCTACCAAAGGTAGACACACTTACAATCTCATACCTGTAGTGTCTAGAGAAATGTATTTTCTCTCTCCAGCCACAACAGCATTCCTCTCTGGTCATGGGCCCTTCAAAGCCTATTTGAAACGTTTCCATCGAGCTGCCAATCACTTTTGCGAGTGCGGCGAGATAGGCACCCCTGAGCATAGTTACTATCACTGCACGCTTACCCAAGCCTGGCATATTAAACGTCCCTCCATCCTTCCCAAAAACTGGCTATCTAATATTTTATCTAGACCCCTTCTTATAGGCAAATTAAATAGGATTTTTATTTTCCAAATGGAACTAACGAATCTCACCTCATAGGCCTGCATGGTGCACCAACCTACTGTTCCTATGCAACTTCGGTCAATAGCATCACCTACTCTGCTGGTCCGCCCCTTGTCGCGAGGGAGCAGCCTGTGCTCCGGCGGATAAAGCTTGTTTTGTACATAAAATATTTTTTTTTCTTCTTTTTTTTTTTTTTTTTTTTTTTTTTTTTTTTTTTTTTTTTCACTAATTGTAAACGAATTCCCGCGTGTCGGGGAGCACTCCGGGTGGGGTTAATAGAGTCTACACCGGACCTTTGAGGTCTGGTGATTCTGCCCCACTTAGGCAATAAAAATAAATAAATAAAATACAAATTTGGATTATGCTATTTTGGGGTTAAAAGAATGTTCTAAATTTAAATTAACCATAGAATGTAAAAATTGTATTGTAAGGCAGGGAAGGAAAATTATAACTAACAGTATATCCATACATAATGAGAGATCCCTTCATTTCAATACAGTCAATATGGACCAAGTACAACAAAACAGGGATCAATCTAATGAATTTGTAACCTCTGAATATAAAAAAGATATGAGATTAAATACTGGTAATACTGTAGATATAGATAATTATGATAATGAAACACTGAATGTAAATAATCATGATATAGAGTTACAATCTACCTGTGGAAATATTATGAAAAATGAAGACTGTGTTGAATATGATCACGCAATTAATGTGCATCCTGATTATAGAGGTTCCATGACTCTTCAAAATTTTCGCGATAATTCGGATTCAGATTTAACTGGGGAAATAAATTTAATTCAAGATGTAAATTTAAGGGAATTAGTTCATATTTATAGTGATATTTTTGCAAAGCATAAATATGATGTGGGTAGGATTAATATTGAACCACAACGCGTTATACTAAACTCAGACCTACCTATATCTTTGAGGCCCTACCGAACATCTCCTCTAGAAGAAATAGAAATAAAAAACCAAATTCAATCATTGTTAGCAGCCGGACTGATAAAGGAAAGTAATAGCTCCTATTCTGCCCCTGTTACACTAGTTATGAAAAGAGAGGAAGGTAAAAAAACGCGATTATGTATAGACTATAGAAAATTAAACGCAATAATTAAAAATGATGCAGAACCCTTGCCCCGTATCGATGGAATTTTAGATAAATTGAGTAGTGCTCAGTATTTTTCAACTTTGGATTTAGCCTCTGGCTACTGGCACATACCAATACATCCATCCGATACAGAAAAATTAGCATTTGCAACCAATTTTGGACTTTTTGAGTGGCTCGTGCTCCCTTTTGGCATAAAAACGGGCCCTCCCATATTCAATAGAACCATTCGAAGAATCCTTAATAAATATAAAATCGACTTTGCGTGCCACTATTTTGATGATATTATAATTTTCTCTTCCTCATTAGAAGAACATTTAAACCATTTAGCTCAAATTTTTGACATTTGCAAACAAGAAAACATTAAACTTAAACTTTCTAAATGTAAATTAGGCCAAAATAAAATAAATTTCTTAGGTTATGAAATCACTAATGGAACTATAACACCAGCAAATGCCAATATTGAAACCATCAAAAATTTAAAACCTCCTTCCAATGTGAAAGAGTTACAACGATTTCTAGGTTCCATTAATGTTTACCATAAATTCATAAATAAATATGCTGAAATTAGATATCCTCTAAATCGATTACTTAAAAAAGATACAATATGGGAATGGAACTCAGAGTGCCAGGAGTCTTTTGAAAAATTAAAAAATTCTTTAATTGCAAAACCCATCCTGAAAATTTATGATCCTAAATTACCTTTACATATGTTTGTAGATGCCTCTCAGATAGCAGTAGGTGCCGTTCTAAAACAACCTGATAAAGATAATTTCTTACATCCTATTGCTTATCATTCTAGAATTTTGAAGAGTTATGAACAAAATTATTTCATAACTGAATTAGAATGCTTAGCTATTATAGATACTCTTGACAAATTCTATCATTACTTTCATGGTGTCAAGTTTACAATTCATACGGACCACGCATCTCTAGTATGGTTAAGGAGTGTTAAAAACTTAAGAGGTAGGCTTTTTAGATGGTCACTCAAACTTAGTATGTTTGATTATGAGATAAAATATGAAAAGGGTTCAACAAATGTCGAAGCAGACATGTTGTCACGAAATCCTGTTTGTCATTTTAATCAACATATTAGTTTATTGCTAGATAGGAAAGAAATTATAGAGATGCAAGACAAAGACAATGTTTGTGACAAAAAATATAAAAAAGAGAATGGAATTATTATAGTTCAGAAAAAGGGATTCAAAAAAATTGTTGTACCAATGTCATTAAGAAGAAAATTACTCCATATTGCTCATGATAATTTTGGACATTTAGGGATTCAAAAAATGCTTAATTTAATATCTCCCAACTATTATTGGCCTAATATGACAATAGACATTACAGAATTTGTTAAACATTGCGATACCTGTCAGAAAAATAAAAAACCAAAACAGAAAAGATTCGGCTTATTACAAGCTATGCCAGCAACAGATCAACCTTTTGAATGTCTTTCTATTGATACTGTTGGTGGATTTAACTATTACAACTCAACAAAAAAATTCTTACACATAATAATAGATCATGCAACTAGATTTGTTTGGGCTTTTCCCTCCAAAAATGTTACCACTGAAACATACACTAACTGTTTAAAACAAATTTTCAATATCAAAGCACCTCAAAAAATACTTAGTGACAGGCATAAATCTTTCAGATCTCCAAGATTTAAGAAATTCCTTAGAAATCATCATGTTCAACAACGTTTTACATCTGCACATCATCCTTAGACCAATGGAAAAGTAGAGCTAGTTAATCAGACTATAGTTACCAGGCTTAAATGTAAAGTTAATTCCACTTCTTCTAAAATACCTTGGACTAGATTATTAAACCAAGTCATCGAAGAATACAACAATACGCCCCATTCTATCACCAAATTTCCACCTGCCTATTTATTTTATGGTCAATTGCCTTATGAATCTCCTTTAAAACAAAACTATTACCCATCAGTAGACAAAGCCCTCAAAATTGCGAAAGCGCGAACTCATGAATTTCACCTTAAAAGTAAAAGACTCTATGATCGAAATTTTGTTGAATGCCCATTAAAAATACAAGACTCTGTAATTTATGAAGAATTTAAATACCCTAACACTCGAAAATTAGAACCTACTTTCTCTGGACCATATAAAATTATAAATAAACTTTCTGATGTAACTTATGAAATAGATAAATTTAATTATGAGACAGGACAGAATTCCGTTATTGTGCATGTTTCTAAATTAAGACCCTATTTTTCACCCGAAGATTTTAAACTGTTTCATGAGCAACCCAAAAAACAAACAAAACCTCAGATACAATCACCATAATTTTCAACATCAGCAGGTATGTTCTTGGAGGCCTACAAGAATATTACTTGTTTTGGGGAGTTTTTGGGGTTAAATTGGGCACCTTATGCAGGCATAAGGTGAACACTTTGATTGTAAAAGCTTTCAAATTGATGTTGATAAATTAATTTTAAGGGTGTTTAAGTCTAATTATATTTACTCATGTATTTGACATTAATATTATTCTATTTATTCAGCAGATATTTATGTTATAACAGTTATAAAATCTAATGATTCTACTTAAACCTATAACATAATATGTGATTTTCAGTGATTGTGAAAACTACAGATTAAAAGTTTTTCAAAAAGCAAAGTATTTTTATTTCCATTTCTCAATTAAGAATAACAACTTTCATTCCTATTGTATTTTATTATTAAAGTTTATAAACCATGTGTGGATAAAACATTATTCTACATTTGGCATTGAAAACTTATAACCAAATTTGACAATTTTGTAAAAGAGTATCAGAGAGGAATTATTGTAAGGGAATACTGGTTGAGAGTCCATTTTCTAAATAGTTAGATTTAATTTTATTTGGATTTTGGAATTATTATGATTTTTTTTATTTATGCTTTCGGCTAGCAAAAAATACTTTCTTATGCTATTAGAAGATAAGAAAATTATTTAGTTGCTATGTAATTATTTTTATCCTCAACCAATATTTTCCCTATCAATAATAAACAAATAGTGATATTTTCTTTTGATCATACTCTTGTTTTACTATTATTATTATTATTATGATTTCTATGATGAAGTTTAGTATTAATTATACTCTTATTGAAAAATATTAGGATATGGAGTCTTATTATACTATTACTTATTATTGTTGACATTGTTATTATTTAAATTTTTCTATATTATTTATTATTGATATTGAGAGTGATGCTATTTATTATTGAAAAATTGATATATTATTGAAAGATGTTGGATCCAACATAACATAAAAAACAAAGCTTAAACTAGATTTGGAGATATTTAATTAAAGAGACTGTATTCACTGGACATTGAAAAAGACTCTTTTATATATTCTTGAAAGACTTTTTTCATTTAAAGGACTTATTTAAAATAAACTATGCATTAAGTCATTGTAATTATTTAAACTTCCATGAGAACGAATTTTTATTGTTTTTATTATATTTTTATCTCTTGCTTATTAATATTCATAACTTATTTACTGTTATTATATGTATTATCTCCTATGCACTTACAAATGGTAAGTGATGTTGTAACATTATTGTATTTCTTTCAGGGAAATGCTCCTACCTAAATTCAATTCAGAATTATTTTCTGTTAACTATTTTATTTTAATCGCTAATATTTTTTATATTGCGTTAATTTCTTTTCTTCCATCTCTTGGCTTCCTGAGTTTGACAGTTTTATTCCAAAATTTAACTTTTCTAAATTATTATATTTCTGTTGTCTGAACTTGTAGTTTTTTTAACTATCAATTTCATACAAAGTCTTGGGGAGGGGGGATATATTACAAATTTAAATTTTTTTTTCGCCAAAACTAACCTTTATACTATCTTAATTTTCTTATAATAATATTTCGTACTTACTTCAAATTATTAAATTAAAATCTTATTTCTAGATCTAATCTGTTAATCTGTGTGCAGACGATATAAATTCTTAATTTGCCTTAAAAAACATTATTCCAGTATGCGTAAATTTAAAAAGATGGCTCTAAATTAAAAATATTCTTAATTAAAACTTTATTTCTTAATATTCCAAATAAAACTGATTTCTTCTATGTTTTTATCAACCCTTTTTAAGAAAGTCTTATTAAATTTATTCCAAACCCATACCTTTAAAAAATATCATTATTTTATTTTATCTATTTATTGATTTTTCCGCCGTCAACGATAATTTGCATATTAATAAATTCATTTCTTTTCTTTTTCTCTTAAAATTAATCATGTATAAAAATCGTCTGCCTAAGATATTTAAAATTCTGAGTCAATTATAAATTGGTTAAATAATTTTTTTTTAAATAAATTTATCGGCTGTTTAAAATAATCTCGTAGCTGGACAAGAATTCTGTTTACATAAAATAATGATGGTTAGAGATTACAGAATGTTCCAGAACTTTCTTTTGAGTTTAAAAGGGGGGAAGTCTCGAGATGAGAAGGAGATTATTCTGAAGATTTCTTGGGTTGCTTTTTCGATGAGGACAGCTCGCTGAAATAATGATGGAATTTTTGCAACAAGGAGCTTTTCCTTCCTCATTATCACGAATTTAATAAATGAATTTACAGCAGCCCATGACTAATTATTGGATCTTCTACATTTATTTATTATTTTTGTTTTTTCCCTCGCTTGCCATGACTGCGTGTTTCTGTTTAACCAGTGGAAATAATTCGAGTTCTCCTGAAATCGTCACATACATATCCATGATGGGTAAGTATTACGGTGGCCCCCAACGACTAGTTTATTTTTATCTACGCACAAAAAATTATATGTACAAGGGAAATCAATAAATATAATACAAAAATTCCCAAGGTGATATCTTTTTTATGGCAGGCTTGCTATACTCGTTTACCGCTGTGGGCCAAATCAAGCACTTCTCTTTTCTAAAACAAGTAAGAAAAATCATGTTTTAAGCAAAGATTATGAAACACTTTCCAAAACTTCCTCAAATCTTTAACAAAACTTCGTTATATATAGAAATAAGGTGTTACTGTCAATAGCCAAATGTGTATTCCAATACTCTTGAACAGCCCTGTATTTGATCTGTCGGTTGATGTACATCCTTACTAATATTATAAATCGGAAAGTGAGTTTGTTTGTTTATTTGTTTGTTTGTTTGTTCCGTTTTCACGCCGTAACTACTGAACCGATAGCTTTGAAATTTTGCAGACGTAAAGTTAGAAGTCCGGATTAAATAATAGGATACTTTTTATCCCGGAAAAAATTTATATTCCCGAGGGAAAACAAAAATATAGTTTGTTTGATGGATGGATTGGAGATGGCGCTGTGTGTCGTTTAAAACAAGATAAAATATTGCAAACGAATATAAACATGTAAATTTAGAAGCTAAATGATACGATAATGAATCCCCGAAAATGAGGAATTCCCGAGGGATGACGTACAATTTGTTTTATCGTCTAAACTGTTTTTTTACATCTACTTATATATTGCAAACGAATATTAACATGTAAATTTAGAAGCTAAATGATACGATAATGAATCCTCGAAAATGAGGAATTCCCGATGGATGGCGTACTATTTGTTTTATCGTCTAAAATGTTTTTTATACATCTACTTATCCTGAAATAACTATAAGTCAACGAATTACTAATTGGTATAAGTATTAGTTACGTTATTTAGTTCTTGAGGTATGCGATAGATGGCACTGGGTGTTTTTAAAACGTGGTAACGATGTGCAGTAGCTGTATAATAGTTAGGTTAGGTTAGTTTAGTGTTTTTTCTAGGTAGATATCTAAAGTAGTTATTGTTTTTCCGATCGGTAATTACGTCGCTTTGTTCGTCGTTTAGATTGTTATAGTTTAGTTTGGGATTTTAGTTTAGTTTAGGTTTATAGTTTACTCATATTTTCACAATGCCTCGCAAACGTAAATCTAATTTGTCGAGCACCTCATCTAAAGCTCGGGCAATGAAAATTGCCCAATCTCAAGAATCGTCTCTCCATGCTGAATTAAGAAGGCGCGAACAAGCAGAGCGTCAAACTGCTTCGAGAGCTGCTGAGCTACCATCTCAGCGCCAGCAAAGACTTGAGGAGCAAGCCGCTCGCCAAGCTTCTTTGAGGGCTTCTGAGAATGATATTCGTACTCAAGTCCGTTTATCGCAACAGGCTCAACGTCAGCATGGTCAGCTCTATGTAGCGTGTTCCCGAGTTTCCAGTGCCCAAAATCTGCATGTTTTTGCTCCACAAGGGAAAACATATAATATAATGTACCATTCAGTTTTGGTTTAACAACTAATCGTATCCAGCGTTACATCGCGCTTCTTACATTTTTCCGTGGAAATGAGAAGTTTTCTTATAGTTGTGCTTTATACCGCAATATAACCGAATTCCACGCGGGCGAAACCGCGGGCGGAAAGCTAGTTCTATATAATGGGGAAAATGTGTTTAGAAAGAAAACGCCTAACTGATCGAAAATTCGCTTTCATTGGAAATATACTTCAATACTTTTGTTCAGCCCTGTAGTTTACCTAGTACCTTTCTTACATGCCAGTATTTTGCTAAAATTTAGTTCAAATAAAAACGCTCTGAAAATTACTTAAATCCCATTTCAAAAATGATCAACCGTAAGTGACCCTGTATCCAATTCTTTGCGTGACCCTGTATATCACTTTATCTATATTCTACAAACATTTTTTGGTAAACTGAAAGCAGCTCAACTTAAAAATGCATAATTTATTTAAAAACCACTTTTAAGTAAATTACGCTCATATTCAGTAACCTTTACGAGCTATTTTATGTAGCCCTGTATATCAGCTATAGCATCTATATACACCCTATAATATAATACGCATATATTTAGTGAAACTTAAAAGCACATATCATAATTAAAAATGCATTTCATCCATACATCCATCAGCCACCATCAATAATATTCAGTACTTCGAATAGAATACACAATTTGAAATCTTGTGTATCCCTGTAAATGCTTTGCACTTCATATTATGCGTGAAATATTAAGCCTCAGTGGCGTATATCAATTTTATGATGTATGAAATAGCTTAACATAGTTAAAATATGTCGCAAACAATTCCCCCTTTTATTATTGTGTAATGGAATTCTTTTGTGTGGACCTGTAAATAAATAATAACTATTATTTTCACTGAACAGTTTATAGAATACATATTTTAGTGCATTTCGCAAATGCATATAAATTTTAATATGTTTGACAGTGTGTAACACACTTAAAAGTAATTTGAAACGATTTTTCCCATAGGCCGTATTGTAATGGAAAACTTTTAACTATCCCTGTAAATAAACTAATCATGATACAAACTTCATTTTCAATAAGGTGCGTGCTGGGAAAAACATCAATAACATCCAAAACTTTCATGGCAATCCGAGTATATTTACGAGAGTTAGAGTGCGGACAGACGGACAAATGGCCAAACAAACTGAGAGCAAAAGCACTTTTCGATTTTGTTGGAAAATGTTAAAAAGTAAGTAACGCTGACAATGAATTTTTTTGTGGCCGGAGTTCTTTCTTCGTTAATATTAAGAGAGCTATTGTATACAAAAATATGAAAATTGGTGGTATTATAGAGAAATGTTAGATAAACAAGCTGATGCCGATTGTTTTTAAATCGAATAATTATTTTAAGGTATATTTAATGTTAAAGTTGGTCAAAATCGTTCCATAAAAAAAAGTTTTATAGGAGCAAAAACTATATACAGTCGAGTCTCTATATAACGAAATCCATTGTTCCAGTGAAAAATTCGTTATATAGAGAAATTCGTTGAATAGAGAAAGCCGTTAAAAGTTCTGTTTAATGTGCAAATTTTCAACAAATATTATTTTTTATACGTTTAATTAAAAATTTGAAGTATTTAACTATAAATATTAATGTAATATCCTATTTTTTAATTATTTGAACAGTTTCAAAAAAGAGAATAGACATTTATTTAAAAACTTAATAAAAGTCACACAAGAAAAACCTACATTAATTTATTTGCCATTGAAAACACAATTTTCTCAAATTTTCGGGAGCGATCTCATTGCACCGGGAGTGAATGTCCCCCCGGAGCAATGACCCAGAGCAATGTTCCACCCTCTGAAATCAACACTGACTTCAATTACCACATTGATCCAGCTTTTATATGTGTAACAATTAAATTGACACTGTTTCTCGAAGGATGTTAAAAGATGTGTGGGAGGGGGGCTAGTGGAATGAATTCGTTGGACTTAAAGATCAAGGAGATTCAAGGTAGAGAAGCAATATAAAAATCTCAGCCTTGAACGATAAATCAAAAATAAGTGATGGAAATTTGATTCCATGTGATTTTGAAGCTTTTTTAAAACTGAATAAATAAAGACCATTTTATGAAAAAATTCGTTACATGGAGATAGATATTTCGCTATATAGAGACTGTTTTTAATGTAATCATGAAAAAAGGGGACCGTTCCTGCTAAAAATTCGTTACATAGAGAAATTCGATGTATGGAGTTTCGTTATAGAAAGACTCGACTGTATATGAATTTAATAATTTTTCGATCATTTTATACATTAGATGTTCACATATAGTTATGCAGTGTGTAGACTGCATTCATTTATTTTTTGTTTTGACTAATTTTATGAGGATTTATTTCTATTATAAATTCAAATTTTCAGCATTTCGAGAGATATTTTTTACACATTTTAAAAAAGAAAATTATTTTAAATTGTTTCCAACTATTAAAACAGCGCAAAGAATAAAGTTTTCTTCAAATTAAAAATTTATTGACGCATGATTATTATAAACAGAAAAAACTGTTGAATTCAAATTAAATGAATATTGCCTATTAAAAGCAGGAAAATATTGAAAATTACGACATAAAAACTATATTTAGAGGAAAATTTTAAAAAAGAAAGAAAATTGTAAAATAATAAATTCATTAATATGCATTAAAAGTCATAATTGAAAAAAATTTACATAAAAAAAGAACAAATAATAATATTTTCTTTCTAACGATAAAAGTATTTTCGCGTGAATATTACCAGTGGTGTAATCGTGAAAAAGCCAGATGGTATACTCTCTAAGCAAAGGATATATACGCTCAAAGCAGAGAGTATACCCTAGGATGTATATACTATAGCTTTCTAGAGAAACAGAGGGTATGCGGTGTTCCTTAAAAAATGCAAAAGGTATTCGGCGTATACCCTCCACTACATCCTTGAATATTACTAAAAGAAAAAAGTTTGGTGAAAATTACGTCATATTTAAAGCATTACATTTAAGAACCACTTATTTAGAACCATTACCTTATAGCATTGTTTTAAAATACTGAGAAGCTAAGACTCTGTTGACTAAGTTAATTTTATATTAGCTGATTCTGAAATGTTTAAATAATCTTATTTAATCATACAGGAATAACGGATTTTGAGCTTATTCTATCGACGACTACATTCAGAATTTTCAAGCTTTGTTTTTGAGGCTTTCACAAAAGTTGCTCTATACATTTAGTTAAAACAACATGCAAATGAAATTTTGATAGCGTTTATTCATGCACAGTAAATAATTTTTTAATAAACCTGCTCATTTTTTCAGACATTATTATTATTATTATTATTATTATTATTATTATTATTTTTGATTACAGGGTATTATATACAATGTTGTTTGCCATATATTCGAAAAAGAACATTATTTTATATTAAGAACTCTGCGAATTATAAGCAAAAAACTTTGGGACTGTTGTCATAAAACCTTAGTTTCTCTACGAGTATACATCCGCATAAAAATAAACAAAGTTTATTACAAAAAGCCACTTAATCATAATCTATAGTTTGAACGCTTTTGCTACATTAGTTTTTACAAGGTTATCCAAAAGACATTCGTTCTTTTTCAATTTGTTGACGGTATCCTATGGACTTTCGGGAAAAAAATCTTCACGGAAATGTATGACCTGTGCTATTATGTTTACACATTTAGAGTTTCAGGATGATTCCTCATGTAGTTTTCTAGATATTTAACAAAATTTCTAAAATCTCAAGTGGCCGGTCACCTTTAGCCATACTTTATGCAGGGCCGTAGCTAGAAGTGAATAATAGGAGTTGCTCAAGAGAATGTAAGGGGGGCGCATAATTTTTTTTCTCTCTCTCTCTGACGCAGAAAGATAAATTGGTTCATATTCACATTATAGGTACTATGTTTCAGTTTATTTTTATACAGTTTATTTTTATTAAACTGCTGTAATAACTTAATTTTATGCTAAGAAAAGTATATGATGATAAAAATTTTGGGTGTATAACTGACGCAAAATTAAACATCATCTTAGCTTCGTATGTACAAATAGGATAAGCGACTGTTGAAACACTTATTTTAGATCAATTTTGTAACTCTGCAAAACTGTGAAAGAGTCTCAAAACTAAGCTAGACTTTTGAACAGAATTTCATTTGAATTTTTGGAATAGAAATTCATTTAGTGACCTTGGAATCTTTTCGTGGGGGGGGGGGTCAAAATATTTTAGAGGGGGCTGAGCCACCCATAGCGCCCCCTTAGCTACGGTCCTGACTATATGGGATGAAAAGTCCCGAGACTAACAATAAAAAAACATTTTTTTGGTCAAAAATTGATTTTATTCTTCAATAAAATTCCCTTTCAGAGTGACACATTGCTTCCAGTGATCCTCTAACATTTAAATATTTTTCTTATAGTAAGATTTGTCAAGGCGTTCAAAATATGCATCAGTTTCGCAATTACATCCTCCTTTGATGAAAATCTCTTCCCCAGTCGTCATCTTTTCAAGTTAGGAAACAAATAGTAGTCGCTATTGCACAGATCTGAAGAATACGGGGGGATGAGGGAGCAACTTATAATTTAATTCATTCAACTTAGCCATCGATTTCATTGATGAGTGAGCCGGTGCATTGTCTTGGTGAAACAGCACTTAGCGTCACTTACACGATCATGACTCGTAAAAAAATGGCCGACACATAATAAATTTTTAACACCAGTCTTTCGAAGATTCGTACTAACAAAACATAATATAGATATTTGTTTGATGCTGCCATATAGGGGCGAATCCCAGAACTGTTCATTCCATGTATATGAAGGTACTATAGTGTACCTTCATTCATGTTTTGACATTCAATAAAAATAATAATAAGTTAAAGTTTACTGAATTCTCATTGCACCGTTGACCATTCCTTTATTTTTATACATATATTTCACATTTTAAATTTAAAATATAGGTTTCTTTTTGGGAAGAATTATGCGTGATAAAACGTAAAAAACATAAGAAAGGTGCAATACGCTCTCAAATCCTGTTGTAATATACTATTTTCCAAACGTCTTTAAAAATTCTTCCTTAGCTTATCCTCATATAAATAAGAATTGAGTTGTTCACAAAATAAGTACTTTCGTTAGATTTCAGATTTCAGATAATGAGATGATCTTTAAACTTTAGTAAGTGCATTTGGATTGAAATGATTAACATTATTAAAATAAAAGTAATTTTGTTTTCAAAATGGAAAAAAATCCCGACCCTAAACAGTTAATTTTTATTCAGATGCAAAATATAACTAGTCGTTGGGGGGGGGGGGGGGGCACCGTAATACTTACCCATCATAATATAAAATATGAAAATAAAACGCGTGTCTATGGCAACTCCAAAATAAAATTTAAACGCATAAATAAACTAGTCGTTAGGGGCCACCGTAATACTTACCCATCATGGATAGGCATATGAAAATAAAACATGTGAAAACTATTTATACAATGCATTGCAATTCCAAAACAAAATTTAAATATTGTTAATATGCATAGTAATGCTCTATTAATGAGTTGCTGATGTACCAATTTCAACAAATTATATAAAACGCCAAACTACTCAAGTAATACCGAACTGCGTAAAAGAAACATCCTTATAACTCCAAAAATAATTATAATACAAACTAACAGTTTACTGCGTTGGATTAAACGTCTCGTTTTCAATTAAAACATACCTCTGAATTGAAATTTGAATGAAATACAGAGTCATGAAAAAATGAAGAATGTGGAAAACAGGATTACAAATATCTCGGCAACTAATTATCCGATCGACTTCGTTCTATATGCAAAATGTGTGTTATTTTATTGCCTTCCTCGTCCATTCCTTAGAACAAAAACATTCGAAAATTTTTATATACCTTTCATCAAAACGAATTTTTCGAGAGTCCGAAAAAAATAGTTCCGGATAATCGAGGTTGCTGATATTAAATAGGCTTCGTTCCATTCTTACATACTAACTACATACAAAATTTCAAGTCTCTATCTTAATTTTTTCGGGAGATAGAGCGTTTACAAACAGACAGACAGACAGACAGACGGACGGACGGCAAAAATTTTTTTTCTAAAAATATGTTTTTCGGAATCTCCACTATCTAAAACGTGTAAATCCGTCAAAAAAAATTTTTCGATTTTCAAAACGATTGCAATACTTACCCTATACTACAGCTCATATTCAAAATATTAGAATAATTACCTTTTTTTTAGAAATTGAAAATATCGTTTGGTAATTTAATGTCTTTTAATGAAAATATGCAAACGATATTTTTATTAAGAACTTATTGTTGATTAAACTTACTTGTTATCTTAAATTTAATATCATTTTTGAAAAGATTAATTGCAAAAAAAATTATTTTGAAAAGTCAAAATATTAGAATATTTATTTAAGTGGTTCAAAATATTAGAATATTTCACCTTAATTCTCCTTTAATTATTACCAATTCTTAATTGGTGGCATCATTGATTAAATTCAGACTATTTTATTTAAAATCAGTATTCTTTTTTGCAGTTTGTTTCTTTTTCGTCTTAAAATGGGCCGTGTGAGTGATGTTCCTGAATCTACTAAACTTCGTATGGTTGATTTGTATCGGCACGGTAAAAATCAATGTTTTATAGCGAATTATTTACATTGTTCGCAATCGAGCGTTAGTAAAATACTAACACAATATTCAAAAATTGGAAAATTTCAAAATAATCGCCGAAATGGTGGCCGAAAACCAAAAACATCTGCTAGAGATGACAGGAAACTGAAGCGTATAGTTAAGAAAAACCGTTTTAAAAGTGTGCGATTCTTGTACCAAAAATGGAAAGAAGAAGGAGTTGAAGTTTCTACATCGACAACATTAAGACGTCTCCATAAATTTAAATTTGAATCTCGTGTACCGAAAACAAAACCTCTCATGACTGCAAGACAAAAGCGTATAAGATTGAATTGGTGTAAATCAAGACGTTTATGGAGCAATGAAGATTGGAAAAATATATTATTTAGTGATGAAAGTATGTTTTGTGTTTCATATGGTAATCAAGGTATTCGAGTTTGGAGAATGAAGCAAGAAGCATTTGATAAAGAATGCCTTAAACGTTCCGTAAAATTTGCTGCTAGTGTCATGGTTTGGGATTGTATGAGTGCAGAAGGACCTGGAAAGTTATACATCGTCTACGAAAAGGTTAACTCTCTAATATATCAAGAAATTTTAAAATATTACATGATTCCATCATCAGAAGATTTATTTGAAGATGATTTCATCTTTCAACAAGATTTAGCGTCCCCGCATACCTCGGTGTCAACTAAGAATTGGTTCCGCCAACGCAACATTAAGGTACTTCCTTGGCCATCAAATTCACCAGATCTTAATCCCATCGAAAACTTATGGTGTATAATGAAGAAAAAACTTCAAGAAAATCCTCCTTCAAGTAAAACTGAGTTAGTGGCACGTATAAAGTCTATTTGGGCGAATATTGTTAGAAATGTTTGTAAACACCTTGTATATAGTATGCAAGATCGATTGTACGCTGTTATGAAAGCTAAAGGGGATGCTACAAAATATTAACTACCATTTACTTCATATTCATAAGGTAATATTGTTGCGTAAAATAAAATATTCTAATATTTTGAACCAATCTAAATTTTATTCTAATATTCTGGTGTGTTTAAGGAAGCTGTATACCTAATTTATTGTGCTGTATTTTATATTTTATGTATGTTAAAATCTTATCTAAACATTCCAGATTTAATTTATAAGAAATTTAATTGCATTTACTTAGTATAAAAAATAAATAAATGACAAATAATTTTTTCTTATTACTTTTTCTCAATTATTCTAATATTTTGAATATGAGCTGTACGTATGATGGGTAAGTAATAATTTTAACATACAATAATGTTCCATTAATGAATTGCTGATGAGCCAATTTTGACTAATTATATAAAACTCCAAAATACTCGAGTAGTACCGGATTGCGTAAAAGAAACATCCTTCTAACTCAAAAAACAATAATCATATTAACTAAAAATTTACTGTGTTGGATTAAGCGTCTCATTTCCAAAAAAATATTGACTATTGAAGTATTGAAAAATATAACAATTGAAATTTGAATGAAATACAGGGTCATGAAAAATCGAAGAATTCGGAAAAGAGGATTACACATATCTCGACAACTAATAATCCGATCGACCTCGTGTTTTATGCAAAATTTGTGTTATTTTATTGCCTTTTACGTCCAGTCCTTAAAATAAAAAATTTCGAAAATTTTTATATACCTTTCATCAGAACGAAATTTTCGAGAGTCCGGAAATAATAGTTCGGCTTACCGGTTACTGATATTAAATAGGCTTCGTTCCATTCTTACATACTAAGTACATACAAAATTTCAAGTCTCTATCTCAATTTGTTCGGGAGATAAAGCGGTTACAGACAGACAGACGGACGGCAAAAATTTTTTTTAAAATATGTTTTTCGGAATCTCCAGTATCTGAAACGTGTAAATCCGTCAAAAAATTTTTTTTCGATTTTCAAAACGATTGCAAGACTTACCCTATACTACGTATGATGGGTAAGTAATACGCAATTTTTCTTTTACTTACCCATCATACGTAGTATAGGGTAAGTCTTACAATCGTTTTGAAAATCGAAAAAAAATTTTTGACGGATTTACACGTTTCGGACACTAGAGATTCCGAAAAACATATTTTTAGAAAAAATATTTTGCCGTCCGTCCGTCTGTGTGTCTGTCTGTCTGAAACCGCTCTATCTCCCGAACAAATTGAGATGGAGATTTGAAATTTTGTATGTGCTTAGTATGTAAGAATGGGACGAAGCCTATTTAATATCAGTAACCTCGATTATCCGGAACTATTTTTTTCGGACTCTCGAAAAATTCGTTCTGATGAAAGGTACATAAAATTTTTCGAATTCTTTTATTTTAAGGAGTAGACATAAAAGGCAATAAAAAAACACAAATTTTGCATAAAAAATGAAGTCGATCGGATATTTAGTAGTTGAGATATTTCTAATCCTATTTTCCACATTCTTTGATTTTTCATGATCCTGTATTTCATTCAAATTTCAATTCAAAGATATCTTTTAATTGGAAATGAGATACTTAATTCGACGCAAGAAACCGTTAGTGAATATGATTGTTATTTTTGGAGTTATAAGGATGTTTCTGTTACGCAATTCAGTGCTTCTTGAATAATTTGGCGTTTCATACAATTTATCGAAATATAGTCATCAGAAATTCATTAATAGAGCATGATTATGTGTTAAAAATACTTAAATATACGTTTATATTTTGTTTTGGAATTGTAATGCTTTTTTATAAATTGTTTACATGTGTTATGTTTTCATATATTGTGCTATGCATATCCATGTTGGGTAAGTATTACGGTGGCCTCCAACGACTAGTTTTGCCTTATAATCACTCAAGCTATAGTTGTGAATAATATTGACATGATCACTATCATTCATCGTATGAAAATTTTAAATACATATTTTCAATACATATATACCTTTAAAAAGTTGTACAGAAAAATTACAAAATTCAATGTTCTAAAATTATATAAAAAGTAATATTGTTATTTTCTAGTTGTACACCGAATAAAAATTACCCACTGGGAATGAGCTGAAGGGTGTATTTCGATTCAAACGTCTTATTTTCCGATTTATTTTTAAATTCATTTTTGCTTTCATATGCATCAAACAGGCAAATTGTCTTATTTAGAAAATACACAAGGTGCCGTGATTGTCGATTCTTTGATAAATGCAGAAAGTATTGCAAAAAAGCAATCAAAATCGGCATTTTGAACCGATTTTTCCGAAGCGGGAGATCTGCGAACGAAAAAATGGGTCATATACTGAAAAGGTAATTGTTTATAAATCAAATTCTAATGAATTGAGCTTAAAATGACATCACACGGCACTTAATACGTCTCTTCAAAAATGCCCTCAGCAAGTTTCATGTTTCTACTTTTAAAAATGTGTCTGAAATTGTGTCGGAAAATTTCGAGCTGTTAAAGGTGGAAAAGCATTTTTTCGAATACACCCTTAACCTCTTCGCTACTGGCGATTATTACAGTATTTTTAATTATTACTGAATTATTTCTTCTCTCGTTTAACCTCAGAATGAGATTTTTGTTTTATTTTCATCAGCTGGAATCTTAGAATTCGAAACATATTATTCTTATATCGAAATTTCATTTATATTTGAGTATCATTAATAAAATGGGAGAAAACGGAGGTCCACATATGTGGACCCAGGGACTGAAGAGGTTAACGACCGAAAATTAGCCACTTGAGTGGTTGAGTAGGTATTCGGTCCAATTCGGGTTCGATAACCGGACATGCCCGGTCAACAAAAATTTTAAAGCTTGCAAACTTAT
The DNA here is from genome assembly GCA_964019185.1 of Maratus speculifer. Lineage (NCBI taxonomy): Eukaryota > Metazoa > Arthropoda > Arachnida > Araneae > Salticidae > Maratus > Maratus speculifer. Next base: position 359,474,226 of record OZ025291.1, read on the forward strand.
TCGCTTAAAACTTTAGAACAAGTCTTATAAGTATAAATATTTCACAAAAATGATTCAAATAAATAGCAGAATGCCAAAAAAAATTAAGTTTTGGTACAAACCTCAAAGGGATTTAGTATCCCTGGGCAGTTTTGGATACGTTGACTTTAATCTGTGATCGTCGACTCCATCTTTATCTATCCGGTCAAAGCTCAGAAACAATAAGCTGGAAAAAAGAAGGCTTCGCATGAATCCCTGTATCACGTCAGCTGCTAAACAACAGGTGGTTTGGATAGAAGGCACGCAGGTGGAGAATACGTAACAAATTTAGGCTGATATGTGTAATTCAGAAACATTTTCCAAAACCCGCATTTAGCTTGAGAATTCTATTAACGATCTAGATAGCGCTGATAATGAGCAAGAGAAAAAAGGGTTAAAATGAGTTTAATGATGGTTTCGATTAGGAGATATTTTGAGCTTGACGTACAAGTATGCTTTGGAATAGAGCGGATATTTTGACTTGTAGATGAAACTTAGATAATAGAAGGAGTCGTAGGTAGCAAGGATGCAGTCGTAAAAATAACAGAGGGTATATGCTCTAAGCAGAGGGTATACGCTGAAAGCAGAGGGTATACCCTATAGTGTGTATGCTATAGATTTCTTGAGAAACAGAGGGTATACGGTGTTCCTTTAAAAACATCCAGAAGGTATACGGCGTATACCCTCGTATGCCTTTCACTACACCCCTGGTAAGAAGCGAAACTACAGTAGTCGCTACCTTTTACAGTAGTTTGTAAAAAATAACATGCTACATTTTGAATAATAAAATATAATGAATAGGGCGATACGAAAAAGTCAGTAATTTGTAATGAAATTGGTGCTACTTTTAACACCACTTCAGGTGAAAAAAAAGGGCCATTCGTCAAATCACGTGGCTTTAAGGGACTACTTCAGTCAAATGAAAAGACTCATTCGCCAATGCTAATCCTATGGAAGAAATTTATAAAGATATCTCGGTTGCATTTTCATTTTTTTTTTTTTTTTTTTTTTTTTTTTTTTGCATTGGATAGCTGAGATTGATCTGAATGCAGGCCGTTTTCTAATTTTTCGATTTTGGTTGCAGATATTTTTTATGGAGGTGCTTCCGCTTTTCAAACCAGTTCCAAAAATGAAAGCGTCCTCATAAAAAAATATCTGTAAACAAAATCAAAAAAGTAAAAAAACAGTCTACATACATTTAGATCGATCTCAGCTATACAATGCAAGAAAAATCATTTAGAAATATTAAAATGCGGCCGAGATATCTTGATAAATTCCTTGCATAGGATTAGTATCAGTGAATGGGTCTTATCATTTGCATGAAGTAGCCTCTTAACCCTTTCGACCCGGCGTCTCCTACACAAGTTTTATTCGGTCGGCACCACTTTTTCAAAAGAAGTTACTTTCAATTACAAAATATCAAAAATGCTCTAATTAAGTAAGGCATGTGTTATTCTCTTTATTGCTGTTTAAAAAACAAACTTTATAGTCCGGGAGCCGACCGTCGATTTACCTATGTATCGACTAATAGGACAAGACTTACATCAAAATGTAGGTCTCAATGTACCCATTAAGAATATCACTGTCTGCCAGGTCCTATCCTGACGGAACCCGGTGGCAGCCGGACATTTATGACGTCAATTTTGAGTGTTTGCCTATCTATCGAGTACAAGGACCCGACATACATCAAAATGTAGGTCTCAATGTGCACATTAAGAATATCACTGGCTGCCAGGTCCTATCTTGTGATCATCAGCCAGTGATATTCTTAATGGGCACATTGAGACCTACATTTTTATGTATGTGGCAGCCAGTGATATTCTTAATGTGCACCTTGAGACCTACATTTTGATGTATGTCTTGGCCTTGTACTCGATACATAGGTAAACACTCAAAATTCACGTTATAAATGTGCGGCTGCCACCGGGTTCCGTCAGGATAGGACCTGGCTGCCAGTGATATTCTTTATGTGCACATTGAGACCTACATTTTGAAGTATGTCTTGGCCTTGTACTCAGGGCCGTAGCCAGAAGTGAATATTAGGGGGGGCTCAAGAAAATGTAGGGGGGGGCTCATGTTTTTTTTTCTCTCACTCTGATGTAGAAAGATAAATTAGTGCATATTCATATTGTATGTACCATGTTTTTTATTAAACTGTTGTAATAACCTGATTTTAAGCTAAGAGAAGAATAAGCTGATGAAAAATTCGAGTGTATAACGAGTGCAAAATTAAACATCATATGTGCAAATAGGAAGAGCGAGTGTTGAAACTGATTTTTGAACAGAATTTCATTTGGATTTTCAAAAAAGAAATTCATTGAGTAACCATGAAATCTTTTCTAAGAGAGGCTCAAAATGCTTTAAGGGTTAGGGGAGGGGGGGGGCTGAGCCAGCACATCCTTAACTACGGCCCTATCTGTCATACTAGAACTTTCTGACAGAGTAATTGAAATGCCTCTGCATTTTCGAATTAAAATTTTCTAATAACATTAAATCTGCTTTTTTAAAAAAGCACATGAAAAAGTTAGTCATATATATGCATTGCTATCTTTATAGTTTGCACTCGCATCTTGAGTAATTCATGACAGATAATTATAAAAAAAGAAGTTCATAGGTTTAAATATATAGGTTATAGAATTTTTGTCAAAAACGAATTTTCGTAAAACTCAGAATTTTGGTCGAAAACGCAAAAGAATTGGCGTTCGATCTCTAATACTTATACTGGTGAAATAAATGATGATGTCAACAAGTAAATAAAAGTTTACAGTTCACTTGTTTCGAAATAGTTGCAACCTTTAATCTTTTTTTTTTTAATCTGCCCTCAAGGAAGTTTAAGTTTCATTCTTTTACAATAAAAACATTAACAAAATCAAAGTTGTATTTTGCATTTAAAATTATTACTGTGTTCATTCAAAAATTAAAAGCATGTACATTTGAATTGGCTATTTGCATTTTTCTTTGATTACCATTCATATTTCAAGGACTATATACGTATATATTTTAAAATTTAAACTAGAAATATTCCAATATACAACAAAATGTTTATCATAAGATAATATTTATGATAAAATTAATTATAAGTTTGATCTATGCTAGTAATAGAAAACGCTACAGAATAAATATTTTCAATGTATAACTAATGCTGATACAATATAATATAAATAATATGTCAAAAGTAATTAAAATGCTCGCATTTCTCCTACTTAAAACGAGTTGTAATCTTCATTTCTAATCATTATCTTTTTTTAACAAAAAGAGAACTTCAATTATTGTTATATAATAAAAGAATAAACAAATTCACTCATAGATAAAGAATTTTAAAATTATTTTTATGCACAGTCAAATGTTAAAAACATTTGCCATTGAGTATACTATTAAAAAAATTCTTTAATTTGAAATACCATGACTCAAACTTCAAACACAAAGAAAAATATGAATGCTTAAAACTTTATTTTATACTAGAAGCAAAACAGGATTAAAAAATTCTTCAGAAAAAACGCTTTATAGCAAAATGCTAAAATACCAAATTGCAACGATCTGCATTTTTCATGTAACACGAAAACAAAATAATAAAAACAAACAATAGTACATGTAACAAACACACTTTTGTAACAAATGGAATTTTTTTTAAACCAATTTGGAAAAATATAATGAAGTATGCTTTAATGGATACATGAAACAATATAAAATATTTAAGTTAAATAGATATATAAATACGAATGGTTATATAAGCATTATAAATGTGAAAACTAACCTTGTAGTGTATACTAAATACATAAACTGAAAAAAGTAGATTTAAAAGGAATAAAGTAGTGTCAACAAATTGAAGTTCACCTGCTTTAAAACAACTGAAGTCTTCTATTCTTTTTCTCATTAAATTTTTTAAGGAAAACTTCCATATTGATTGTTTCTGTTCTTTCTTTTTCAAACGCAAGAAAACTCAAATCGGCCATTTTTTGATGAGACATTGTTAGTCTTTGTGGACGATTTATTCTTGTAAGGACTGAAAATGTTGATTCACATATTGCAGTACTACATCCAAAAGTTTTAACAGTTGCTAATAGTTTATAAATATCTTCAAATGCAACCCTATATTTAAAAAGTTCATTAAATAGAATGGTGTTTGGATTTTCTTCAATGGTTCTTTTTATGAAATTCTTTACAACAATTATTTCATCTTTAGATGGAAGCTTAACATTATAATTTTCTAATATCTTCATTTTATTTAAATCCATATCAAGCTCTGCACTTGACAGCGCTAGAAGTAACTTATCGTTATTATTAAACCGCCTTTTCATTTCATTTAATATTATATCTAAAGTTTCAAAATAAATAGCTTTTAGATGTAATGTTTCATCAATATTCGAGCTAGCACCTGTAGTTTCTACAATTAAATAATCTCTGAGTTTTGTAGAAGTGGTTTTTTTTTCGCTTTTTTGAACATATTTCTTCTTCCTCTTCCTCAACAACAAATTCAGTGGACATCAAATTTAAAATTTCTTCGTAAATTTCATCTGACCTTAAACAAGTAAGTGAATCTATTGTAGAATCTACAATTCTTAAAGAATCAGTTAAACTAGTTCCTAGCTTTTGCAATAATTGGTTTGCAGGATCTAGCGTTTCAAGAATTCGATTCAAAAATATTAAGCAGAATTTGAAAGCTTTAGTTTTCATTATCGTTAACAAACCAGTGCTTTCTGCAATGTTTACTCCATCTTGTTTTCTGTCCAGTTTTACTTCTTCTAGAGTATTCAGAATTATTTAATAATTGTTATACACAATTTTTGTAACATGTAAATGTCCACTCCATCGCTGTTCTAATAAACGAACAAGGGATTGACCTTCATATTTCTTAGATATGTTACTTTTTCTCAAAAAGTTGTACAGCATGGAACACTGATCAAAAAACTGTTTGGTTTCACTTACATCATTTATTGCTTTTATAATTACTAAATGAAGTCTGTGGCTGCAGCAATGTACATATGGGATATTTCTATCAAGATGTTTCTGCAATACAGCTTGGACCCCTCCTTTTTCACCGCTCATGACTGAAGTACCATCAAAACATTGACTCAAAATTTTAGAATTATCTAAATTACAATCATGAAGGATCTATAAAGTTAAATCAGCAAATGTTTCTGCATCCAAGTCAGAACATGCTTTTATTGCGATAATTGATTCTTTTATTTTCCCGTCCTTTATGTATCTTGCTCCTAATGCACCTTTTTTTTTTATTATTTCTATCACGCGTTCCGTCTTCCAAAATCGAAAACCAGGGAACATCAGCATTGTTAATGTCATTTGATATATCTTCTGACACTATTTCAGCAAGGATTTGTATTACATCATTTTGTATTTCAGGTGAAGTGTATTTTGCATTAATTGGCACTGATTTGACACATTCTGCAAGTTTATTGTCCTTTTTGATTGTGTATTTAAAAAGGTTTTGAAATAAACTACTTTCCTCGTGTTCATCTATATCATACGTCCCACGTAATGAAAGTTCATTTATAACTAAAAATTGTACGATTTCTGCAATAGATTGAACATAATATCGGTTTTTTTCTAGAGTATCGTTACATACCAAAGATGACACACTCAAATTCATCTTTTCATGTTCTTCTCTTTCTGTCCACATGCTCATTGATATTATATGATTCTGTGACGAAGCATGCTTTTGAAACCCTCTGTGCTTGGACAATGCTTTTTTTCCAATTCCGGAAACCGGCTGAGATAAATGGATTTTCTTAGTCCCTGAATGAGGAAACTGTCGACAAGGATAACAAAATACAGCATCTCTGCTGTTGGAATATTCCAGCTACTTAAATTTTTTCATCCAATCTGGTTGAAAACTCCTGTTATCCGAATTTTTTGGTACTCTGATAAATTTGTACTTTTTAAATTTCTATCGCCTACCTTCGATATGTCACTAGGTGCATCGGCATTCATCCTGCCTGATAAGTCACCGAAGACCGAAAGAATAACCCTCACGCCTGTTGAGTTTCTGATATCCGATTGCGTAATACGGACTAAAAATCATAAAATCACTTCCAACAACAGAGGGAGGGAGATACGACACCTCATTGACCGAATGAAAACTTTGCCTTCCCGACTAAGAGCAGATTTCTATAAAATAAATTGATAATTTAAACATTCCTTTTTTTTAATTAAACCACACACACAAGAAAAAACAATTATTAACATAAATATAAAAAATATATAATAAAAAAAAAGAGTCATTTACACTTCCTGGATCCTAGCCAAGCTAAATTCTACATTTGCTTAAAATATATATATATATATATATATATAATGCGTTACCGGGTTTTTGGCGCCGGCTGATCATGGCGCCACACATACGTCACCCATGTATACTAGCAGTAGAAGACAATAATACCAATAATAATTAGATAGAATGCACATTACAAAATACCAACGATTTAAATTTACAAATCTATAAATAACTCATTCACCTCGCCGACAAATGGAGGGCGGGGGGGGGGGGGGGGTTAAGATAATAAATATTTCTGCTGATAATTTGCCAAGCCAAACTGTTGATTGTTAAAAGCAAAAATATTTTTTATGATCATAATTAAGTACTTTTTTTCCATTTCAGAAAAGATTGCTCAACTTGAAATGGAAATCGATAAATAATGAACGTTGATGATTAGATTCAAATGTTTGTTTTATTTCTGCTAAACATAAATCGAATAATCTAGATAAATTTTTGAAGTATATACAAATTTATATTGATTGCAAAACATCATAATGTACGATTATAGACATTCAAAAGATTTGCACAGGCCGGGTTCGGGCCGATTTCTCATTTTGATTTTTTAAACAGTTTTATTTAGTGACCTTGGAATCTTTTTCAGGGGGGGCTCAAAAATTTTTAGGGGGGGCTGAGCCGCCCCTGGCACCCCCCTAGCTACGGGCCTGCTTGTACTCGATACATAGGTAAACACTCAAAATTGACGTCATAAATGTGTGGCTGCCACCGGGTTCTGGCAGGATAGGACCTGGCAGCCAGTGATATTCTTAATGTGCACATTGAAACCTACATTTTGATGTATGTGGCAGCCAGTGATATTCTTAATGTGCACATTGAGACCTACGTTTTGATGTATGTCTGGTCCTTGTACTCGATACATAGGTAAACACTCAAAATTGACGTCATAAAAGTGCGGCTGCCTTGCGTTCCGGCAGGATAGGAGCTGGCAGCCAGTGATATTCTTAATGGGCACATTGAGACCTACATTTTGATGTAAGTCTTGTCCTATTAGTCGATACATAGGTAAATCGACGGTCGGCTCCCGGACTATTACAAAGAAAAAGGATGTCCAGACAGACTAGATATACGGATGGGTGCAAAGGGTTAACCGCTTCCCTGATTTGCGTACGTCACTTCAGGGCTTACGCACTGCCACACCCGCCTCATCATCAGCAATAACAGAACATCGAACATGCTGTGGACACATAGTCCAAGAGCCGACCGCACAAAACCCTAAGTCATCGAGCACAAGAAAAATTCCTTTATTTTATGGAACAGGGGAAATCTGATGATCCATGTCTGCCGGAAGCGAAGTGGTGCACACTGAGCTCCATATATAATACGGAGGGCCTACTCGCCGAGCCAGCCAAACCACTTTCTGCGGGGACCGCATTACACTTTTTAATGCGCGCAAGTAATGAGTCCTCTATTTTTCTTAATATTACAAGCATTTTTTGAAGCTTTTTCGCAAACTTTTTTATTATTTTTGTTTATTTCTAAATGTTTTTGATATTTTTATGAACAATATTTAACAAATGTTTCTTTATTTTTTGTTGAGTTAAACTAAAATTTCTCTTTTAACTAATATCAAATTGAAAATTTCCTATGAATTTAAGTAAAATCAATATATTTTTAATAAAAGAATATATATCAGTGAAAATTGTAGCAATTTCGTCTTAGTTTCAAAAGAAAATTCGATTTGAAAATATCTACCCCATATTATCCTATGGGAGGAAGTCCATGTTTTGCCAAAGATTTTCGTCGGAAAGTCTTTGGCATCGTATTCATGGGCGGACCGCTGGATTCAATGTTACAGAATAGGGAGTTAGCTCTCCGTGTTATTGTTGAGCTCAGTGGTGGTGCATGAGCCAAAAATGAATACCACTAGAGGTTGACTCGTAGACTTAGCATTGTGTTTTCCTGCACTCAGTTTTCCGTGTTTTCCTACTTTTGACTGTACTGCAAATATTAAAGGAAATTTCAGTTTAACAATTTTTGGTACTGTAATTTTTTTAACTTCTAAACATCGCACATTTTAAATTTTTACACCGTCGCATAAAGAAAAAAAAATACTTTTAAACGCAACTTGTTTGAAACCTGTCTCAAAATTTGTTTTTGAGTTATTAATTTTTTTGTAGTTTTTAATACTTTTTTTTTTTTTTTTTTTGTCATCGTGGCAATGGAAGTATTCCATTTTTGGAAATTATACGTGGACCAATCAGATAATGAATAAAATAAAAAACAGAAGTATTTCATTTCTTGGCTTTTAGCATGGACCAATCAGAAAACGAAAAAAAATAAACCAACTCTGTTGCGGAATTCAATCAATAAAAAGATTCAGATATACACAGGGCCGTAGCTAGAAGTGAACAATAAGGGGGGGGGGGGGGGGGGCTCAAGAAAATGTAAGGGGGGCTCATATTTTTTTTCTCTCTTATTGGCACAGAAAGATAAAGTAATGGATATTCACATTGTAGGTACTATGTTTCTTATTAAAAATTGTTCTAATAACTTCATTTTATGCTAAGAAAATTATATGATGAGCGTATAGCTGGTTAAAATTAAACATCATGTAAGTTTCATATGTACAAAGAGGATGAGAGAGTGTTGAAACACTTATTTTAGATACAATTTAGTAATTCTGCAAAACTGTGAAAAGTTCTCAAAACTAAATTAGATTTTTGGACAGAATTTCATTTGAATTTTCGGAACAGAAATTCATTTAGTGACCTTGGAATCTTTTCCAGGGGGGGGGGGGGGGGGGGGCTCAAAATATTTTAGGGGGGCTGAGCCGCCCATAGCGCCCCCTTAGCTACGGCCCTGGATATACAACAGATTTCCAAATTCTCTACCGAAAGCAATAACTATTTTCCCAAATAGTTAAAAAAAATGCTATAAAATGACCAAAATTAATTCGTATAAAGAAAAAAAAATACTTTTAAATGCAACATTATTTGAAACCTGTCTCAAAATTTGTTTTTGTGTTATTAATTTTTTTTTGTAGTTTTTAATACTTTTTTTTTTTTTTTTTTTTTTTTTTTTTTTTTTTTGTCATCATGACAACAGAAGTATTCCATTTTTAGACATTAAGCATGGACCGATCAGAAAACGAATAAAATATAAAAAGTTGTTTAATTCAACCAGTAAAAATATTCAGATATGCTTCAGATTTCCCTTTTTCTTTTTTTTCTTTTCTTTTTTTTTTTTTTTAACGAGGATAACTATTTTCTAAATAGTTGAAAGAAAAAAGAATCGATATTTTTTCTGAGTTAGTTTTTCTGAAATTTTTTCGAACTAGGCGGATTTTCGGAATAGCGAGACTTTACTGTATATACAAAACTAAAAGCACCTCATTTACCGTTCTGACGTCCAATTTCCGACTTATTTACAGATTTATTTATTGTTTTGATTTAATCCTTCACTGCATCGTGTTCGTGTGCCACATCTGGCACATACCTAAAAACTAGTCGTTGGGGGCCACCGTAATACTTACCCATTATGGATATGCTTAATATAATACAGTCGGCTCTCGTTAATTCAAACTCGTTGGGACCACAAGAATTGTTCGAATTATGGAACATATGAAAGGAAATCATGCTTAATATCGTATATTGCAAAGGAATTAATATTATAGTGTTTTTTTTTAATTTATTTCGTGTGTTATCATTAGAATATGACTAAATATTAAATTAGAATGCATAAATACATAGACTAATTATAAGATTTGAAACAAGCACAATGGAAAAAAAATTAAGGCGTCACTGACGGACAGACGGGCCACTAAGAAAATGAATATCAAATGCATTGGATTATATGTATACTCGTTCGGAACAATTTTCACAAAAATCACAGAAAGAAAGTTATTTAAATGTTCTGAAATCGGCGAGAAAGCAAAGAAAAAATGGAATTCATAAAAATTGTAAACGTTATTCTGCCATTGAAAATTTCGTGACTTCATGGATTGGTCCAGGAATCTCGTTACTCTCAAATCGCTATTTTTGCAAAAATTTCCAGATTATTTTTTTTTAATTAAAGTTTAAACATTTAAGATTCTAAAAATGCTTTACTTGGTTCAGCGATAATTAGAAATAAACTTATAGAACAAAATATAAATTTATATTTATTACATAAGTTTTTGTGCTGCATTGAAATCTTAATTTGCATTTTTCATTGCTTACCTTTACAAGTTTCTGCTCATCTACTGGTTCAATGAAAAAAAAATTCAAAAACGTTTCTGAATAGATGAGGCAGCTACGATGCATGTAATTTTCACAAACATTTCTGAACATTTCAGAATCTTCTTTCTGCAATATTTAGAAACAATGTTGACTATTTAGAAATTTTAAACAAACATTAAAATTTCTAAAAATAGTCAACAAGGATTTTCAATATTGTAGAAAGAGGTCACGGAAGTACTCAGAAACGTTTTTGAAAATTACATGCACCATAGCTGTCTTATATTTCCAGAAACGTTTCTGAATATTTTTACAATGATGTTATGAAACAAAATACAGCTTTTACGTATGTCTTCACTAAGAGCTGTTTTTATTGAAAAATACACATTTTTTAAAAAGAAATCATGTTTTGTATACAAAATTTGATATATGTTTGTAAATTGAAGAAATATTGCAAACATTTTGTTTCATACAAGTGGTTCCCTAACATATTGTTTTAAATGAAAGTGAAATTTACTCAATAGGCTTCGTTAAATAAAAAACAGCAAAATACAGCTTTTAAGTATATATATGTTTAGAGGGTGTCCCTAAACTCATGGTATATACGCTAGGGGGTGATAGAACACATCAAGACGAGTAATAGTAAATAGGAAACTAAGGGTTCCAAACGTTTTCCAAAGGAGGTAGCCGCCATTAAAATTTGAGGCCCAAAATTTCAAATACACATTAAAAACGGAAAAAATGATCGATTGATTTGCGGTTTTCACTAAAACTATTCTTTATGTTGATATTTTCTTGAAAATAAATTATAAAGATAAATTTCGAAAAATGCCGATAGAGGCCGCTTTAGACTTTGAAGTAATGAAAAACTATTTTTTGCAGCTCATTAAATGGTTTCGTAAGCTTAAGCTCAAAATCTGAATAGTTGGGAGTGGTTAAGTAGCACAAACTTAACTGTGTTCACAGGGTTTAAATTTTAAATGATTATAAAAAACGGAAAAAATAGTCGATTGATTTGCGGTTTTCACTAAAACTATTCTTTATGTCGGTATTTTATTGAAAATGAATTATAAAGATAAATTTCCAAAAATGGCGATAGAGGGCGCTTCAGACTTTGGAGTAATGAACAAATATTTTTTATGTTATTTTTTGCATCTGATTAAATTTTTTCGTAAACTTGGATTAAACTTAAATTTTGAGCTCAAAATCTGAATAGTTGGGAGTCCTTAAGTAGCACCTACTGAACTGTGTTCAGAGGGTTCAAATTTCAAATGATTATAAAAAACGGAAAAATTGGTCGATTCGTTTGTGACCAATTTTTCCATTTTTTATAATCATTTGAAATTTGAATCCACTGAACACAGTTCAGTTTGTCTACTTAACCATTCCTAACTATTCATATTTAAAGCTCAAAATTTAAGTTTAAGTCTAAGCTTACCAAACCATTTAATGGGATCCAGAAAATAACGGCAAAAAATAGTTGTTCGTTAATCCAAAGTTTAAAGCGCCCTCTATCGTCATTTTTCGAAATTTAATTTTATAATTTATTTTCAAGAAAATACCGTCATAAAGAATAGTTTTAGTGAAAACCGCAAATCAATCGACCAATTTTTCCGTTTTTTATGCTTATTTGAAATTTTGGGCCCCGAAATTTAACCTCTTCAGACCTGAGGCACACAAATATGTACCTCCATTCTTTTCCTCATAAAAACTAAACCGTTCGAATTTTTTTGCATTTTTACTTTACTTCTATACAGCTGAATGTTTTTTGCTTTAAAACAAAACAAAAAAATGTCAGCACTGATGAATATTACCTCATAAAATAAATATCATTCTCAACCGAGTTTCGAAAATACCTTCAAGACATTGTGGCCAAGAAAGTGAGAAATATTCATGATTATTTAACTTAAATGCTTTACAATGAAAATTTTTGAGGTTTTGCTGATCATTTACTTGTTTGAAGCCCTTGATTTTGTTAGTGCGTAAATTTATATTACTGATAGTTAAACTGGTGTTTTAAGGGGATTATTACTTTTATATCGATATTTGTAAACCTAAATTACCAGTCCCTTAAGGTACGGATTTCATAAAAATGATTCTTTCTGCCATCTACGGTGTCATTTCGATTATGCAAAAGCAATAAATATATATTTGCAGAGTTAGTTTATGCTCAGGTCTGAAGAGGTTAATGGCGGATATCTCCTTTGGAAAACGTTTAGGACTGATTTCCTATTTCCTATTACTCGTCTTGATGTGTTCTATCACCCCCTAGCGTATGTACCATGAGTTTAGAAACACCCTGTATATATATATATATATATATATAAGAGCTGTTTTTATTGAAAATACGCATTTAAAAAAAGAAATCATGTTTTGTATACAAAATTTGATATATGCAAATAAATTTAAGAGGTACTGCAAATCTTTTGCTTCAGGACACAGGTAAGTGGTTCCCTAATATACGAGGATTGCCATTTATATTTCTGGCCTAGTAATGGAAAAACAAATATTTATGATCAATATTGGATTTATTGTTTTTCAAAATATTCTTCATGAAGATCAATCACTTTTACATGCATTTGAACCAATTTTCAAAGCACTGTTTCTACTCCTATGGAGATAACTCCAAACATGTGTTTTTAACGCTTCAACCGCTTCATCGGGTGTCGAAAATCATTATTTATGTAATTTATTTTTGATGTGTGGAAGTAAAAAAAATGCTATTGGGTGACAAATCAGGGATGTATGGCTGATGTCCTATCAATTCGATGTCTTGGCCTTTCAGAAATTCTTTTGTTTGAGTAGATGTGTGAGAACTCCTATTGTCATGATAAAAAATTATTCGCCTGTTCTTCTGTTTTTTTTTTTTTTTTTTTTTTTTTTTTTTTTTTTTTTTTAATTCCTTCGAAGACGTCTAGCAAATAAATGGTCGAGTACCATTCAAAACTGACTTCCTCCGTTGCTCTAGTACCACATGACCGGCAATGCCGAAGAAACAGGCAACTATTTCCTTCGACGTGCTTCTACCTCGAACAACTTTTGTTGGATTTGGCTCATTTTGGAAGACCAACACACTCGATTGCTGTTTTGTTTCCAGCCCATCCTTGATTCGTCACCTGTAAGGCCTTATACCTTGAGTCCTGAGACCCCTTATAATAATATCACCCTGTTAGCGTATAGGAAAGGTTTTCATAATCTATGCAAGAAGCATGATTTTTTCGCTCTTTTTTTATAGAAAAGAAAATCTATTGTAGCTTGAAAACATTTACTTTTAGCATTACACCAACCGATTTCTGTCTGTTTTTAGTTCATTTTCAATACAAAAATCGGAAATCTTGAATGGATAAGCCGCGTCATATCTGATGGTATATTAGACAAAGGGCTAATTAAAATATGTAGCCTTCACATCCTGGCAGGGTGTATTGGTATTTTAATCCTTCTTCATCGATTCTTCAAAAAAAAGAACGTAATGCAAACAAGTAATACAATGGAATTAGCAAATTAAGATAGCATAAGCCTCACGAAATGGGTACTTAATAATCTTTATTTATTTTTAACGAAATAATCTGTTCTATATAAAATTCCCATTTCCATAAAGTCATGTGAATTCAAGATCTTATGACATTAGGAATATAGCTAAAGAAGGGATTTCCAAAAATAACAATGGTTATGTAATTCGGATTTTCACAAATTGTTCATCTCTGATGCTTACTATAAAGTCTCTGTCTAGTCTTCTATGCGTCTGCACAATGTAATTTACAAACTGTCTATGGATCATTTTTACTAACATGCAAATTAACCCCCCTTCCAAAGGAATTACTCTATGATGTGTGATATATTACAGGTATTAGGGGGGGGGGGTACCTTTAAAAGCAATTTGTTTGAAAACTGCATCTCAGTTTATTTTTGAGATATTAATATTTTTGTAGTTTTTAACGCTTTTTACTTGAAATTGGTAACTGAAGTACTACATTTCTGTAGAAAATTAAGTAAAAATATTTGGAAAATAGTAGATTAATATTTTGTTATCATTTTCCAATAACAATTGAAAAAAATGTAATTAAAATTCGTGCTATTTTGAAAAATTATAAATGGTTCTGATAAAACATGGAACTATTATAAATTATATTCAATTTTAAATATCAATATTAATGTAACAAACAAATGATTATGAATATTGAATGATTAGCATATAAATGATTAGACAGCTTATTATTTTCAAGTTTTTCATTATTAACTTTTTTTATTGGATTTGTGAATTACTCTGCCATAGTGATGTCATGTGCATATTTTTCTGCAGATATTGTTAAAGATTGGATCGTAAATGCAGAATAGATCGTTTCAACCACGTGATCACCTGCCCACCAAGTTTTATCCAACCAATCATAATTGACAATTTGTAACCTGTATTATGGGCTAACCAATCACAATGAGCCAAATTTGAGGGGCAAATAAGAGAATTCGTGGGACGTGAGCTAATACTGACCTATTCTTCAGCGTATACAAATGACGTCATTTTGCATAGTTAAAAGCGTGTGTTTTAAGTCTTGAAACTAAAATATATTTTATACTAACGATATTTATATATTTTTTTTTCATCAGGAGCGACACCAAATTTTGAAAAAGCTAATTTCTTGGGGTTTTTTTCTTTTCTTTTCTTTTTTTTTTTTTAACCTGGGGTAAATTGTGAAACATCTCCATAGTATGTTATTCTAGTAAATGTATTTCATACAAAAAAAAAAAATATCCCAGGTTTTTTTTTAAATATTTTTTTTTCTAAAATAGAGAAAAAAATAAATATTTGTATTTTTTTTTTATCACATAATAATTTATTCCTATCCGATTGATTATTGATAAATTGAGAATATTACGCTTCATAATTAAAGCATAGCACGGCAGTTCTATGCTTTATTTATTTCCAGTGTGACTCCGTAATGTTATTTTAATACAGAATTTAACATTGAACGAGTTATTTACTAGACATTTTCCCACATTTTGTACCCGCTGCTACAAATTTTCTTCAAAGGATCTAATTGTTTAAAAAATGATTTCTTCCAATCAAAAAATATATACAGAGGTCAATGGACATATTTCCTGTAGCAATTAATCATTTTTACGTGATAAGTGAAAAGTATCTTTTCTTTATTATTATAAGAATTAAAAATGGTGTATTTACGATGTCATATTAGAAATGAAACGGAGATTTGCAAACAATTGGTACAAAGACAAGAATCGTCAACAGAAAGCAATATGAAGCATGATTTTTATAATAAAAGGACCTATTCAAACATTGATCAAGAAGCTTCTAACTGAAGAAATATAGAAAAAAATAGAGATGGGACGAATACTCGGCCACTATTCGGTATTCGGCCTATTCGGCCCTTTTGCCGAATATTCGGTTGGCCGAATATTGAAGGCTTGTTGACCGAATACTTCGGCCGAATACCTGTAGCCGAATATTTAGAGATATCTCGCCGAATATTGCTAAAATCTGGCCGAATAGTGAAAAATGTCTTGCGAAAAAAATTTAGGATTTAAAGAATTTCATTTCTTGCAATTTTTTTTTTCTAATCCAAATTGGTTACTTCATTCATGAAGTCATTCTCATTCTTACTTACAAAATATACAGTTATTCAGATACTATAAGATATACAGCCTTTCTGTATTTCCTTTAAAAGTTAGCGATATTTTAGAAAATGCTGTCCGTGTTGGATATTTAATTGTACGGGAAATGTCTTTATTAGAGAATTATATATATTACAATTCAAGATATAAAAACACTTAGAGAGAAAAAAAAACACTGCCTTGTTCTAAAACACTCAAATATTTATTAATGTCTGCAAATTCCATGCACATATAAAAAAGGCATTTTCTCATTTCTATAAAGTTTTCTAAAACTCATTTTCTATAAAGTAAGAAATGAAAAAATTCAGTCACTAGGTGTATTTTTCAAAATTAACTATCAAATATCACTATCCCAAATACAATGGTACATTTGAAAACAGAATTGATGTTAAACTAGATACGCATTAGATGACACAACTTGCTTTATGCAGATGGTTTTATAAATATTTAAAAATAAATTCTAAATACTGAACAAAATAAACACATAACTAACACATATACTGAACAAAATATACACAATTTGTTTATTCTACAGTTTCCACTTTTAAATAATTATTTGCATAATTACTGACTTAAATATGTAAATAAGTGAAATATTGAAGTTAAATATTGTATCCACCGATTCAAATGTCAAACATTTTGTTAGCATATGCATTCTACTTTAAGTATAACCTTTTGCTTAACCTTTTGTAATTTAAAGCCTAGCAACTTATTTCAGAACAGTCTCATTCTTATGAATTTGCTTATCATTAGGGACCCAAACTCAAAATGATTCAATTTCCTTCATTAAAAGTTATTTCAGAAAATATCTCCTCGTGAGTTCTGAGAGAGAAAGATTAAGAATATTATTATTTTGGATGGAAGAAAGAGTAAAAAGTATCATTTGATAGTAAAAGTGAAGTACATTCTTCATATTTTAATGGAAATATCTTACCATCCTGACTTACTGAAAATCAGTTTGATGTACATTAGAATAAAAGAATATAATGCAATTTCATAATTTTTTTGATGTTAAAATAAGTTTTTCAAATTTAAAAATACATTTAAAAGCACAATTAAGAGTAATAATTATTAATGAGCTCCTATTTTTCAAATTATACATAATCAAAATATATTTTTTTTATCTGAAAAAAAAAGTTGGTATTCGGCCGCCGAATATTCGGTATTCGGCCTAAAATTTGGCCGAGTATTCGGTATTCGGCTATTCGGCCAAATCACTATTCGTCCCATCCCTAGAAAAAAAGTAAATTAAACTTTTTTATACCTATTGTCTCTGCAAAATAATAGAAAATAACTTAAAAATATATATGTAACTGATAATCGAAAGCGAATTTTTTGACACATTGGCACCAGAAAAATAAAAAGAATATTGCCCAGTTAAAGTGATGGCATTGAGCTCACAGGCTACGCATACTAATTGTACATTACAGCCTTGTATTTTTGTTAATTCCGTTCAAAAAAAAAAAATAAAAAGGGGAAACAGCTCTTCCCTTTCTCCTTTTTTATACTTAATCATTGAACTTCCTAAACTATCCAGTACATGCTTTATCATATTAAAAAATCTATATCCAAAATTCAGAGCAAATCGGATAATTCTTAATAAAAATCCATTTAGCATTTATATAATTTAAGAGCAGTTATTCCCCTCTTTTATACTTAACCATTAAACTTCCAAAACTATTCAGAGATTTGAACGAAATCTGACAATTCTGATTGAAAAATCCATTTATGCAAATTAAGGGGAGGGGCATTAGAAATCCCGTTCCCCCTGTTTATACTAATTCAATGAACACCTAATAACAGCCACGGACTCGCCTCATCAGAATGATCCTATATCTAAATTTTGAACGAAAACTGTTAATTCTGCATGAAAATCCCGTTTATATCAATTAAAGGGGGGGGGCATGAGCCCCCCGTTCCCGCTGTTTATACTTATTCAATGAACACATAATAACAGTCACGGAATCGCCTCATCAGAATGATCCTATATCTAAATTTTGGACAAAAACTGTTAATTCTGCATGAAAAACCCGTTTATATCAATTAAGGGGAGGGGGGCATGAGCCCCCCGTTCCCCCTGTTTATACTTATTCAATGAACACATAATAACAGTCACGGAATCGCCTCATCAGAATGATCCTATATCTAAATTTTGGACAAAAACTGTTAATTCTGCATGAAAAACCCGTTTATATCAATTAAGGGGAGGGGCTGATCCCCCCGTTCCCCCTGTTTATACTTATTCAATGAACACATAATAACAGTCACGGAATCGCCTCATCAGAATGATCCTATATCTAAATTTTGGACAAAAATTGTTAATTCTGCATGAAAAACCCATTTATATCCATTAAGGGGAGGGGTATGAGCCCCCCGTTCCCCCTCTTATACATATCGAATGAACTCCAAAAACTAATCAGGGAAGCGCCTTATCAGGATATACCTATATACAAAATTTCAAGTGGATCCGATATTTTTATCATGAGTTATCGCGTTATGCACGAACGCACATACATCCAGAACGGACGGGCACATAAGCTCTCAGGCTATGATAGCCTGTGAGCTAAAAATCGCACCAAACGCAGTGGGTATATGACCGGGTATGCGCCGGGATTTTGTACTTATACCACATTTTTAAAAATTTCTTCGCCTGATATGTTCGAAGAAAATCAAAATAAATTTAGGTGAATAAAAGTTTTCAAAAATAATACTACTTGAAAATAATAGTATTTCATCCTTTGTCTGTAATGAAACTGGTAAATCTGCAGAACTAAGACTTCAAACATAGCAATTTTTTAAGGCTAAATCGCAGAATTATCAACTACTTGGTGTAAGACTTTTCGGCAATGCAATAAATTCGCCAGTTCTATCAACCGAAATATTCAAATCCAATGTAAACAAATATAAACAATAATGTTTACAAATATATTTTTTCCCCGATTTGGAGATTTTTTTTAAATCGTGCCTAAATTTGTAATTTTACAAATAATCAATCATTGGATAAAATCAATTTTGAATCAATGGTATACTACTTGGTTATCCCGTCGACTAAATACTATCGCCAAACTATAAGACAATCACAACATAAAATGCCAATAATGGATGATCGTGAATGTCGCATTCAACGTTTGTCGCATTTACGTATTTAGAGATTTCATATTATTTTATTTCCACTTTTTATTAGTATTTTCATTATTATTTTGCTCATTTATTTGTTCTTTTGTTATTAAAAAATGCCAATATGTATAATTTGGCTATCAGTTTGGCAACTTATATAATTTATATAATATAAAATTGGTTGACGGGATAACCAAGTAGTACCGTTGTTGTATTAAATTCATTATTCCGATGATTTTAATATGATAAAACACTACACGATTTAATTTTTGAAATATCGTAAAGAGTTTCTGTTTCAAAATAGTGGTTTTTTTTATACTTTAAGTTAATATTTTTATAAAGCTCTTTTTATTCACTATCTCTATAAATTAATAAAATTTAAGCACAGATGGAATATTCAAAAGGGGTCACCTTTTGGCATAGATGTCTAATACTTACCATGTTGGCGCAATTTTATTCTCACGCCAATTTGGCGAAAATTTCGTTTTCAAATACCAATCACATATATATTTTTAAATTATTTTCTAATATTTAAAAATGAAAATAGTGATAAATAAAAAATAAGTTTACTAATAACTATAGAACAAAACGATCTACATCATTAAAAAAAAAAATGTAACATAAAAGAAACAATTTATTAGTAAATAAACAACGGCAGCCCAGGTTAGGATGTGAGGCATATAATTTCCATTTTATTTCAATCGCGCCAACGTGTTGCATATATGACATCTATCCCCAACTTTTCTACGCTGAACCCTGCCCAGAGCTCCGATAGCGATTTGAAGATCTGTCGAAGTTAAATTTCAATTTTGGGCAGACTTTGAATTCAAACATTAATTAATTTATCAAGAAACTTCTAAATGAATAAATACAGAAAATAAATAAATATGACGTAATACACAAAATAAAAAAATAAATACGTTTTATTGATACTATGTCTTGAGGTATTGTTGGAGGACAATATTATATTGTCTTGAGGTGAAATTCTAGAACTATACTTCTACGCAATGTATCAATACTGATTGTTAAGTATAAATATCAGTTATATGCAGAAGAGACTTTTCTGATTCATAAGAAATTAATTCGCCGAAGAAAAAAGTGATATCTATTTTTTTTCGTGATTCCATCGTAAAAAGTGAAATTGATTTTAAGAATTAAAAAGCGCACATTTATGACGTCATATTGGAAATGAAACAGAGATTTTGAAATATTTGGTATCGGAACAGGAAGCATGTATAGAATACAGTTTTATATGTTAAAAAAAAAAATATATATATATATATATATAATAACAATTTGGAAATGAGGCAAATAATTTGGAAATGGATCAATGAAAATTTGTGAAAAACCCAATGGAGAAATGAAAATCTACGCAGATACGGCGGAGATAGATAAATAGAGTTTTTAATTTGGGGTGGGTTTGGAGTCTGGGTATCATGATCGGTATAGATCTGGAAAAATAAATCAGAAATTTCTACGTAGGGGCGAACGTAGTAGTTAGTATTTCATCAAATGAAATTTTGTTCAAAAATCTAATTTAATTTTGAAGCCCTTTCATAGTTTTGCAGAATTGCTAATTTGTAACTAAAGTAAATGCTTCAACACTCGCTCATCTTACTTGCACATATGAAGCCAACAAGATGTTCAATCTTGAACTAGTTATACTCTCAAATTTTTCATCACCATATTCTTTTTAGCATAAAATGGAGCTATTACAACAATTTAATAAGAAACATGGTACTTACAATGTGAATTTGCACTAGTTAATTTTTCTGCGTCAGAGAAAGAGAGAGAGAAATATGAGCCCCTCAGACGTTCTCTTGAGCGCACCACCCCCTCATAGTTCACTTTCTAGCTATGGCCCTGGGTAAATTACATCAGTAATTGTGATACAATACAGCATAGAGGAAGTACTGAAGATGGTACCCTCAGTTAATTTTGAAATGAGTTCATCTGAATGCAGTAGTTATTAAAAAACTTCAGATATTAAACAAAAACATAATTTGCAGAACAAATTAAAAAAACAAAATTTATTTCCTGTACCATTTAAGCCTAAGAAGGGACAGATATTAAGATATTTGATTTAGTTATTTCTACATTTAGTATTAAATTTTTGTATGAAATAATTTAAATTATGTGAACATAAAAAAAATAAAAATGAAATTCAAACAATATGATACTTAAAACCCCAAAATCTTAAATCCCGTTCAAACGAAATCGAAATAAATCTGAGACTTTTTTCCAAACTTAACTTGCAAAAATTTGTTTTGCAGATTTTGTATAATGTTTACGGTAGATATAAATAAAAAGAATAGACACATATAAAAAGCAAATGTTCAGAAAAAGTCTGAGATTTATTTCTATTTCATTTGAACGGGATCTAAGATTTTGGGGTTTTAAGTATCATATTGTTTGAATTTCATTTTTATTTTTTTAATGTTCACATAATTTAAATTATTTGATACAAAAATTTAATACTAAATGTAGAAATAACTAAATCAAATATCTTAATATCTGTCCTTTCTTGGGCTTAAATGGTACAAGAAATAAATTTTGTTTTTTTTAATTTGTTCTGCAAATTATGTTTTTGTTTAATAAAGTATTACAAACATTGAGCTTGATATTAACCTTAAAGAAGATGCATGAAGTAATAATAAATCTGTTAATTACTCGCCATAAACCGAACCCAAATATTTATTCATCAATATTGATGTTCTAAAAGGCTACATTTTTAATGCGACTGAAGAAACATGGGTTTCGGAAAAGTTAAGCATTTTGAAATGTCCAGTAATTACATGGACAGCGAATTCCATTTAAGGATTAGGAAACCGGTTGAAAAAATCCCTGTCGGCTTGGCCTATAGGCGGAGGTAGATTTCGAAGAGTGCTCATTTCAACGGCAACAACAACAACAAAAATATGATTAGAGATAAACCCAGTTTAATAACTTCATTTGACCGTTTATGAAAAAATTTTAATTTCATTTTTCTGCAAAAACTGGTTTTATCAGAATCATCTTAAGAAAAATTCAGCTCAAATGCCCATTTTGACAACATATTTTGAAATATATTCTGAATTTATTAAAAAATCGACCAAAATAGTACATTATATAGTTCCTAAATAACAAAAAACTGTCAGTTTAATGCGTTTGAGAAAAAAAAATTGAATTTAAAAATGAGTCATAAAATAACCGATTTGTTGTTTGAATACATCCTTAATTCTTTAATCATCATTTCTTCAGAAAATTTTGAGCGAAATGCTCACTTTGACAGCATTTTTAAAAATATATTCAATATTTATCAAAAAAATGGCCAATGCGTCACAGTATATAGTTCCTGAATAAGAGGATCTGTAAATTGGATGCGTTTGAGAGCGAAAATGGATTTTAAAACGAGTCTGAAAAAACGAAATTTGCTATGTGAAAACTTCTTAAATTTTCAAATCACGATGACGTCGGGAAATTCTGTTCAAAATACCCTTTTTGGTAGCCTTTTTTGAAATATATTCCGTCTTTATCAAAAAACTGACCAATGCATCACATTATATAGTTCCTAAATAAAAGGATCTGTAAATTGGATGCGTTTGAGAGCAAAAATGGATTTAAAAACGAATCAGAAAAAAACCCAATTTCTTATTTGAATACTTCCTTAAATTTTCAGTCACGATGAGTTTAGGAAATTCTGTTCAAAATACGCTTTTTGGTAGCCTTTTTTGAAATATATTCTATCTTTATCAGAAAAATAACCAATGCGTCACTTTATACAGTTTCTAAGAGGATCTACCATTTAGATGCGTTTAAAATCAAAAATGAATTTAAAAGTGAGTCTGAATATAAGCAGTTTGGATTTGAGGTTTTTTCTCCAACTCCTATTTTTGTTTAATTTATTTTTGCTATACGAATTGGTTCTATGAAAAACTTGTCAATATAAAAGTTGTAGATATTGTTGAGAAGATGTAAAATAAATTTAATCAGATTTGATAGCTTAAAAATTGACGGAGTTATGGTGTTTTCTCTTTCTTCACGCCCCTTTTTCTTTTCGTTTTTAATTTTTTTCATCGGTAAAAGTTGATTCTATCAAAAACTTGTAAATACAAAAGTTTTAGATAATTTTAAGAACATTTACAAAAAATTTAGGTGGACTTGATATCTTGAAAATTGACGAAGTTATGATTTTTTTTGGTCTCAAAACCCCTGTTTTTTTCGCCCCTTGAGCCCACTTCTAAATTTATCAAAAATCTTTCATGCATAAACTTTTGGCCAATTTTTAAGAAGTAATATAAACTTTAAACCGATTCGATATCTACTTTAATTAAGAAGTTATGGCGTTTTTTTTTATTTTCACAAAAGCGCCCCCTATTCCGACCCCCTTGGGCCGATTTTGCCCATTAACGAACTTAGCCGAGATTTTATCCCCTTTGATTTTATGTACCAGTTTGGTGGAGATTTGTGAAGAATTAAAGAAGTTATCGTGTCCATAAAAAAGTGAGATACATAGATAGATAGATAGATAGATAGATAGATAGATAGATAGATAGATAGATAGATAGATAAACTGTTGCGAATGCAATAGGTAGTATTTCATACGAAATCTACCTAAAAATGTAATATATCAGTTTCAACGATGTGATCACCTGTCCTCCAAGTTTTATACAACCAATCATAATCGACAATTTATAGTCTGTATTTTGAGCCAAGCAATCACAATCGGCCAAATTTAGGGGGTAAATAAAAAACATGTCTAGTTGTTAAGACGGTTGCTAGGGTGTGACGTCAGTTGAAACTGGTCTATGATGCCTTCTTGTTTAATAATGAGCAGAGCCGTTTATAGTTCTGATTCTGTACTAACACTCACCGTAAAATATTTCCCCTTCTATCGCTACAATAACAATTAATTCCCTACCTGACTAATTTTTAAAGCATTGTAAAACATTTAACCCATTTGTGCCTGAATTTTTGTTTTCTCACATTTGTTGGTAAAATCCCTGTAAAATGCTGCAATACAAACAAGAAAAGTACTGAAAAAAAAAAAAAAAAAAAAAAAAAAAACTACTCTAAAACTTTTCTTATTTATTTGATACAATAACATATTAAATATGGAAATGTACACAATATTTGTAATTGTATACATATATATATATAACATGCATATATTAAATGTTTTGTCTAAATTTATACAAAATAAACTTTTAAATTGTATATTATGTACCATAATTAATATTTTTATGAACTATTAAAAATATATTTATGTCTTAACAGAGGCTAATAATATTATAATTATGATTAGTAATAAACTAAGAATAATCGTATTTGAGGCTTAAAAATAATTTATTTCATAATCATCTTAAAAGACACTTTACACAAATAACTGTACCCTAAAAAGGCACATTAAATAGTAGCAGATATAGGAAAGCTTAATGCAATAATGTTAAACCTTCAACTGCATTGAATAGCATAACAATATGAGGGGATCCAATCATAAAATTTTGAAAGGGTCTTTTGAAAAAGTCATATTAAACATGATGCATTTGAAACCTCTCAAAACAGTTTTCTTACAGCGTCATTATAAATTTCGGGCGGTAATGGTACTGCTTATTTAACCATTTTATACAAACTGGTTTTAAATGTTTAATTGGTCATATTTAATTATTCACGAAAACAGCCGTTAGCTGGCGGGACAGCAATTAATTCGGCCTTAAAAGGGAAATGACTACAGAAGATCACCACAGGTCATTTAATTATAATTCAATCTTCCGTAATATTTTTAAAACAGAACCATTATTCTTAGAGTCTGAAAGCGCCTAAAACGAGTTGGCGAGCGTAGGGGGCAAAGACCTCCAGTTATTTAAAATATTTTAAATAATATTCCTTGTTTTTTTCTGATGTCAATGTCAAATTCCTTACAGCTCATAAAAGCATTTATTTTTACCTAAATCCCACGCATTTCAAATGCGACATTCTTTCTCTACCACCTGACACAAAAATAAATACTTCATTTGCCATTTGATGGCTATTTGCCTACTTTAGAAATATTCAGTAAACAAATTACGTCATACTGAACGGCAGATGAAGTTTTTATCTTTAGAATATTATAAGGATTTAACCTCGGAATTCAGCTACTTTTCAGAGTAATTTTTTACAAAACTCTTAGATTGCGTTATTTATGACGTATGTATAAAACAGTTTACATTTCAAAAATTTTGATTGTTTCAATTAAATAATAAAATAAATTAATTAAAAAACATGTTACAGTGTCATTGGACACAGTTTTAAGAAATATTCGAGGAAATACCAAGCAGTTTTGTGTGTGTGTGTGTGTGCTTTGAGAATGGAAGTAACATGTTTCAAATCATCTATTCACTGTAGAAAAAATCCGTTAAATTTACGGCGCAGCAATGTTGCCAGCAGTTTTCGCCGTAAAAACTGCATTAAAATTAGATGTAATAAAAAATTTACATTTAATTTTACTGCAATTTTTACGGCAAAAACTGTTTGCAACATTGCTGCCAGCAATTTTTGCCGTAAATTTAACGGATTTTTTTTTATAGTGTTCAGGGGGAACATTTAGTCACGAGCGTAATCAAGAAAATTAATAAAGAAATAATATTTACTGTTGCTCTGTATCACAAAAAGATCAAAACTATCTGTATCTGTATTAAACGGTTCTTTATCTTTGTAATATTTTTGAGGATTAGTGTAAGAATAACATGTATATTCATAAAGATAAATGTTTATTAAAAAAAAAAAAAAACCCACGTTGTAACATTATCTAACATACTTTAAAAGTGTTTACGCGACTTCGTTTTGTTTCTTGCTATCTGTTCTTTCTCTAACTTTCGTAAATAAACTCGGATACCCATATAATTCATGCTTATTATATTGATGTTTATTATGATATTTTCGCTCTTGAAAATGGATTGTGTAGTATTTATAGTTCGTTTACAAATATACTTAAAATAATCCCGTTATCCATGAGTAAAAACCGTTCACAGTGTATTTTGATGATTTTACACTATTTCAAACATAATGGAATCTATATATGTCAGTTGTCGTTTTGAACTCTCAAAATTCCCATGGCAGAAATACAGCGACACAGCGACAATGTCGCAGAAAGGGAACGGCCACTTGCAGAAAACTGTTTATCCCTGATCCGTCAAATGTAACTGGTAGAAATGTTATTTTTTAGGATTGTTATTTTCATTTAAAGTAAAAAGTATTAAAGTTAGTAAAGTTAGTAAAGTTTCGTTAGAAGTTTCTAGAAGACTAAATATTTAGGGATTTAAATGCCATCTTATTTAGTTATGTAATTAGGTTTTAAAAACATAATAAGACATGTTTTTGAGAAATTTAATGGGGCAATTTACTTATTATAAATTGCTGTAAATGAGCTGAATAATTCGCCTAATGCTGATTCATTAAATTGAAATTTTTGGCTAGTTTTTACGCACTGTTTTAAAACAGATAACACCATTACATATAAAAAGCGTCTAAATATAATAAACCAGGTATTATTTCTTCAGTGTCTTCATTCTAATTCTGTTATGGATTCTGTGTGGACATTATTGTCATTCATATAAAATATATTTAAAAAAATAACAAATGCTTTATACAAAGGTGTAAACGGTGTTGTCAAACGACAAAACATATATACTTGATTTCGAACTACTGGCAACATCTGGCAACTAAAACAAAAATAATTGTAATTTTATGAAAAAATATTTCGAATGTTTTTTGACTCGTTATTTGATATTTACAGCACAAAGTATCATCCCTGTATGACCTAGTGGCGAATTTTATATCATTTAATTCTAAAATGCTTGAAAAAAGTTATCTGCTTGTTGGAAAATTAGCGATAATTCAGGATGTTATTGAACAGAGCAAATGCCAAGAAAAGAAAAGGCCAGTTGGTGAAATTGAAATGTTCTCGAAATGCAGTGTAATTTGCTATTAAAAATAAACGGAGAGTCGGTCTCAAAGAAACAAGATAAAATCTGAAAAAACATGTAATAACCAAATGCCAGGATTAAAAAAAAAAAAAAAAAATCAATACGAAAGTCTGTTAGAGATCCCAGAAAACCTTTTTCTGAGGTCTCTGCAACTCTGTCAGAATACACTCGACAGAATCTAAGTGTTCGAACGGGAAGAAGAAAACTGGTACAAACTGAATTAAGGTGCAAAACCAAGAGGAAGCCCTATCTTTTAGAAAACAAAAAGAAGAATCACTTGGAGTAGGCTTGTGGACATCAACATTTTGCAGAAGAAGATTGATCAAATGTTATGTGGTCTGATAAATCTAACATTCAGGTAGATTTACGCACGCACCTTTATAGTAATCCTTTATAGCACCTTTATAGTAGCACGTAATTACATAAATACGTAGCACCTATAGTTGTCGTTCAGTCTGTCCGTCCGTCTGTCTGTCCGCATATAACAACGCAAAAACTACCCAACCAAATCGTTTGAAATATAAATATATTTAATTATTACACAAATTTGTCGAGTCATTTCTATTTCTATGAAAATCGAACACATAGTTCAACTACAGGATCAGTCAAAAGTATTCCATTACATTACGGTCAATGAGGAAAACAGTTTCAAGTGAATTTTTCAAGTGCACGCTTTCGAACATACTAAAATCGATATGCATCTATGAAGTATATACTGTAATATACATTCTGTGCAATCTGTGTTGCAAAAAATATTTTTATTAATTTACAAGGCCACACGAAAGTATTACATTACATAATGGTATAGGGGGAAACATTGTTTGGGGCGCATTTTAATTATATTAAACTATTTCACATTTTACGAAATTGATATATGTTGCTGAGGTTTGCTACAAGTTATTTTCTGTACAACAGATAACATTTACAGGGACGCCCATAAGATTTCACTACTAGACACTCTATCAGAGTTGGCTTTTAATAATAAAAATGGGAATATTTTAAGAAGAATCCTTTTTATTTATTTCCGGGTATTTCAAACACCGTGAATGACCTTTTAGAGACAATGTATCGACGAACAATATCATCATGAATGTACTAAATATTTCTTACCAAAAAATTCTAATGGGTTTTCTTAAAACACAGTAAACATAAAAACGTTTGTCTTTCGCAGATATCACAAAATGTAGCAATTTGCTTAGTTCATTTTCTGGTCATTCCTCTACTAAATTGTGCATTTTCTTTGTAGTACAGTTATCAATACCATCGCACTTAAGAGAATTTTTATTTCTTACTCATCATACGTAGTATAGGGTAAGTCTTGCAATCGTTTTGAAAATCGAAAAAAAAAATTGACGGATTGTTACTGGAGATTCTGAAGCATAGGCGAGCGTAGGGGGCAGATACCTCCAGTTATTTACAATATTTTAAATAATATTCCTTGTTTTTTTCTGATGTCAATGTCAAATTCCTTACAGCTCGTAAAAGCATCTTATTTTTACCTAAATCCCACGCATTTCAAATGCGACATTCTTTCTCTACCACCTGACACAAAAATAAATACTTCATTTGCCAATTTATGGATATTTGCCTACTTTAGAAATATTCAGTAAACAAATTACGTCATACTCAACGGCAGATGAAGTTTTTTATCTTTAGAATATCGTAAGGGTTTAACCTCGGAATTCAGCTACTTTGAGTAATTTTTAGGTGCGTTCGTAATTATGTAAATACGTAGCACCTATTGTTGTCGCTCAGTCCGTCCGTCTGTCCGTCGGTCTGTCCGTCTGTCTGTCTGTCCGTCCGAATATAACAACGCAAAAACTACCCAACCGAATCGTTTGAAATTAAAAATATATAATTATAACATAATTTTGTCGAGTCATTTCAAATTTTATGAAAATCGGATGGATAGATCAATTACAGGGACAATCAAAAGGATTCCGTTACATTACGGTCAATGGGGAAAAAAGTTTCAAATGCATTTTAATAGTTTAAAATTTAAAACATGTAATTATTGCGTAATTTTGTCGAGTCATTTCAAATGTTATGAAAATCGGATGCATAGATCAATTACAGGGATAATCAAAAGGATTCCGTTACATTACGGTCAATGGGGAAAAATTTTTTAAATGCATTTTAATCGTTTGAAATTTAAAACATATAATTATTACGTAATTTTATCGAGTCATTTCAGATGTTATGAAAGTCGGATGCATAGATCATTTACAGGGACAATCAAAGGTATTACATTACATTACGGTCAATGGGAAAAAAGTTTCAAATGCATTTTTATGATGTTACACTCATTCGAACATAATAGAATTGGCATGAATCTATGAAATATGTACTAAAATATGCATTCTGTACAATCTGTGATGCAAAGAATTTTTATTATCAAATTACACGGCCACACAAAAGTATTCCACTACATAATGCTATACGGGGAAACATTGTTTGAGGCGTGTTTTAATTATTTTCAACTATTTCACATTTTACGAATAAGATGTACGTTGCTGATGTGTAATAAAAATTACTTCCTGCATATTTACAGAAACACAAAGATTTCGACTACTATACTGTATCCGAAGTACGCTCTACTATATCAGCAAGATCTGAATATTTTTAAAATTTCGTTATCGTACGAACGCACCTCATTTGCTACGTTCAAGTGCAATTTCCAACTTGTCTATAAAACTCTTAGATTGCGTTATTTATGACGTATGTATAAAACAGTTTACATTTCGAAAATTTTCATTGTTTTAATTAAATAATAAAATATATCACTAATTAAAAAACATGTTACAGTGTCATTGGACACAGTTTTAACAAATATTCAGAAAAATACCAAACAGGTTTTTTTTTGTGTGTGTGTGTGTGTGCGTGTGTTTTGAGAATGGAATTAATATGTTTTAAATCATATAGTATTCACTGTAAAAAAAAAAAAAAAAAAAAAAAAAAAAAAAAAAAAAAAAAATCCATTAAATTTACGGCGCAGCGATGTTGCCGGCTGTTTTTGTCGTAAAAATTGCAGTAAAATTAGATGCAATAAAAAATTTACATCTAATCTTACTGCAATTCTTACGGCAAAAACTGCTGGCAACATTGTTGCCAGTAGTTTTCGCCGTAAATGTAACGGATTTTTATTTTACAGTGTTCCGAGGAAGATTTAGTCGCGAGGGTAATCAAGAAAATTAATTTAAAAAACAAATAATATTTACTGCTGCTCTGTAAAGATCACACAAAAGATCAAAACTATCTGTATCTGTATTAAATGGGATTTTGCAATACTTTTGAGAATAAGTGTAAGAATAATACGTATATTCATAAATGTAAATGTTTAATAAAATATATATATATATCCCTAAGTTGTAACATTATCTAACTTACTTTAAAAGTGTTTACGTGATTTCCTAATGCCTGTGTGCTATCTATGCATACTCTAACTCCCATAAATAAACTTAGATTGTCATACAATTGATATATATTATATTGAGGTTTATTATGGCATGTTCGATCTTGAAAATGGATTGTGTGGTATTTATAGACCATTTACAAAGATACTTAAAATAATCCCGTTATCCATGAGTAAAAACCGTTCATTGTGTATTTTGATGATTTTACACTATTTCAAACATAATGGAATCTATATATGTGAGTTGTGGCTTTGAGCTCTCAAAATTCCCATTTCAGAAATACAGCGACAATGTCGCAGAAAGGGAACAGCCCCTTTCAGAAAATTATTCACCCTTGACCCGTTATGTAGCTGGTAGATAGAAATATTAGTTTTTAGGATTGTTATTTTCATTTGAAAATAAAAAGTATTAAATTTAGTAAAGTGTCAAGAAAACTAAACATTTAGAAAACTAAATAACACCTTATTATTTATTAATTATGTTTTGAAAACATAATAACACATATTTTATAGAAATTTAATAGGGCAATTTGCTTATTATAAATTGCTGTAAATAGGATGATTATTTCGCTAATGCTGATTCATTAAATTGAAATTTTTGGTTATTTTTTACACGCAGTTTAAAAACAGATAACACCATTACATATAAAAAGCATCTAAATATAATAAACCAAGTATTATTTCTTCAGTATTTTCATTCTAATTATGTAATGGATTCTGTATGGGACATTATTGTCATTCATGTCTACTGTTGAAATTACCGCGTTGCTGAAAATTTTTGCTGTTAATGAGGCTTGTTATGTAGAAAGTTTAAAAAAATTCTGCCGCAGGCTCAAAACATTCTCATACTAACAACAAGATATATCAGCTAAGTACTCGCTGGAAAACTAATGACGTAAAGACCAACCCACCAGTTATGTGCTGCAACACAACTTTTAACAAATTCGGCCTGGTAACAGTCCAAAAATTAGGATAGATGTTCACCAGTATATAACCAGGGTTGGCAAAAACGCGGGTTTTTGTACAAAAACCCAAACCACCCGGGTTTTTGTGGGTTTTTCTGGGTATTTGTGGGTTTTTGTGGGCTTTTCTGGGGTTTTGTAGATTTTAGTTATTTTTCTGTATATTTGTATATTTAATAATATATGTGTGTACTCATTTAAAAATATACTTATTAAGTTGCATTTTTCAATTACATCTGATCTATTTATTACTAATTAATATTATTATTTATAATATCAGTTAATAAATTTACTATATTCTGATATTAGTATTAATACTAATATCGGTAGAAAACCTAAAACTAAAATCAGAATAAGTTTATTAACTGATATTAAAATAGTTTTCATACTATTAATAATTCATGTTAATTATTATTAATACTATTATTAATACTATTATTGACTATTATTAATACTAGTAATAATAGTACTATTATAATTAACTTAATACTATTTTCAGTGATGAAAGTAAGTTTTTATCACTGTTAAATATATTTTACTTATCACAATGAATAATTAATTTTATTTTTGTACTAACTATACTAATTAAAATTGTTATAATAATTAGTAACTAAGATAATTAAACTAGCTGGTTTTACCTGTTAGCGGGGCTGGTCCTTTTATACCTAAATCTCGAAGTGAACAAACTTCGAACCAGACCCTCGCTGCCTGTGCCATCGCATAACAGGTTGAAAACATGCACTACTGGGTCCTCCTTTTAAACAAATCTCTAATTTACAGTGGCGGTTAAAAGTTTCCGGCCAGCAAAAATTTTTCAGTCAATTTGTAAATATACCCATATGAAGAAGAATATCAAAGTGATATTTATACATTTTATTGACATAATAGTTAGGAACTTACTTTTAGAAGAACATGAAAATATCAATAAATTTAACTGACAAAATTAAGTATAAAGGAAAACGCATGTTCTCAAAAGTTTCCGGCCACCTTCACAAGTTTGTAAAAAAGTGATATTGTAATAGAAAATTACAGTGATCAACAACATTTACAAATAGTATTTTATCGTATTACTAATTTATTAACTTTAAGTAATAAGTACTGCGGCGCAGCAACGTGACATTAATACAATCAAAGGTTAAAGATCGTCTATGGTACGCTTTTCCCACATTTCTTGCAATTTTGGCGAAATTTCGGCTGAGTTAGAATATTTATAGTTCCGCAGACTTTTGTCAACTTGTTTTCAAAGATTTTCTATCGGATTCACGTTGGGCGCTTGGGCTGATCATTTCAAAAACGAAATTTTTTGTGCGAAAACCATTGCTTATCGAGGTTTGCAAACATATTTATGTCGTTATCATGTTTAGAAAAATAGTTGCGACCAATTTTTTTTCTCTAATAAGGCAGAAAATAGTCTTGCAAGATTTCCTTATACATTGTATCATTTGCCTGGCTGTGGATTTCAAATAACGGACCCATCCTTTTTGAAGAAACTACTCTCCGCGGCATAACGTCTCCTCCGCCATGCTTCATTGTAGAAATAACATAGGTCGAATCATATCTTTTGTTGTTAGATCATCGGACGTTGTGTCTGCCATCACTTCCAAAACTGTTTCGAATTCGATTGATGGAAAAATAGAGCTTTTTTCCAGTTTTCACTTGACCAAACTTTGTGTTTTTTGGAAAACGCCAGTCAGGAACGTTTGTAATTTTTTTTAACTCTGAAAATTTTTTTAACACCGACTCTTCCGTAAAGTTTTGCATCACGTCAGCATGTTGATACGGTATACGGATTTATTTCAGCAATATTTTCATTCCGTAAATCGCAGTATATTGCAGCGGAATTTTTATGCGGATTATCAATTGTTTTTCGTGACTATGTTGTCCACAGGAATAGTAATTTTCCGGGATCTCCCGGACCTTTGAAAGTCCTGAAGGCCACGGCCATCTTTATATAATTTTTAAATATCGTTTAAGGTCAATTTATCGATCGATAACTTTGCCGCAATATCTGGAGAAGATTGGCCTTTTAGCGACAAACTAATCACTCATTTATAAACAATTATTGTTGAACTTTTCAATTTTGAATTCAGACTATGCTATACACGTTGATTCATTCTTAAACACAACCAAAAAACAGTTTACCGATAGAAAAAAACTAAAGAATGATAAGTGGCCGGAAACTTTTGCACACGCGAACTTCGAATTTTTATCCCTTTTCATGAAGCATCTTCAGTATCCAATCAAAATGATCACTTGGTCAGAGGTCATTTACATATTCCAAACTTTTGAAGCAATTGTGCTTCTTCTTTGCTGAAACCTTTTGGTAAATAAATCGAAGAAACTAACTGGCCGGAAACATTTGACCGCCACTGTAGATGCACATCTCAAACCGTATCTCTGTTGCCTACAACACCATGTAGAGGATGCTGCACATGCACAGAAGGATTCTTCCTTTTAAATAAATCTGTAATTAATATGCAAATGTCGTGCCGAACATATCTCAAACTAGATTCCATCTGCATACAGCACTGTATGTATATGGGTGATTCTACGATAAGAGGTTTCAAAAACATAGAGGATTCGGCCAAAAAGAAAAGTTTGAGTTTGATCAAAAACCTTTAAATTATGATTTTTGTCCCGTTTATTTACTTTTTCATACAAGGGCAAGTCACTTTATACATATTTTATAACTTTTTATGGTCAGTGACTTGCTCCCCTGGCAGTTATCTTGCCAGGGGAAATACGGCAGGGGAGAGAAATTTTCATGTAAATTCAAATTTTTTAACTGACTGAATTAGTTTTTGGGTTAATTGTGTATTTCACTTTAATTATCACCGCATTGTTTAATTAGGACAGTAAATGCAATTGAATTAAATGAATATTATAAGTTTTATGACTTACCAGAGGAGATACACGATCACCGTGCGAAACCACTACACCGCACGGTCGCGTCGCAACAACTAAAAATGGCTTGCGCGTTTAGTATTGCTAACTTCATGCCGATAGATGTCCTTAAGCGCTACTTCCGATATAGCCATCCTTGAATTTATATTTGTTTCAGCGGAACGAAATTTTACAGGGTAGATACACAAAAAAAGCGGCATAAAACTTAATTTTAAAAAATATTTGAAATTAACAAAATTATTTTATTTTTTATTTTATAATACGTAAGTATAATTACTTAAATTCCAATTAAACATACTTTAGTTAAGCATCTGACGGAAAAAATATATGTATTGTTTGAAAGTTAAATTGAAACCGGCAAGGGGACATGCCAGGGGAGAGACTAATTTAGACTTTGTAAAAAATTTCAGAAAAATGTCTTTTAGTTGGGCATTCAATCGTGATGTTATTTAATAAAGTATATAAAGATGATGCGATTCATTGCAAAAAATAGCAACATATAGAATAAAAAATCTGTTTGAAACGGATTGCCGCTCAAATTACCTCTTATCGTAGAATCAATCATATAGCAGGCATACTGTGCACACACTACCAGGTAGTTCGCTATATTCTTAAGAAAAATATATTTGAACAAAACTCTGTTAAACAACCTATCTGTAAACATATAAGTCGAAGGAGTGGCATTTTTTGGCAAGAAATTTTTGCAGAAATTATAACAGAAAATAGCAGTATTTGATACAGCATTCTTTTTTATAAATTTTTATCGTATGTTATGAGCTAAGCTATCTTAAAGTTTGAAACAGATCAAGCAAGAATTTAAGATTTTTATAAAAATTAAT
Source organism: Maratus speculifer (assembly GCA_964019185.1). Lineage (NCBI taxonomy): Eukaryota > Metazoa > Arthropoda > Arachnida > Araneae > Salticidae > Maratus > Maratus speculifer. The sequence continues at coordinate 359,509,492 of OZ025291.1, forward strand.
AATATAAAATAGTAGTATTTGAGGGAAGGAGTGTTTGAATTTTTAAAAAAAGCAGTAAACAATTATATCTCCAGCTCTTGATGAGCTGCAAAAAGATACAACCACACTGTCAAGATTTGGAGAAATTTGATGAAATCAGAAGAATTGAAATAATACAAGGAAATTACACTGAAATGCTACAAACAGGTAATCAGGGCTGAGCATTTTTTAGCTAATAATAATGGATGCAAAGTTTAGATGGGAAAGGCTTAATTTAACAAAAGAGGAAGAAACTGATGAATGAATAATGCAGTATTATTCAGAATGGTTACTTGTGATATTGGTATTTAAAATTAAAGACATAGAATATTTTCCTAAATCCCTTTTCTCAGAGAGTATTATGTCACAATTCTCAGCTTCAAAATGGTGGGAAAAAACCTTAAAGGAAAAATACAAAAAAAGAAAAACAAGTTAGATTCTGATTTTTGTAGTTTTTCCAATCTCTGTATTCTGTTCCATCTAGCTCTGCTTCCATCAAGAGGATTTTCTCTACATTTGGATTCATATAGTCTACATTACAAAACAGACTAGACTCAGAGCAGTGTGAAAAATTAGTAAAAAATTATAAATGTTGCCATAAAAATTAAAATGAATGTGATTTTGATTGGTAAACTATAAAAAAGATCAATTATAATTATTTTGTATTGTATTGCGTAACTTATTTGAAATATATTTTTATAAAATAAATAAATTGAAAAAAAAAAAACATTCTGAAATAAACTACAAACTGATTACCATAAATATGACTGTCTTTTTTTTTTTTTTTTTTTTTTTTTTTTTTAATATGATTTTGTAAAAGAAACCATCTAAGTTTTGGGCTTAAAAGAAAAATTTGTATTATACCATTAAGGAGATTTGCAGATTCAGAAATGATTTTTAGCAAACACCCACTTTTAACAAAAACCCAGGTGAGTTTTTGTTAGTGGACCCGCCCAGAAAAACAAGGGTGGGTTTTTCTGAGCTGGACCCACTTTGCCAACCCTGTATATAACGGCCCGCTCCTGTTCCGATGATAAATATGGCTGTAGTGGCAGCCGACATCTCCCCCCCCCCTCTCTCTCTCTTAATTTTAACTTGTAGATACATCCTCGGCCAAAAGTATTAGGCACCCCCTACAAAACATTTAAATCATAAAGAGAAATTAAAAAAAAATAACAAATGCTTCATACAAAGGTGTAAACGGTATTGTCAAACGTCAATCAAAACATATATACTTGATTGCGAACTATGTACTGGCAACATCTGGCGACTAAAACAGAGGAAATGTAATTTTATGAAAAAATATTTCAAATGTTTTTCCACACTTTATTTGATATTTACAGCACAAAGTATCACCCTTGTTAGCACTTCCCAACAAAGTTGAAAAGTGCTTATGAATTTGGTTTGTCTGGCCGTATTTCCGCGCTTTAACTCTCGTAAATATACTCGGATTGTCATGAATTTTTTGGACGTTAATTACGTTTACCCAAGCACGAATCCTATTTAAAATGAACTTTCTGCCATGATTAGTTTATTTACAGGGACAGTCAAAACTTTTCCATTACATTACGGCCTATGGGGAAACATCGTTTCAAATGAATTTTAAAGAAGTTACAGCCTGTAAAACATCTTCAAATTTATATGCATCTACAAAGTGCACTAAAGTAAGCATTTTATAAAGTATGCAGCGAAAAGAATAGCTATTATTCATTTACAGGGTCACACAAAAGAATTCCAATACATAATAATAAAGATGGGGTGGATTGTTTGCGACATATTTTAATTATGGTAAACGATTTCTTATATAATGAAATTGATATACGTTACTGAGGATTAATATGAGTTATTTCATGCATAATACATAGTACATAGCATTTACAGGGACACACAAAAGATTTCAAATAGTAGGGGGAACTGGGGTACATTGATACATGGGGCACATTGATACACCCCCTCTACCGCTCACAGGATCATTACAGGAAGTTTCACAACAGCTCCAAAAGATGATGCTAGTGTATTCAACTACATACAGAAAATCTTGGAATGATTCAGCAGTTTGATGAAATGGGACGGGTGATTTATTGTTTTTGTTGTTCAAAAGTAAATTTGAGTTGTACAATTGAAATGCTATTATACAATTGTTCCAGTATTTTCAACCAAAATGAATACTCTCCCTGGTAAGTACAGCTACTCTTTATCAGTTCCTCATTATTTATTGTTGGATATATTGTGAAGTGTTGGATTTGAGACTCATTTTATTCAAAATCGCTGTATGGGGCACATTGATACAGTTTATGACGGGGCACATTGATACAGCCTAAATCCTTTAATAGTTCATATTTTCATTATCTTTTATTATTATTTTTACCATACACTCCTTAATCCAACCTTTTTTTCACGAAAAATTTCTAATATTAGTTTTTATTGAAGTGAAATAGCTCTAATTTCTTTATATTAGAACATTTTATAGTATTTTTGAAAACAGAAGACGTAGGAACTTAGGATCAAGTGCTAGTAGAACTAATAAAAGAAAAGGACGGCATTCTGGCAAATCTCGAATTTATATCGATTCTCCAGAGAAAAAAGTATTTTCGACATGAGAAATGTTAAGTAAGAGAAACAAACTGCAGAACAGAAAATGATACTTATATTATAAACAGAATTTTTAATATAATTATCCTTTATTTTCTGTTTATGAACCTATTTATAAACAGAAAAATTGGTAATTTTTTCATCTTTCATAAGAAAGAAGATAATGCTGGAGTTGAAGTGCTAGATATGACAAAGTTACCACAGCCAACAATCAGACAAGAAACAGTCAGAACATCAGGTCATAATATATTTAATTTTGATTGCTTTAATATTGCTTAAAAATAAATTGTGGGTGATTTGAATTTTTATAAATAAATATAAAATGGTTTTCTAACTCATTTTTTATGAAAAATATGCATTGTTATTATTTTGTCGTCATTTTTCTTAAACGTATCAATCTGCCCCGGGGATGGGGCACATTGATACAAATGACTTTTTTTGATTTTTTAAAAATTACATGCAAAAATACTATATAAAACAATGATTGCACATTTTTATAACATACTACACAAGTTTTGCTGTCACCTCATGGAAAAAAAACTTGAATTTTCTCCTTTCTTGACACCAAAAAAAATCTTAGAAAAAAACTGTATCAATGTACCCCAGTTCCCCCTATATTCTATCCGAAGCCCTGTATATTATGGAAGATGACTGTTAGATGGATGAAATGCATTTTTAATTATGATATACTTTTTTAAGTTTCACTAGATGTATGTACATTATATGGTTTATACAAATGCTAATTGTTACACAATTTAGATATACAGGGTTAAAAAGATTTCGGAAAGGTTACTGAATATGATCGTACTTTACTTAAAGCTGATTTTTAAATATGTTATGCCTTTTTACGATGAACTGCATTTATTTTATTAAGAAATGTTTGTAAAATATAGATAAAATGATATACAGGGTCATGCAAAGAATTAGATACATGGTAGCCTTTGGATGATAATTTCTGGAAATTTGATTTAAGTAGTTTAAAGAGAATTTATTTTTAAACTAAACTTTAGCAAAATACTTTCGTGTATTAAAGGTACTATGTAATTGACCGGGCTAAAAAAAAGTGTTTCAAGCATTTTTCTATCTATTAGTATAAATTGCTGAAAGGAAAATTTCAACCAATTAGGAGTTTTCTTTCTAAACTAAATTTTACCATTAAATAGTCAAAATATAAATAGACAGATCAGATATAGGGTTTTTCTAAAGTATTGGAACACATATTTCGATATGGACAATAATATGTGATTTCCCTGGATAAAGAAGTTTTATTAAAGATTTCAAAAAGCGTTGGAAAGTGCTTCATAATCTATGTTTAACGCATGATTTTTCTTACTTGTGTGATCTAATGGCGAATTTTAAATCATTTAATTCTAAAATGCCTGAAAAAAGTTATCTGCTTGTTGGAAAATTAGTGATACTAATTCAGGATTTCATTGACCAGAGCAAATGCCAAGTAAAGACAGGCCAGTTGGTGAAATGTTCTGTTCTCTATATGCAGTGCAATTTGTTATTACAAAGTTAACAGAGACTCAGTCTCAGAGAAACAAAACAAAAACGGGGAAGCAGATGGTATACCCTCTGTATTTTTTACGCCTACAGCACCGATACGAAAGTCTGCTAGAGATCCCAGAAAAACTTCTGAGGTCGCTGCAGCTCTGTCAGAATACATTCGACAGAATCTATGTGGTCGAACGGCAAGAAGAAGACTGGTACAAACTGAATTATAAGGGTGCAAAGCCAAGAGGAAACCATAGCTTTTAGAAAACAAGAAGAAGAATCGCTTGAAGTAGGTTTGTCGTAGTCCAAAAACTAACAGCACAAAACCCTGAGTTATGGAGCGCAAGAAGAAACCCTTTTTGTTATGGAAGAGTAGTCATAGGGGAATCTAATCATCCATGTCTGCCGAAAGCGAAGTGGTGCATAAGCCAATAAAAAAGAATATTGCCCAGTTAAACTGATGGCATAGAGCTCACAGCCTATACTTGAACGAAATCTCATAATTCTGCATGAAAAATCTATTTATATAAGGGCATTAGCCCCCGTTCACCTTCTTAATACTTATCTAATGAACACCCAATATTAATCATGGAGGTGCTTCTTCAGAATGATCTAAGATTTGAGAGAAAATTGATAACTCTACAAGAAAATCCCATTTATATAAATTATGGGGTGGGACACTAGCCCCCGTTCCCCTTCTTATACTTATCGAATGAACTCTCAAAACTAATCAGGGAAGCGCCTTATCGTAATAAGCCTATATCCAAAATTTCAAGTAAATCTGATATTTTTATGACGAGTTATCGCGTTACGTACGCATGTACATACGTACATACAGAACGGACGAGCACATAAGCTCTCAGGATTTGATAGCCTGTGAGCTAAAAATGAATACCAAAAATAGTTGACTTAGTAGACTAGTTGGCTTAGATGACTTGTAGGATTAGCATTGTGTTTTCCTGCACCCAGTTTTCCATGTTTTCATACTTTTGTTTGTATGACAAACACAATGCTAAACCTAAGAGTCAACCACTAGTGGCATCAGTGATTTTAGCTTATGCGCCATTTCCCTTCCGGCAGACATTAATTATTAGATTCTTTTATTATTAACTACTCTTCCGTAAAATAAAGGATTTTTTCTTGTGCCCGATGACATAGAATTTTGTGCGGTCGGCTCTTGGACTATCGACATCAACATTTTGCAGAAGAAGATTGGTCAAATGCTATGTGGTCCGATAAATCTAACATTCGGGTAAGCAATGTAACTATCTCTATAATGAAAAACTAGTTGGATGTGCCAATCCCAAAACTTTCTTCTATCTCATACGTACATTGTAATATTAAAAAAAATAGTTACTCATTTTAATGCTTTAATAAGTTTAATTCAATACCTTACCAACTTTGATTTTCATCTTAAATTTCTGCTTCAATCAATTAATCGGAGTAAAAACAAATTTCCGTCTCTGCACGAGCCGATGGACAATAGAATGATAGGTAGATTTTTTTTTCAAATTGAAGAAGGGCCTACTTGTCTTACCAAAAAATAATCATATACAAAAAATTTAGTTCACTTATAGAACTAACTTCATACACTTTTATGTGGTGCAATATTGAAAATGGCATAAAATTCGCTATTGCAGCGCCCCCTTCCGGCGGATTTTTTTCAGATTCAGGACTATCCAACTAGCCATAGCCATACACTTACACAAAAAATTTCGTTCAATTCGATGCATAACTTCATGTACTTTTAGTCGGTACAATATTGAAAATGGCGCAAAATTCGCTATTGCAGCGCCCCCTTCCGGCGGATTTTTTTCAGATTCAGGACTATCCAACTAGACATAGCCATACACTTACACAAAAAATTTGGTTCAATTCGATGCATAACTTCATGTACTTTTAGTCGGTACAATATTGAAAATGGCACAAAAATCGCGATTGCAGCGCCCCCTTCCGACGGATGTTTTTCAAATTCAGGGAGGACGACCTAGCCATAGTCATACACATACACAAAAAATTTGGTTCAATTCGATGCATAACTTCATATACTTTTGGTTGGTACAATATTGAAAATGGCACAAAAATCGCGATTGCAGCGCCCCCTTCCGGCGGAATATTTCAAAACTGAAGGAGGACCTGCTTGCCACAGCCAAAAACATTCACAAAAAATTTGGTTCAATTCTATGTATAACTTCATACACTTTTTGATGGTAGAATGGCGACATACACGCAGACACACACACACACAGGCATACGGACATACAGACATTTTGTAAAAACATGTTTTTTGGAATCTCTGACCCCTAAAACGTGTAAATCCGTCAAAAACCGGAAGTCGAAAAAAATTTCGATTACAATACTTTCTTCTATTGAAGATAGAAGAAAGTAATAATCATCATTCTGTGAGAGTTGGCTTTTGTAATAAAAAGGGGAATATTTTAAGAATTATCCTTTTTATTTATTTCCAGGTATATCAACCACCCTGAATGATCTTTGAGAGGCGATGTATCAATGAATAATATCATCATGAATGTACTAAATGTTTCTTACCAAAAAATTCTAATGGGTTTTCTTAAAACACAGTAAACATAACAAGTTGGAAATTGCACGTGAAGCGTAGCAAATTAGGTGCGTTCGTACGATAACGAAGTTTTAAAAATATTACTTTCATATATCAATCTCATAAAATTGTAAATAACGAATTACAATTAAAACGCTCATCAAACAATGTTCTCCCTATACCATTATGTAATGGAATACTTTTGTGTGGCCTTGTAAATCAATAACAAATGTTCTTTGCACCACAAATTATGTAAGATGTATATTATAATATGTACTTTATAGTTGCATATAAATTTTATTAAGTTCGCATGAGTGTAACACGATTAAAATGCATTTGAAACATTTTTTTCCTATTGACCGTAATGTAACGGAATACTTTTGATTGTCCCTATAATTGATCTATGCATCCGATTTTCATAAAATTTGAAATAACTCTACAAAATTATGTAATAATTATGTATTTTAAATTTCAAACGTATAGAATATATTTGAAACTTTTTCCCCATTGACCATAATGTAATTGAATACTTTTGATTGCCCCTGTAATTGATCTATGCACACGATTATCAAAAAATTTGAAATAACTCGACAGAATTATGTAATAATTGCATATTTTAAATTTCAAATGATTAAAATGCATTTGAAACTTTTTCCCCATTAACCGTAATGTAATGGAATACTTTTGATTGCCCCTGTAATTGATCTATGCATCCGATTTTCATAAAATTTGAAATGACTCGACAAAATTATGTAATAAATACGTATTTTAAATTTCAAACGATTCGGTTGGGTAGTTTTTGCGTTGTTATATGCGGACGGACAGACGGACGGACAGACGGACGGACTGAACGACCACTATAGGTGCTACGTATTATATAATTACGAACGCACCTAAAAACGGTTGTCTTTCGCAGGTATCACAAAATGTAGCCATTTTCTTAGTTCATTTTCTGGTCATAATTGAGCCGCATTTTCTTCTAGTCCAAAACCCGACAGCACAAAACCCTAAGCCATCGAGCACGAGAAAAAACGGTTTATTTTATGGAAAAGTAGTCATAGAGGAATCTAATGATCCTTGTCTACCGGAAGTGAAGTGGTGCATAAGCCAAAAATTAATACAGTCGACTCTCGTTAATTCGAACTCGTCGGGACCACAAGAAATGTTCGAATTATGGAAAGTATGAAATCAGAACATGCTTAATACGGTTAATATTACAAAGGAATTAATGTTATAAGTGCTTTTTAAATGTATTATGTCTGTTATCATCAGAATATGACTTAATATTAAATTAGAATAGAATGTATAAATACATAAACTAATTATAAAGTTAGAAACAGGCACACTGGAAGAAAAATTCGAATCGTCACTGATGGACAGACGGGGCACTTAGAAAGTCGATATCAAATGCATGGGATTATATGTATACTCGTTCGGAACAGTTCTCACAAAAATCAAAGAAAGAAAGTTATTCAAGTGATCTGAAATCCGTGAGAAAGAAAGGAAATACGAAAAATCAGAATTCTTGTTAGTTCGAATTAAACGAAGTCAAGAGAAAAGGAGTTCGAATTAATGAAGAATTTAACGTTACTCTGCCATCGAAAATTTCGGGACTTCATGTTTAGTTCGAGTTAAGCGAAGATTCGAATTATCCGATTTCGAATTAACGAGAGTCGACTGTACCATTAATGGCTCACTCGAAGGTTTATCACTGTGTTCTCCAGCTTCCATTTTTCGATTTTTTTCATACTTTTGATTAAACGGCAAGCACAATGTTAAACCTACGAGTCAACCACTAGTGGTATTAATTTTTGGCTTATGCACCACTTCACTTCCGACAGACATAGATCATTAGATTCCCCTATGACTACTTTTTCATAAAATAAAGGGTTTTTTTCCTTGTACTCAATAACATAGGTTTTTGTGCTGTTGGCTCTTGGACGATTTGTAGTATAGTTTGCAATACCGTTGCACTTAGAGACTTTTAGAATTTGTATTACTTTCTTCTATCTTCAATAGAAGAAAGTATTGTAATCGAAATTTTTTTCGACTTCCGCTTTTCGACGGATTTACACGTTTTTGGGGGTCAGAGATTCCAAAAAACATGTTTTTACAAAATGTCTGTCTGTCCGTGTGTCTGTGTGTCTGTATGTCGCCATTCTACCATCAAAAAGTGTATGAAGTTATGCATAGAATTGAGCCAAATTTTTTGTGGATGTTGTTGACTGTGGCAAGCAGGTCCTCTTTCAGTTTTGAAATATTCCGCCGGAAGGGGGCGCTGCAATCGCGATTTTTGTGCCATTTTCAATATTGTACCGACCAAAAGTATATGAAGTTATGCATCGAATTGAACCAAATTTTTTGTGTATGTGTATGGCTATGGCTAGTTGGTCCTCCCTGAATTTGAAAAAAAAAAAACCTCCGGAAGGGGGCGCTGCAATCGCCATTTTTGTGCCATTTTCAATATTGTATCGATCAAAAGTACATGAAGTTATGCATCGAATTGAACGAAATTTTTTGTGTAAGTGTATGGCTATGGCTAGTTGGATCGATCTGAATCTGAAAAAAAATCCGCCGGAAGGGGGCGCTGCAATACCGAATTTTATGCCATTTTCAATATTGCACCACATAAAAGTGTATGAAGTTAGTTCTAGAACTGAACTAAACATTTTGTATATGATTATTTTTTGGTAAGGCAAGTAGGTCCTCCCTGAATTTGAAAAAAAAATCTGCTTATCATTCTATTGTCCATCGGCTCGTGCAGAGACGGAAATTCGTTTTTACTCCAATTAATTGATTGAAGCAGAAATTTAAGATGAAAATCAAAGTTGGTAAGGTATTGAATTAAAATTATTAAAGCATTAAAATGAGTAACTATTTTTTTAAATGTTAAAATGTATGTATGCGAAAGAAGAAAGTTTTGGGATTGGCACATCCAACTAGTTCTTTAATAGATTTAGTAACGATAATCTTATCTTGCAGGCCATACGGAAAGACAGACAAAAAAAGCCTTGACGACATTCAATGTGTTAAGGCTCTGCTCTGCTCAACAAGCAAAAAACGTTTTGAAACATTTACACAGTGTTGATTTCAGGAGGGTGGTCCGGGTGGTACATCCCCCCACCGGAGCAGTGAAATGCATCCCCGGAAGATTTGATATTTTTTGTTTTCAAATGGTAAAAAAGTACAATCCCCCCGGAACTACAGAAATCCCTCCCGGAGAAAAATGTCTGAATTCAACATTACATTTACAAATCCATTTTTTAATGAAAAGATATAAAATTGGAAAGCCTGATTATAGAAGCAATTTGGAATCGAACTGAATTTTCTATTTTTTGATCAACAAATTACCTATTGAGGTATAAGCGATTTCGATCACGTGACAAACGCGTTTTTCATCCCAATTTGAATGGTTATTCTTCTTTGGCACAGAAATTCATTTCAAAACGCCTATTTTGACATTATTTTCTGAAAAATGTATTGCGTTTGCTGAAAATCAGAAAAAAGAGTGCGATTAGATAGTTTCTGAATAACAACACCTGCATTTCCGAGCAAAAAATAAATTAAAACTTGTGTGATAAAACTGTCCTTTTTGATTTAAAAACATCCTTAATAAATAAATAAATAAATAAATAAATAAATAAAAGGTTTGGAACCGCTGATAGCACGGAAAAGAGCGCTACCGGTGATCTCGAATTGACGTTTTCACTCGATCTTTTAACTTTTAATCTTTCACGTCAGATAAGTCAAGCAAATAGCTACAAAAAAGACAGGCTATGACTTGAGAATCCAACAGCTGAAAAAATTTGCAGTTTAGTTCCAGATATTCTCAACAATAGAATCACGAACATAACCATGTTTTGCATCTGATTACAGTTATGTAGTTATGCCAAATATACCTTTACTTTAACAATAAAGGGCCACTGATAAAATAAAAGTGAGCGAAAGCGTGAAACTTTATTGAATAAGATGTTATACGGAGTATGAAAATATGAATATTATTAACTGCGTAATAATCCATTGTGTTCATTGCATTGGATGGGATAGGATTTATCTTTAAGGAGGTCTGGGACGCATTTTAAAATATTTTTTATTTACTGAGTGAAAATTTTGAATTTTTTTTGTGATGGTTAATTATATTATTAGTAAACAAAATCACATGATAAAACTTTTAATAAATAACAATAAAAAAATTAATTTAAAATTAATTTAAAATGTGGTGTAAATTAAAATTATTATAACTTAAAATATTATTTTTAGAATTTTAATTGTTTTTCATATAAACAGACAGAAAACGTAAGCTTTAATTTTGATTCAGCATTTTTAAAACTATTAATTTAAAGAAAAATTAAAAATATTTAAAGTAAAAATTTGGAAAAATTATGCAACTTTTCTTCAAAGAATCATATTTTTTAAAATATTTTTTTTAATTTGCTGAATCAAAATTAAAATAAAACAATTGAAAAAGACATGTTCTAAGTTTGAACCATTTATCTTAAACGGTCCTTGAGTTATAACAATTTAAAAATGAGACATTGTAAAAAAAAAACTCATCGTGATAAAATTTTATGATAAAATTTTATTTGAAAATAACACCCCCATAGACTTCATTACAGACTACATTATCATTCGTTTTTTTTTTTTTTTTTTTTTTTTTTTTTTTTTTTTTTTAGTGACTAGTGTGGGCTTTTCAGGGAGGGGGGGGGGGGGAAGGTTGGGAACCGCTGATAGTTCCGTGAAAAGCGCTATCGGAGATCTCGAATTGACAGTTTCACTTGATCTTTTAATTTTTAATCTTTCACGTCAGGTAAAAAAAGTCAAGGAAATAGCTACAAAAATAACTACAGGCTATGATTAGAGGATCCAACAGCTGAAAAAATGTGCAGTTTAGTTCCAGATATTCTCAACAATAGAATCACGAACGTGTTTTGCATCTGATTACAGTTATCCATCTTTTATGCCAAATATACCTTAAAAATGAAGGGCCACAGATAAAATAAAAGTTAGCGAAAGCGTGAAACTTTATTGAGTAAGATGTTACATGGTGCATGAAAAAATATGAATATTTTTTACCGGCGTAATAATCCATTGTGTTCATTGCATTGGATGGAACTGAATCTTCCTATTACTTACCCCTCATACGTAGTATAGGGTAAGTCTTGCAATCGTTTTGAAAATCGAAAAAAAAATTTTTGGCGGATTTACACGTTTTAGATAATGGAGATTTCGAAAAACATATTTTTAGAAAAAAACTTTTGCCGTCCGTCTGTCTGTCTGTCTGTCTGTCTGTAAACGCTCTATCTCCCGAACAAATTGAGATAGAGACTTGAAATTTTGTATGTAGTTAGTAGGTAAGAATGGGATGAACCCTATTTAATATCAGCAACCTCGATTATCCGGATCTATTTTTTTCGGACTCTCGAAAAATTAGTTCTGATGAAAGGTGTATAAAAATTTTCGAATTTTTTTGTTCTAAGGAATGGACGTAAAAGGCAATAAAATAACACACATTTTGCATATAGAACGAAGTCGATCGGATTATTAGTTGCCGAGATATTTGTAATCTTGTTTTCCACATTCTTCTATTTTTCATGACCCTGTATTTCATTCAAATTTCAATTCAGAGGTATATTTTAATTGGAAATGAGACGCTTAATCCGACACAGTTAATTTTTAGTTAATAGAATTATTATTTTTGGAGTTATAAGGATGTTTCTTTTACGCAGTTCGGTACTACTTGAGTAGTTTGGCATTTTATATAATTTGTCGAAATTGGTAAATCAGCAGTTCTTTAATATAGCATTACTATGTATATTAACAATATTTAAATTTTGTTTATGAATTGCAATGCATTGTATAAATAGTTTTCACATGTTTTATTTTCATATAATATCCATGATGGGTAAGTATTACGGTGGCCCCCCCAACGACTAGTTTTTAAGGAAACGGTGAAAATTATTATTTTTTTAATTTTGATCATACCAATATGAAATTTTGTGCATATATACATTTCACCAAAGGCATATAGAGCACCTTCAAAAAAATTTCTAATCGTATAAAAAAAAAAAAAAAAAAAAAAAAAAATATGTGTGGCACTCGGGGACTGCCGCGGTAAAGCTATTGCATAGCATTTTTTATCAACTTATGCAAAAATACCGCGTCAATGTCTGCTGAAGTCTATCGAAGGATACCGCGCCGAAGTCTGCCAAACTCAAAAGTCATTAGCCGGAGTGTTAGGATTTTTTCTCGTTACGGAATTCCTAGATTCGGTCGCCGCACTCAAAGCCCGCGATAATAGCTATGCAATAGCTTAATAAATTACCAAACAAAATTTGGTCGCGCTACGAAAATTAGATCGCGAGTTATAAGCATTTTAAATTTTTCGACCCTCACGGTGGGGGGTCTCCTGTCAATAAAAATTAACACTGTCTCACAATAAATTATCAAACAAAATTTGGCCGCGCTACGAAAATTAGATCGCGAATTATAAGCATTTTAAATTTTTCGACCCTCACCGTGGGGGGTCTAATGTCCCCAAAAATTAACACTGTCTCACAATAAATTATCAAACAAAATTTGGCCGCGCTACGAAAATTAGATCGCGAGTTATAAGCATTTTAAATTTTTCGACCCTCACCGTGGGGGGGGTCTCCTGTCACCAAAAATTAACAGTCTCATATTAAATTACCAAACAAAATTTGCCCGCGCTATGAAAACTAGATCGTGAGTTATAAGCATTTTTAATTTTTCGACCCTCATCGTGGGGGGGGGGGTCTAATGTCCCCAAAAATTAACACTGTCTCATAATAAATTATCAAACAAAATTTGGCCGCGCTACGAAAATTAGATCGCGAGTAATAAGCATTTTAAATTTTTCGACCCTCACCGTGGGGGTCTAATGTCCCCAAAAATTAAGTCTCATAATAAATTAACAAACAAAATTTGGCCGCGCTACGAAAATTAGATCGCGAGTTATAAGCATTTTAAATTTTTCGACCCTCACCGTGGGGGGTCTAATGTCACCAAAAATTATCACTGACTCATAAAAAATTACCAAATAAAATTTGGCCGCGCTACGAAAATTAGATCGCGAGTTATAAGCATTTTTAATTTTTCGACCCTCACCGTTGGGTGTCTTCTGTCACCAACAATTAACACTCTCATAATAAATTACCAAACAAAATTTAGCCGTGCTACGAAAGTTAGATCGCGAGTTATAAGCATCTTTAATTTTTCGACCCTCACCGTGGGGTGTCTTCTGTCACCAACAATTAACACTCTCATAATAAATTACTAAACAAAATTTAGCCGCGCTACGAAAATTAGATCGCGAGTTATAAGCATTTTAAATTTTTCGACCCCTCACCGTGGGGGATCTAATGTCCCCCAAAATTAACACTGTCTCATAATAAATTACCAAACAAAATTTGGCCGCGCTACGAAAATTAGATCGCGAGTTATAAGCATTTTAAATTTTTCGACCCTCACCGTGGGGGTCTAATGTCCCCAAAAATTAAGTCTCATAATAAATTAACAAACAAAATTTGGCCGCGCTACGAAAATTAGATCGCGAGTTATAAGCATTTTAAATTTTTCGACCCTCACCGTGGGGGGTCTAATGTCACCAAAAATTATCACTGACTCATAAAAAATTACCAAATAAAATTTGGCCGCGCTACGAAAATTAGATCGCGAGTTATAAGCATTTTTAATTTTTCGACCCTCACCGTTGGGTGTCTTCTGTCACCAACAATTAACACTCTCATAATAAATTACCAAACAAAATTTAGCCGTGCTACGAAAGTTAGATCGCGAGTTATAAGCATCTTTAATTTTTCGACCCTCACCGTGGGGTGTCTTCTGTCACCAACAATTAACACTCTCATAATAAATTACTAAACAAAATTTAGCCGCGCTACGAAAATTAGATCGCGAGTTATAAGCATTTTAAATTTTTCGACCCCTCACCGTGGGGGATCTAATGTCCCCCAAAATTAACACTGTCTCATAATAAATTACCAAACAAAATTTGGCCGCGCTACGAAAATTAGATCGCGAGTTATAAGCATTTTAAATTTTTCGACCCTCACCGTGGGGGTCTAATGTCCCCAAAAATTAACAGTCTCATAATAAATTACCAAACAAAATTTGGCCGCGCTACGAAAATTAGATCGCGAGTTATAAGCAATTTAAATTTTTCGACCCTCACCGTGGGGGGTCTAATGTCACCAAAAATTAACACTGACTCATAAAAAATTACCAAATAAAATTTGGCCGCGCTACGAAAATTAGATCGCGAGTTATGAGCATTTTTAATTTTTCGACCCTCACCGTTGGGTGTCTTCTGTCACCAACAATTAACACTCTCATAATAAATTACCAAACAAAATTTAGCCGTGCTACGAAAGTTAGATCGCGAGTTATAAGCATCTTTAATTTTTCGACCCTCACCGTGGGGTGTCTTCTGTCACCAACAATTAACACTCTCATAATAAATTACTAAACAAAATTTAGCCGCGCTACGAAAATTAGATCGTGAGTTATAAGCATTTTAAATTTTTCGACCCGTATCGTTGGGGATCTAATGTCCCCAAAAATTAACACTGCCTCATAATAAATTACCAAACAAAATTTGGTCGCGCTACGAAAATTAGATCGCGAGTTATAAGCATTTTAAATTTTTCGACACTCACCGTGGGGACTCTCCTGTCCCCAAAAATTAACACTGTCTTATAATAAATTACCAAACAATATTTTGCCAAGCTACCAAAATTAGATCGCGAGTTATAAGCATTTTAAATTTTTCGACCCTCACCGTGGGGGGTCTAATGTCCCCAAAAATTAACACTGTCTCATAATAAATTACCAAACAAAATTTGGCCGCGCTACGAAAATTAGATCGCTAGTTATAAGCATTTTAAATTTTTCGACCCTCACCGTGGAGGGGGGGGGTCTCCTGTCACCAAAAATTAACAGTCTCATATTAAATTACCAAACAAAATTTGCCCGCGCTATGAAAACTAGATCGTGAGTTATAAGCATTTTTAATTTTTCGACCCTCATCGTGGGGGGGGGGTCTAATGTCCCCAAAAATTAACACTGTCTCATAATAAATTATCAAACAAAATTTGGCCGCGCTACGAAAATTAGATCGCGAGTAATAAGCATTTTAAATTTTTCGACCCTCACCGTGGGGGTCTAATGTCCCCAAAAATTAACAGTCTCATAATAAATTACCAAACAAAATTTGGCCGCGCTACGAAAATTAGATCGCGAGTTATAAGCATTTTAAATTTTTCGACCCTCACCGTTGAGTGTCTTCTGTCACCAACAATTAACACTCTCATAATAAATTACCAAACAAAATTTAGCCGCGCTACGAAAATTAGATCGCGAGTTATAAGCATTTTAAATTTTTCGACCCTCACCGTGGGGGATCTAATGTCCCCAAAAATTAACACTGTCTCATAATAAATTACCAAACAAAATTTGGCCGCGCTACGAAAATTAGATCGCGAGTTATAAGCATTTTAAATTTTTCGACCCTCACCGTGGGGGGTCTCCTGTCACCAAAAATTAACACTGACTCATAAAAAATTACCAAATAAAATTTGGCCGCGCTACGAAAATTAGATCGCGAGTTATAAGCACTTTTAATTTTTCGACCCTCACCGTTGGGTGTCTTCTGTCACCAACACTTAACATTCTCATAATAAATTACCAAACAAAATTTAGCCGTGCTACGAAAATTAGATCGCGAGTTATAAGCATCTTTAATTTTTCGACCCTCACCGTGGGGTGTCTTCTGTCACCAACAATTAACACTCTCATAATAAATTACTAAACAAAATTTAGCCGCGCTACGAAAATTAGATCGTGAGTTATAAGCATTTTAAATTTTTCGACACTCACCGTGGGGAGTCTCCTGTCCCCAAAAATTAACACTGTCTTATAATAAATTACCAAACAATATTTTGCCAAGCTACCAAAATTAGATCGCGAGTTATAAGCATTTTAAATTTTTCGACTCTCACCGTTGGGGGTCTAATGTCCCCAAAAATTAACACTGTCTCATAATAAATTACCAAACAAAATTTGGCCGCGCTACGAAAATTAGATCGCGAGTTATAAGCATTTTAAATTTTTCGACCCTCACCGTGGGGTGTCTTCTGTCACCAACAATTAACACTCTCATAATAAATTACTAAACAAAATTTAGCCGCGCTACGAAAATTAGATCGTGAGTTATAAGCATTTTAAATTTTTCGACCCTCATCGTGGGGGGGGGGTCTAATGTCCCCAAAAATTAACACTGTCTCATAATAAATTATCAAACAAAATTTGGCCGCGCTACGAAAATTAGATCGCGAGTAATAAGCATTTTAAATTTTTCGACCCTCACCGTGGGGGTCTAATGTCCCCAAAAATTAACAGTCTCATAATAAATTACCAAACAAAATTTGGCCGCGCTACGAAAATTAGATCGCGAGTTATAAGCATTTTAAATTTTTCGACCCTCACCGTGGGGGGTCTCCTGTCACCAAAAATTATCACTGACTCATAAAAAATTACCAAATAAAATTTGGCCGCGCTACGAAAATTAGATCGCGAGTTATAAGCATTTTTAATTTTTCGACCCTCACCGTTGGGTGTCTTCTGTCACCAACAATTAACACTCTCATAATAAATTACCAAAAAAAATTTAGCCGCGCTACGAAAATTAGATCGCGAGTTATAAGCATTTTAAATTTTTCGACCCTCACCGTGGGGGTCTAATGTCCCCAAATATTAACAGTATCATAATAAATTACCAAACAAAATTTGGCCGCGCTACAAAAATTAGATCGCGAGTTATAAGCATTTTAAATTTTTCGACCCTCACCGTGGGGGGTCTCCTGTCACCAAAAATTAACACTGACTCATAAAAAATTACCAAATAAAATTTGGCCGCGCTACGAAAATTAGATCGCGAGTTATAAGCATTTTTAATTTTTCGACCCTCACCGTTGGGTGTCTTCTGTCACCAACAATTAACACTCTCATAATAAATTACCAAACAAAATTTAGCCGTGCTACGAAAATTAGATCGCGAGTTATAAGTATCTTTAATTTTTCGACCCTCACCGTGGGGTGTCTTCTGTCACCAACAATTAACACTCTCATAATAAATTACTAAACAAAATTTAGCCGCGCTACGAAAATTACATCGTGAGTTGATTTTAAATTTTTCGACCCGTATCGTTGGGGATCTAATGTCCCCAAAAATTAACACTGCCTCATAATAAATTACCAAACAAAATTTGGCCGCGCTACGAAAATTAGATCGCGAGTTATAAGCATTTTAAATTTTTCGACCCTCACCGTGGGGGGTCTCCTGTCACCAAAAATTATCACTGACTCATAAAAAATTACCAAATAAAATTTGGCCGCGCTACGAAAATTAGATCGCGAGTTATAAGCATTTTTAATTTTTCGACCCTCACCGTTGGGTGTCTTCTGTCACCAACAATTAACACTCTCATAATAAATTACCAAACAAAATTTAGCCGCGCTACGAAAATTAGATCGCGAGTTATAAGCATTTTAAATTTTTCGACCCTCACCGTGGGGGTCTAATGTCCCCAAAAATTAACAGTATCATAATAAATTACCAAACAAAATTTGGCCGCGCTACGAAAATTAGATCGCGAGTTATAAGCATTTTTAATTTTTCGACCCTCACCGTTGGGTGTCTTCTGTCACCAACAATTAACACTCTCATAATAAATTACCAAACAAAATTTAGCCGTGCTACGAAAATTAGATCGCGAGTTATAAGTATCTTTAATTTTTCGACCCTCACCGTGGGGTGTCTTCTGTCACCAACAATTAACACTCTCATAATAAATTACTAAACAAAATTTAGCCGCGCTACGAAAATTACATCGTGAGTTATAAGCATTTTAAATTTTTCGACCCGTATCGTTGGGGATCTAATGTCCCCAAAAATTAACACTGCCTCATAATAAATTACCAAACAAAATTTGGTCGCGCTACGAAAATTAGATCGCGAGTTATAAGCATTTTAAATTTTTCGACACTCACCGTGGGGAGTCTCCTGTTCCCAAAAATTAACACTGTCTTATAATAAATTACCAAACAATATTTTGCCAAGCTACCAAAATTAGATCGCGAGTTATAACCATTTTAAATTTTTCGACCCTCACCGTGGGGGGTCTAATGTCACCAAAAATTATCACTGACTCATAAAAAATTACCAAATAAAATTTGGCCGCGCTACGAAAATTAGATCGCGAGTTATAAGCATTTTTAATTTTTCGACCCTCACCATTGGGTGTCTTCTGTCACCAACAATTAACACTCTCATAATAAATTACCAAACAAAATTTAGCCGTGCTACGAAAGTTAGATCGCGAGTTATAAGCATCTTTAATTTTTCGACCCTCACCGTGGGGTGTCTTCTGTCACCAACAATTAACACTCTCATAATAAATTACTAAACAAAATTTAGCCGCGCTACGAAAATTAGATCGCGAGTTATAAGCATTTTAAATTTTTCGACCCCTCACCGTGGGGGATCTAATGTCCCCAAAAATTAACACTGTCTCATAATAAATTACCAAACAAAATTTGGCCGCGCTACGAAAATTAGATCGCGAGTTATAAGCATTTTAAATTTTTCGACCCTCACCGTGGGGGTCTAATGTCCCCAAAAATTAACAGTCTCATAATAAATTACCAAACAAAATTTGGCCGCGCTACGAAAATTAGATCGCGAGTTATAAGCAATTTAAATTTTTCGACCCTCACCGTGGGGGGTCTCCTGTCACCAAAAATTAACACTGACTCATAAAAAATTACCAAATAAAATTTGGCCGCGCTACGAAAATTAGATCGCGAGTTATAAGCATTTTTAATTTTTCGACCCTCACCGTTGTGTGTCTTCTGTCACCAACAATTAACACTCTCATAATAAATTACCAAACAAAATTTAGCCGTGCTACGAAAGTTAGATCGCGAGTTATAAGCATCTTTAATTTTTCGACCCTCACCGTGGGGTGTCTTCTGTCACCAACAATTAACACTCTCATAATAAATTACTAAACAAAATTTAGCCGCGCTACGAAAATTACATCGTGAGTTATAAGCATTTTAAATTTTTCGACCCGTATCGTTGGGGATCTAATGTCCCCAAAAATTAACACTGCCTCATAATAAATTACCAAACAAAATTTGGTCGCGCTACGAAAATTAGATCGCGAGTTATAAGCATTTTAAATTTTTCGACACTCACCGTGGGGAGTCTCCTGTTCCCAAAAATTAACACTGTCTTATAATAAATTACCAAACAATATTTTGCCAAGCTACCAAAATTAGATCGCGAGTTATAACCATTTTAAATTTTTCGACCCTCACCGTGGGGGGTCTAATGTCACCAAAAATTATCACTGACTCATAAAAAATTACCAAATAAAATTTGGCCGCGCTACGAAAATTAGATCGCGAGTTATAAGCATTTTTAATTTTTCGACCCTCACCATTGGGTGTCTTCTGTCACCAACAATTAACACTCTCATAATAAATTACCAAACAAAATTTAGCCGTGCTACGAAAGTTAGATCGCGAGTTATAAGCATCTTTAATTTTTCGACCCTCACCGTGGGGTGTCTTCTGTCACCAACAATTAACACTCTCATAATAAATTACTAAACAAAATTTAGCCGCGCTACGAAAATTAGATCGCGAGTTATAAGCATTTTAAATTTTTCGACCCCTCACCGTGGGGGATCTAATGTCCCCAAAAATTAACACTGTCTCATAATAAATTACCAAACAAAATTTGGCCGCGCTACGAAAATTAGATCGCGAGTTATAAGCATTTTAAATTTTTCGACCCTCACCGTGGGGGTCTAATGTCCCCAAAAATTAACAGTCTCATAATAAATTACCAAACAAAATTTGGCCGCGCTACGAAAATTAGATCGCGAGTTATAAGCAATTTAAATTTTTCGACCCTCACCGTGGGGGGTCTCCTGTCACCAAAAATTAACACTGACTCATAAAAAATTACCAAATAAAATTTGGCCGCGCTACGAAAATTAGATCGCGAGTTATAAGCATTTTTAATTTTTCGACCCTCACCGTTGGGTGTCTTCTGTCACCAACACTTAACATTCTCATAATAAATTACCAAACAAAATTTGCCCGCGCTATGAAAACTAGATCGTGAGTTATAAGCATTTTTAATTTTTCGACCCTCATCGTGGGGGGGGGTCTAATGTCCCCAAAAATTAACACTGTCTCATAATAAATTATCAAACAAAATTTGGCCGCGCTACGAAAATTAGATCGCGAGTAATAAGCATTTTAAATTTTTCGACCCTCACCGTGGGGGTCTAATGTCCCCAAAAATTAACAGTCTCATAATAAATTACCAAACAAAATTTGGCCGCGCTACGAAAATTAGATCGCGAGTTATAAGCATTTTAAATTTTTCGACCCTCACCGTTGAGTGTCTTCTGTCACCAACAATTAACACTCTCATAATAAATTACCAAACAAAATTTAGCCGCGCTACGAAAATTAGATCGCGAGTTATAAGCATTTTAAATTTTTCGACCCTCACCGTGGGGGATCTAATGTCCCCAAAAATTAACACTGTCTCATAATAAATTACCAAACAAAATTTGGCCGCGCTACGAAAATTAGATCGCGAGTTATAAGCATTTTAAATTTTTCGACCCTCACCGTGGGGGGTCTCCTGTCACCAAAAATTAACACTGACTCATAAAAAATTACCAAATAAAATTTGGCCGCGCTACGAAAATTAGATCGCGAGTTATAAGCATTTATAATTTTTCGACCCTCACCGTTGGGTGTCTTCTGTCACCAACACTTAACATTCTCATAATAAATTACCAAACAAAATTTAGCCGTGCTACGAAAATTAGATCGCGAGTTATAAGCATCTTTAATTTTTCGACCCTCACCGTGGGGTGTCTTCTGTCACCAACAATTAACACTCTCATAATAAATTACTAAACAAAATTTAGCCGCGCTACGAAAATTAGATCGTGAGTTATAAGCATTTTAAATTTTTCGACACTCACCGTGGGGAGTCTCCTGTCCCCAAAAATTAACACTGTCTTATAATAAATTACCAAACAATATTTTGCCAAGCTACCAAAATTAGATCGCGAGTTATAAGCATTTTAAATTTTTCGACTCTCACCGTTGGGGGTCTAATGTCCCCAAAAATTAACACTGTCTCATAATAAATTACCAAACAAAATTTGGCCGCGCTACGAAAATTAGATCGCGAGTTATAAGCATTTTAAATTTTTCGACCCTCACCGTGGGGTGTCTTCTGTCACCAACAATTAACACTCTCATAATAAATTACTAAACAAAATTTAGCCGCGCTACGAAAATTAGATCGTGAGTTATAAGCATTTTAAATTTTTCGACCCTCATCGTGGGGGGGGGGTCTAATGTCCCCAAAAATTAACACTGTCTCATAATAAATTATCAAACAAAATTTGGCCGCGCTACGAAAATTAGATCGCGAGTAATAAGCATTTTAAATTTTTCGACCCTCACCGTGGGGGTCTAATGTCCCCAAAAATTAACAGTCTCATAATAAATTACCAAACAAAATTTGGCCGCGCTACGAAAATTAGATCGCGAGTTATAAGCATTTTAAATTTTTCGACCCTCACCGTGGGGGGTCTCCTGTCACCAAAAATTATCACTGACTCATAAAAAATTACCAAATAAAATTTGGCCGCGCTACGAAAATTAGATCGCGAGTTATAAGCATTTTTAATTTTTCGACCCTCACCGTTGGGTGTCTTCTGTCACCAACAATTAACACTCTCATAATAAATTACCAAACAAAATTTAGCCGTGCTACGAAAATTAGATCGCGAGTTATAAGTATCTTTAATTTTTCGACCCTCACCGTGGGGTGTCTTCTGTCACCAACAATTAACACTCTCATAATAAATTACTAAACAAAATTTAGCCGCGCTACGAAAATTACATCGTGAGTTGATTTTAAATTTTTCGACCCGTATCGTTGGGGATCTAATGTCCCCAAAAATTAACACTGTCTTATAATAAATTACCAAACAATATTTTGCCAAGCTACCAAAATTAGATCGCGAGTTATAAGCATTTTAAATTTTTCGACTCTCACCGTGGGGGGTCTAATGTCCCCAAAAATTAACACTGTCTTATAATAAATTACCAAACAAAATTTGGCCGCGCTACGAAAATTAGATCGCGAGTTATAAGCATTTTAAATTTTTCGACCCTCACCGTGGGGGGGGGGGGGTCTCCTGTCACCAAAAATTAACAGTCTCATATTAAATTACCAAACAAAATTTGCCCGCGCTATGAAAACTAGATCGTGAGTTATAAGCATTTTTAATTTTTCGACCCTCATCGTGGGGGGGGGGGTCTAATGTCCCCAAAAATTAACACTGTCTCATAATAAATTATCAAACAAAATTTAGCCGCGCTACGAAAATTACATCGTGAGTTGATTTTAAATTTTTCGACCCGTATCGTTGGGGATCTAATGTCCCCAAAAATTAACACTGCCTCATAATAAATTACCAAACAAAATTTGGCCGCGCTACGAAAATTAGATCGCGAGTTATAAGCATTTTAAATTTTTCGACCCTCACCGTGGGGGGTCTCCTGTCACCAAAAATTAACACTGACTCATAAAAAATTACCAAATAAAATTTGGCTGCGCTACGAAAATTAGATCGCGAGTTATAAGCATTTTTAATTTTTCGACCCTCACCGTTGGGTGTCTTCTGTCACCAACAATTAACACTCTCATAATAAATTACCAAACAAAATTTAGCCGTGCTACGAAAGTTAGATCGCGAGTTATAAGCATCTTTAATTTTTCGACCCTCACCGTGGGGTGTCTTCTGTCACCAACAATTAACACTCTCATAATAAATTACTAAACAAAATTTAGCCGCGCTACGAAAATTAGATCGTGAGTTATAAGCATTTTAAATTTTTCGACACTCACCGTGGGGAGTCTCCTGTCCCCAAAAATTAACACTGTCTTATAATAAATTACCAAACAATATTTTGCCAAGCTACCAAAATTAGATCGCGAGTTATAAGCATTTTAAATTTTTCGACTCTCACCGTGGGGGGTCTAATGTCCCCAAAAATTAACACTGTCTTATAATAAATTACCAAACAAAATTTGGCCGCGCTACGAAAATTAGATCGCGAGTTATAAGCATTTTAAATTTTTCGACCCTCACCGTGGGGGGGGGGGGTCTCCTGTCACCAAAAATTAACAGTCTCATATTAAATTACCAAACAAAATTTGCCCGCGCTATGAAAACTAGATCGTGAGTTATAAGCATTTTTAATTTTTCGACCCTCATCGTGGGGGGGGGGGGTCTAATGTCCCCAAAAATTAACACTGTCTCATAATAAATTATCAAACAAAATTTGGCCGCGCTACGAAAATTAGATCGCGAGTAATAAGCATTTTAAATTTTTCGACCCTCACCGTGGGGGTCTAATGTCCCCAAAAATTAACAGTCTCATAATAAATTACCAAACAAAATTTGGCCGCGCTACGAAAATTAGATCGCGAGTTATAAGCATTTTTAATTTTTCGACCCTCACCGTTGGGTGTCTTCTGTCACCAACAATTAACACTCTCATAATAAATTACCAAACAAAATTTAGCCGCGCTACGAAAATTAGATCGCGAGTTATAAGCATTTTAAATTTTTCGACCCTCACCGTGGGGGTCTAATGTCCCCAAATATTAACAGTATCATAATAAATTACCAAACAAAATTTGGCCGCGCTACGAAAATTAGATCGCGAGTTATAAGCATTTTAAATTTTTCGACCCTCACCGTGGGGGGTCTCCTGTCACCAAAAATTAACACTGACTCATAAAAAATTACCAAATAAAATTTGGCCGCGCTACGAAAATTAGATCGCGAGTTATAAGCATTTTTAATTTTTCGACCCTCACCGTTGGGTGTCTTCTGTCACCAACAATTAACACTCTCATAATAAATTACCAAACAAAATTTAGCCGTGCTACGAAAATTAGATCGCGAGTTATAAGTATCTTTAATTTTTCGACCCTCACCGTGGGGTGTCTTCTGTCACCAACAATTAACACTCTCATAATAAATTACTAAACAAAATTTAGCCGCGCTACGAAAATTACATCGTGAGTTGATTTTAAATTTTTCGACCCGTATCGTTGGGGATCTAATGTCCCCAAAAATTAACACTGCCTCATAATAAATTACCAAACAAAATTTGGCCGCGCTACGAAAATTAGATCGCGAGTTATAAGCATTTTAAATTTTTCGACCCTCACCGTGGGGGGTCTCCTGTCACCAAAAATTATCACTGACTCATAAAAAATTACCAAATAAAATTTGGCCGCGCTACGAAAATTAGATCGCGAGTTATAAGCATTTTTAATTTTTCGACCCTCACCGTTGGGTGTCTTCTGTCACCAACAATTAACACTCTCATAATAAATTACCAAACAAAATTTAGCCGTGCTACGAAAATTAGATCGCGAGTTATAAGTATCTTTAATTTTTCGACCCTCACCGTGGGGTGTCTTCTGTCACCAACAATTAACACTCTCATAATAAATTACTAAACAAAATTTAGCCGCGCTACGAAAATTACATCGTGAGTTATAAGCATTTTAAATTTTTCGACCCGTATTGTTGGGGATCTAATGTCCCCAAAAATTAACACTGCCTCATAATAAATTACCAAACAAAATTTGGTCGCGCTACGAAAATTAGATCGCGAGTTATAAGCATTTTAAATTTTTCGACACTCACCGTGGGGAGTCTCCTGTCCCCAAAAATTAACACTGTCTTATAATAAATTACCAAACAATATTTTGCCAAGCTACCAAAATTAGATCGCGAGTTATAACCATTTTAAATTTTTCGACCCTCACCGTGGGGGGTCTAATGTCCCCAAAAATTAACACTGTCTCATAATAAATTACCAAACAAAATTTGGCCGCGCTACGAAAATTGGATCGCGAGTTATAAGCATTTTAAATTTTTCGACCCTCACAGTGGGGGGTCTCCTGTCACCAAAAATTAACAGTCTCATATTAAATTACCAAACAAGTTCGGCCGCGCTACGAAAATTAGATCGCGAGTTATAAGCATTTTAAATTTTTCGATCCTCACGGTGGGGGGTCTCCTGTCACCAAAATTAATAAGACCACCAAAATAAACACTGTCTCATAATAAATTACCAAACAAAATTTGGCCGCGCTATGAAAATTAGATCATAAGAAACATAAGTTTGGGACTTGATATCCTAATATCTGAAAAATACCACGTCAATGTCTGCCGAAGTCTACCGAAGGATACCGTCCCGAAGTTTTCCGAACGTTAGCCGAGTGTTAGGTTTTTTCGTTACCGATGTGTTAGGGTTTTTCGCGTTACGGAATTTTTGGATTCGGTCACCGCGCTCAAAGCCCGCGATAAAAGCTATGCAATAGCTTAAAAATAATAATAATTTTTAAACGAAATTTTAAAATGCTCCTCGTGTCTTAATTTTTGAGATATTTTCTTGCTTATGCATTTTTATAACTTAAAACTCTATTATAAACAAATTTGTGTAAGATTTTTTTAATCTCTTGAATAGCTAATATTTTACAGATTTTTTCCTTAATTCCATATCGATTTTTATCAAAATTTTGCCTTTTAATAAGTAAAAAAAATCAAATTTGACTTTCTTAATGGAGACGGATTTTAAAAAGCTTACACAATTTCTTTCTAAACAATATCAGGTTACTTCCTTATCAATTTCATAAATATATATAGATCAAAAATTACGTCGCAAGGAGCATTTCAAAAATCAAAAAACACTGAAAAATTAGTTTTGAGAAAAACAGATTTAAAGTATATAAATACATTTACCTTTATTATTTACTTCTTAAAACCTTCATAAATGATATTTTAATAAGAAAAAACTTTTTGATACTATTATACCATAGAAATAGACCTATTTTTTTTTTTGCATCGATTTCACTATAGACGATTTTGCTCAAATAAAGGTCCACTGTCCCCTTAAGCAGAACAAGTCGAAAATTGTATGTCAAACGTAGTAAATGAAGTGTTGTCGTATTATAACTAGTTTTACAAATATTCAAACCGTGGGGCAATAGCTGTTGCTCTGTTATGCAAAAATGCATGGCTAAAAAATTTATTACGCTTATATAGTATACTAAATTTAGTAAATACGGTAATACAGTAGACTCCCTCAAATCCGCACTGCTTGGGACCAGAGGTTGTGCGAATTTTAGAATTTTGCGGATTTCTGGTTATTGCTTTGTTTACATTTTTTAAACAGTAATTTGAATGCAATTAATGGTACAATCGGACTATAATGAATGCTTAAAATATAATAAAATATTAAAATAAGTAATAAACTAAAATAATTAAAATGTAGAGGATTTTTTTAATTATAAAAGTACTAATAGCAAAGGTCAAGTTAATAATCAATAGTGTATGATTAAATATTCATTATAAAGATTAAATGTATTTTTCCAAAATTATTCAACTAAACTTGCCTCATAAAAGTACATTACTAATTCACATCAAAATCATAAAATAAGGATTTTTTTTTTTCAAGTTTAGCCAGGTTTAATAACCAAAAAATCTTGATTAATGCATAAATATATTTGGTAAGATTGTGATTACCAGTGATATCAGCAATATCTTGAATTTTTTCCAAAAAAATTTATTCTTCCATTATGAAACTAGTATGTTGTGGCCATCACAAAACTTTCTTCTATCCTGTTGTGAGTCTATCCTGTTTCTTCCTCCTGTTGTGAGATTTATACCAAAATGTAATCAGCGTCTAATTATGTTATATATTATAGTGTACCAGAATCTGAAATTTCATGAAGTTCTCTGCATTAGTTCTTGAGATATAGCTATCGCAAAAAACGTGCAAGATGTAGCATGGCAGCGCCACCTATTGGGCAATTCACACAAAACCCTAATCAGCGTCCATATATCTCAAGGTCTCCCGGAATCTGAAGTTTGGTTAAATTCTGTGAATTAGTTCTTGAGATATAGCTATCGTGAAAATCATGAAAAACGTAGCATAGCAGCGCCACCTGTTGTGAGGTTTATACCAAAATGTAATCGGCGTCTAATTATGTTATATATTCTAGTGTAACAGAATCTGAAATTTGATGAAGTTCTCTGCATTAGTTCTTG
Organism: Maratus speculifer; assembly: GCA_964019185.1. Lineage (NCBI taxonomy): Eukaryota > Metazoa > Arthropoda > Arachnida > Araneae > Salticidae > Maratus > Maratus speculifer. The sequence goes on from OZ025291.1 coordinate 359,537,440, forward strand.
AGATATAGCTATCGCAAAAATCGTGCAGAATGTAGCATAGCAGCGCCACCTATAGGGCAGTTCACATGAAAGCCTTATCGGCGACTATGTATCTGAAGGTATCGTGGAATCTGAAGTTTGGTGAAATTCTGTGCATTAGTTCTTGAGATATAGCTATCATGAAAATCATGAAAAACGTGGCATAGCAGCGCCACCTGCTGGCCAATTTACACCAAAACTTAATCAGCGTCTATGCATATCAAGGTCTCACAGAATCTGAAGTTTGATGAAATTCTGTGCTTTAGTTCTTGAGATAGAGCGCCCACAAATTTTTTGTCACATACAGACAGACAGACAGACGGACAGACTCACAGACAGACATTTTCTAAAAATAGTCAAAACGTGTTCAGGACCTCCTAAAACGTATAAATCCGTCGAAAACCGGAAGTCGAAAATTTTCATGAATCCAATACTTTCTTCTTGTAAAGATAGAAGAAAGTAAAAAACATGAATAGAGTATTATTAAGAAAATTACAAATAAAAAAATATTTGGAATAGATACAAAACTAAAAAAATCAAATTTTGTCCCAGTATCCAAATTGAAAGTTTCATTGTTTACATGCAAAAAATATGTGCGGATTTTAGAGAGTTGCGGATTTCTGGTTTGCGGATTTGAGGGAGTCTACTGTAATTGGATTCCATCTTAAACAGGATGGCATCACCATGGAAACCTAGAATCATTATCTATCGTGAAATATCATTGAACTAATGACGTATGATAGAAGCAAATTTTTATTAATATCATTTTTAAGTTTTTATTTGATTTTCATAAAATTAAAACTGACTAAAGAAAATTCTTCAACGATTCTATATATTAAATTTCAAATCATGCGTTTGGGTAGTTTTAGCGCTATTTTATGCGAATAGACGGACCAGACCAGACCAGACGACGACTGTGATGCTACGTATTTATCGTACATTACACACGTCGGACGTAATACTACGTATTACGACGACAAAATTCTGCAACGATTATGTATATTAATTTTCTGACAATTCGGTTGTGTAGTTTTTGCGCTGTTATGGGTGTTCTTAAATCAAAAAGGGCAACTTTGTGACACATGCTTTAATTTATTTTTGTTCGGAAATGCATGAAAATAGCAGGTGTTGTTATTCAGAAACTGTCTAATTGCACTCAATTTTTTGTTTTTTTTTAAAACGCAATAGATCTTTCATAACAAGCCTTCAAACTTAACGTTTTTGAGCACATTTCTCGACGAAATCAGAAAAACCGGCCGAAAAGCAGGAAAAAACGGGTGATCGCAGGGTCGAAATACTTTATAACTGGATAGATAATTTAATTTTCATAAAATGGAAAATTCAGTTCGATTTGAAATCGCTTCCATAGTCAGGCATTCCAATTTTATAACTTTCTGTTAAAAAATGAATTTGTAAATGTGTCAAAACGTTTTGCGCTTGTTGAGCGAACACCTTTATATGCGGACAGATAGATGGACGAATCAGACGAAGACTATAAGTAGTAGAGCCCCGATAATCCGGATTACTTAAGGCCATAATTCTGCCATTTTTATTTAGAATATGAGGCTGAAATAAATTTATGTTATGGAAAATTGCCGAACCTTTCTCAAACTTGAAAAAAAAATCGATCAAACCGATCCGGATTATCCGGAGATCCGCATTAATGAGGTCCGAATTAGCGGGGTTCTACTGTACTGCGTATTTACTTAGTTACGAACGCACCTAAAAAGAAATCTAAATGCATTCAGAAAAGATTCACAAGAATGCTGTAATTTCTATCTATCTATCTATATTATAAAAACCAAACGTAATCTGTGCCAACGCATAAGTCATTTTGCGAATGGCAACACTTTCCCCTGCAATTTTGCTTTAGCAATTTTTGGTATTGCAAATTTTACACTTCTAAATATCGCACATATTAAATTTTTACACCGTCGTATATAGAAAAAAAATGTACTTTTAAATGCATTTTGTTTCAAAGCTGTATCTCAATTTATTTTTGATATATTAATTTTTTTATAGTTTTTTTTGTACCAATTTCCTAATTGTGGC